>BDMV01000011.1:20765172-21324804 GCA_008326285.1 Oryza officinalis | reverse complement strand
GGAGTTGAGTCGGCCGGGGATATACCGGTTGCTTGGCTGCCGGATTCACCAAGGCACGAGAGGGGGCTGCCCGTTGCCGGGAAGCGGAGCGGGGGCGAAACCTGAGGTGTGGTGCGATTGGTTAGGAAGGGTTATGCGAAGGGTCCTGTCACAGCTCCTTTTCCAGTGTACCGTGGTGGTATGTTGGCGCACAGTAATGTGTTGTAGGACTGTGTCTTGTGGGTACAGTTGTACACCTCTGATCAGAGTAAAACTATTCGAATAGCCGTGCCCGCGGTTATGGGCGATCAACCAGATTCACCGTGATTAGTCCCACATGTTTAATTAATTTGACTTAATGAACTGGTGTAGTTCAGGTGGAATGGTTGGGCCTGTTCAACGTGGTTGTAGCGTTGTTCAGTGGAGATTTAATATTGCCTTAATTAAACAACTGTTTTACTGTTTTAAAATGTAAAGGTTTTCGACCGCTTTTCTGCAAATAGCCATAAGCCTCCCTTTGTCTCCCCTGTGCACGTTTGCATCATTGGTGTGGCTTGTTGAGTACGGTGGTTGTACTCCATCTTGCTATTTTTCCCCTTTTTCAGAAGTTTAGTACTTCTGAGTTGAAGATGAAGTTAGAGGACCAAGGCTCAGACCCCAGTTGAGTTTGCCTGTGGAGTGGAGCTGAAGCTCGCTAGGATCGTTTCTTTCCGCTGCTGTTTTCTTTTTGGTGAGAGGACTAAGTGCCTCTGTTGTAAGTATTTATCGCTTTATTTACGTTTGGATCTGTTTATTGATTTGTCGTTTTGTGTACCCTGGTTGATGCCTGGACAGGGACTTAATACACAAAATGGTCTGGAAATTTGGGAAAATTTCCGGGCGTGACAAGGGGGAACTCACCGGCGGCGGCGACGTGGCGCAGGACGGCAGAGGCGGCGCAACGCGGCAGCGGGACGACGGCGGCTGCGGGGAGAAGAGGAGGAGAGGGAAATGGGGGCGTGTTAACGATAAAATTTGGTAAATCATGCATTGGATTCAGAGTTAAAGCCGAAGCCGTTTGGAGGAGATAAGCGATTACAGAAAACGGAGTATGAATCGGCTGCAAGCCATATCGGCTACGGTGTGCATCGGCTGAAACAGAATCGAACAAGGATAGCCGATGTAGCCGATTCCGACAAGGAGATGGTGTTGGCGCAGAATTTCGACCCGTCCAGCAACCAAACGGGTTCCGCGTTACCACGGCGGCCTGGGAGATCTGCTTAACTCCAGTGCAGGTCCAAATGGCTTGCCTAGTCGTAAGTAGAGCGTGCCAGTTGATTTGATCTGCAATCAACAAGAAACAAGTAAATCAAGTCAGAAAACAATGGCCGATCGGCCAGCAGACCGATGACACATTGTCATAGCCCAGCCGATAGGGCAAAGCTATATCGGCTCACTTAGAAAATATGTAAGACATGAATCTAATCTTATCGGCCTTCATTGATATGCAGACTTCAACTAATAATACCGGCCGATAAGATGACGAAGATAACTACACCAGCTAGTACTCTAGTGCAACCTTATACGAGCCAATCGGCCAGTATAAACACATCAACCATAAAGAAATCTTAAGATTACTTCACGATCGGCGTATTTATACTCATCGATCTGCACGTATAAGTGGCAAACATATGCAAGAAACATAAAGCAATCACATACGTTAGATAAGACCGGCTAAAACCCCGGTACTATCCTTAATTATAACCGAAAACAGGCTTTGTGTCAAATCTCAAAACAGGACTAAGGTCGATGGCAACTCAAAGTGTGGATTGAGACTTAACCCAAAGAAAATCAAGTCGTCGATTGCTTTTGGGGATGACAGATGCATTGAATAATCTAGCCAAGCATGAAAATTAAACCATTGTCGGCAATAAACCCTAAAGCGAGTAAACCGCTGGCAAGGCTTAATCGAGATACCTGTCAAAACTATCCAAGACATGATAATCGACGATCACATCATCGAGGCTTAACGTGTCTAAAGCGACACGCTAGCCCCGACGATGCAAATCGTCGGGGACGAGTTCTTACCTTTGCTCCGAGGAAGCAAGAACTCGTCGAAGAAGACCTCTTGCGAGGGTTGGCGATGCGCCGAAAGTAGATTGATTTTGTTGTGTGATTGATTGAGAGAGTTTACATGTACAAACTATCGGGATATTTATACCCGAGGTTACAACAGAACCCTTGTAGGGCACGATCTTATCTACAACTAACAAACAAGTCTTTGCGGCAGACTCTAGCCACAGATTAGATCTAAACTACCTAATTTACAAGATACAATTGCTTAAAACCGAGCTTTATCTCAATTTGGCAACTTCCTTGAAGCTTACTTCGAGTCCAAACCAAGCCCACGTTGACACTGTCAACTCACAACCCGTATCGGCCCATGACCAAACCAAATCCGTATCGGCCGATATGCACTTTATAGCAACACCCCAAAGTCCGATACGGTTACTGGGTCCGATACGAAGCCTGGTCCGACTCCAACTCAATCCTTCCTCTCTGCTTCGGTTTCCTCTTTCCTTTCCAAGTCGATTACCAAAATCCGTCGTTAACAGATGGCAGGATCATTGTCGGGTTCGGTTGGTGTGCTTCATGAGGATTGCCATGTGCGGATTGAGTCCGAAGAAAGCAACTGTATCTATTAATTAGAATATTTGTTAGTTTCCTTTTATCTTTAGGGAAGTGTGTTTAGTGTCCCTTAAGGACTTTATGTTTTTCTTTTATCTTTACGAAAGTTTCTTTCTTGTCCTACAAGGACTAGTATCTTCCCATGGGTATAAATATGTACACCCGGGGTTATTGTAATCTATCAACTCTCGATCAATGCAATTCGGCGCATCGCCACCTTTTACTCTGTTACGGTTTATTTATCAACCGGCGGAATTTGGCACCTGACGTGGGGCTGCATCGGCTGTCGATCTCCGGCGAAGGGGTAAGTCCAATGTTCCGTCGGTTCAGGCAATTGTATCATCTACGTCGGCGTCGTTCAAGTCTGCATCAGTACATTCGACCTCTTGGATTGCTCTGGTTTGGATAATATATTTGCCTGGCTATTTATCATATGTCTTCTGTTAATCTAGTATTAGCATCTCGATTTAGTTTTATCGGCTGCTTCTCGTTTTAGGGTTTCTGCCGGTATCGGCTAAATCGTTTTGCTAGATTAGATTAGCCTAGGCATCTACCACCCTGAAAATCAGTCAAGGGCTTGATCATCTAGATACCGTGTTTCTTTACATACTTAGTGTTGCATCAGTTGAGTTTGACCTACTAAGTCGTGCTTAGAACCATGAATCTCTAGCCTGCTTTTTGATTGCCGATAAGGGTTTCATCAGGGTTTCAGCCGATGAGTTATCTGGACATTGCATCGGCTTATAAGGATTGCATATAAGTTGAATTTAGCCGATGACAATAAAGGTTTCACTATTTAATCTAATCTTGTGGATTTTATGGCATTGGATCTATGTTAGATTCACTTCATCGGCTATGCTATGAATATATATAATCTCTCTCTTGAGATGTTTTTAGACATAAGTGATTTATACTGTCTCGGCGCCCTGTCCGATCTATCCCAATCACTTGGTTTAAATATATTTTGAGATTTAGATTATGTATCATTGATATCTACAGCCGATCGAGTATGTCTAACTTTCGTTTCACTCTATCAAGTCATTGCCGATCTAATGCATATTGTCATCAGCCAATTGTCTCTTTATTAAGTGTCAGAATCTAAATTGAACACATAGCCGATAGCTCAAAACCCTATCGCTATCGGCTGTTATCAGGATCGGCTGGAATTACTACATCGGCTATGTTGGCCGATCGGTTCTTTGATCTGTCGTTTGTATATCTTGTCAGTTGCAGGATCAAACTGACTGGCACGCCTGCATCTCACCAAGATTTGGACCTGCACTGGAGCTAAGCAGATCTCCCAGGCCAGTGTGTGTTTTTTGCATCAACAGGGTGGTGTGGGGAGGAAGGGAGGAGGAGGAGGGGCTTTTATAGGCGGCGTGGGGAGGACGGTGACGTCGGAGGGGACGGCGCGCGGCGCACAGGGCCCGACGCAGCGATGTGACGCGATGCGACACGGGGCGCGAGCGGCAGTAGAGGTGGCAGCGGTGCGGCAGAGTGGAGGGGATGGCACGCGGCGCGCGCAGGGGCGCGGGGCACGAGGGCAGGCGATGGCGACAGCGCGCGGTGCGCGCAGAGGCACGGCACGGGGCTCACGGCGGCAGAGGGGATGGCGACGGGACGACACGGGTGGCAGGCGCGGCACGGGCGCGATGGCGACGATCGGCAGTGGCGGCTCGGGACGCAAGGCGGCAGCGATGGCGATGGCGATAGGACGCGCGCGCGGCGCGCGCCAGGGAGGATGGTAGGGGACGGCTAGGGACTAGGTCGAACAGGTGGCAGACAATGAATAGTGCTAAATCTGATTTTTGAAAATTGAGTTGATTTTTAATTTAAAATTCTCCCAAAATTTTTTAATTTCACACAAATGAATTAGGCTCAATATTTTTATTATCCCTATAGATTTCAGCCAAGATTTTCATGTTTCCAATTTATATTTATATACAATATATATATATATATTAATATATGTCTCTATATATATATGCCTAGGATTTATATTTATGCCTATATATATATATATATGTATATATATATATATGTATATATATATATATGTATATATATATATATATGTATATATATATATATATGTGTGTATATATATATATACACTATATATATACTATATATATATATATACACCCACACATATAAAATACCCATTTGAATTTATATCACCATACCCTAAAGAATGACCCAATATTTTATGTCACCAAACTTTATTTTCATACCTAATTTACATATGTTTGTTTTTATATATATATATACCTCGGTGAAGATAATTATTTATTTACATGTAAAATTTCCTATTTAAATTTATATTTCTCAAGTAAATTGATGACATTTATATAAAATGTTTCCGTTACTACAATTTTGCCCAAAACATATTTTAGTTTACTTTACATCTTTAATTGTTTATTTAGCCGATTTTCCTTTTTAGGGTTAAGGGAGAAATTTTAAATAGGGAAAAGAGGAGAGTTTAATCCGTAAATTTTTTAGGCAACCAAATTTAATATTTAGTGTCCAAAAGTCTAAATTTTACCCAAAAGTTGTGATGGCACCAATATATTTTTATTGCATTATTCAAATGAGGTTAAATCCCAAAATTAATCTAGATAATCAAAATATCCTAAGGTGACCTTTGTTAGTGTAATAGTACATTGGTTGATTTATTTGTATAGCAATGTATTTTACACGAACAGTTTTAATCTATATCATTTTATTTTATACCTAGGGGTTAGTTTATTTGAATGATTATCATTTCATGTGTACTTACATTTCATGAGGTATTCCAAAGGGCTTGTCATTTCATGTGACACAGTCCAGATGATCGACATTGCATGTTGTGTGTTTACGTCTAGGTACTTAGAGTTTAATCCTGGCATTCCCATGAGACCGAGCTGTCGACATGGTTCAATAATCTAGTACTGGATCTGTAATTTATATTACATGAACTTAATAATTAACCTGTTCTATATTTGGCTTGTTATCGCATGCGCAAATAAATAATAATGTATTCTTGTAAATTGTTTTTATTTAGATGTGCATCTTTAATTTGATTTTCCATTGTGACAATTTACACTTTGGCAAACAATAGCAACCATAACATCCAGCATGATGCAAAAGTTTTAAAGAGTTCAAAATTTTAGTGATTTTTATTATTACGGATTTTCAGGATGTTACACGGATCAAACCCCCAAGGTTCTTCTCGAGATCCCCACCCACGTGTTGGAGACCGAGCACCAGAGAATGACGCTGTCAAGGACGCTCCTTGTCCACACCCCGTCGAGACCTAGGCCGCAATCCTCGAAATGCATCACCGAGAAGGTAGGACAACCAATCCCGAGATCGTCGAGATCGCTAAAGTCGGTAGGGCGAGAACGATCAAGGTCGACAACACCATGATGACAATCGACGACGACGAAACTCACAATCCCCGAATTCCAGGAGGGACCGAGGACGAGACCGTAGGTCAAGGGGCCGCACCCTCGACTACGATGATCCTTCGTTGTGATCATCGTTAACTGGAGGTGGCTCTCGCAGGCCACGAGGACATCATCCACCCTTTATACTGGGGGGTAGATGTCGAGCTTTTACACCTGCTCTACAAGAGGTATGATGACCAAACAAGTTTCGTCCTCCTGCGGTAGAAAAGTACGACGACAGTACTGATCCAGAGGAGTTCCTGCACGTCTACTCTACAGTTCTCTACGTGGCCAACGCAGATGACAACGTGTTGGCAAACTACTTTCCTGCAGTGTTGAAAGGATTTGCTCGGTCAAGGCTAGTGAACCTCCCACCTCACTTGATTTCTTCCTGGGAAGACCTATGGCAACAATTTATCGCCAACTTTCAAGGAACATACAAGCGGCATGCGGTTGAGAACGATCTACATGCCGTTAAGCAAAACCCGGGTGAATTCTTAAGGGACTATATATGACGTTTTAATGAGTGCCAGGTTTTCCAAAAAGCATTGGCAAAACAGCTTGCCCTTGAAAAAGAAAAGCGAGTTCGCGTGGTCGAGAGGAGCATTGATGATCTCTCGTCCGACAATGAACTCGTGTTCCTAGACTTCGACCTGCATGTAGCTCATATATTCGGCAGTTCTACAACATACATCTCTAAAATGGAGTATAAGAAGGTAGAACGCGAAGTCTGCTCTACTTCACGAGGAGTTGCTACCAAGATGAAGTGGGCCAACCAGAAGATCGAGTTCTTTGAGGCCGACCACCCGACAACGACAATTGTGCCAGGCCGGTATCTGATAGTAGGCAAACCTACTATTCGGAATATCAAGGTGGCACGGGTCCTCATCGACGACGACAGCTCCATCAATCACCTCTATGCCAGCACCCTCGACGCAATGGATATCCCTAGAACGAGCTTATTGCTTCCGAACAGCCCTTCCGTGGGATCACTCCGGAATCATCGTCAAAACCGCTAGGGAAGATTATGCTAGTTGTAACATTCGACCAGGCCAACAACTTCCGAACAAAGTAGATCACATTCGACGCAACAGAATTTGATACTGCTTACAATGCTATCCTCGGAAGGACTGCCCTCGCGAAGTTCATGGTGGCGTCTCACTACACATACCAAATTCTTAAGATGCCAGGCCCAAAGGGAACAATCACGATCCCCGGGAACACGAAGGTAGCGGTACAATACGATAAGAGGAGCCTAGACATGGTCGAGCATACTCCCACGCTACCCGTTGCCACAGAACCTCCCCGAAAAGTGAGCAAGCCCAACATGGCACCCAAGCCCGATGGCACAATCAAGATCATCCTGTTGGCCAGTAGCAACCCTGACAAGACAGTAAAGATCGGGGCAATGCTCGACAACAAATAGGAACTCGAGCTCATCACCTTCCTCCGTGAGAATGTAGACGTGTTTGCTTGGCAACCGTCCAACATGCCCGGAGTCCTTAGGAATGTGATCGAGCACAAACTGATGGTGCGTCCCAATGCCAAGCCAGTCAAGCAGAAGCTACGACGATTCGTCCAAGATAGAAAAGAAGCTATTCGAGAAGAGTTGGACAAACTCCTCAAGGCCGGCTTCATCAGAGAGGTCCATCATCCAGAGTGGCTTACTAATCCAGTGATGATGTGCAAGGCCAATGGCAAGTGGAGGGTGTGTGTAGATTTCACCGACCTCAACAACGCATGCCCTAAGGACCACTTCCCTCTTCCTCGCATTGACCAACTAGTGGATTCAACTGCTGGTTGTGAGTTGTTGAGTTTTCTCGACACTTACTCTGGCTATCACCAGATTAGCATGGCCAAAGAGATCGAAGAGAAGACAACGTTCATCACGCCCTTTGGTGTTTTCTGCTATACCAAGATGACCTTTTGATTAATCAATGCAGGTAATACATACCAACGAGAGATCCATGAGGCTTTCAATGACCAAATCGGCAAGAATGTGGAGGCGTACGTCGATGATGTCGTGGTCAAAAGAAAGACAAAGGATAAATTGGTCGATGACCTAAGGGAAACATTCAACAATCTCCAGCGACATCGGCTCAAACTAAACCCGGAGAAGTGTACGTTTGGAGTACCGTCGGAAAAGTTTCTCGGATTTCTTGTCTCCGGACGAGGCATTGAAGTGAACCCCGAGATGATCAAGACCATCAAGAACATGAAGTCACTGACAAGGCTCAAGGAAGTACAGAAGCTCAAGGGATGCATGACAGCTTTAAACCAGTTCGTGGTCAAGATGGGAGAACGAGGACAATCTTTCTTTGCTTTACTCAAAGCAGGATAGATTTGAGTGGACACACGATGGCGAAAACGCGTTTATCATGCTCAAGCAGTAGTTGTCCAACCCTCCTGTACTTGTTGCCTCACAACCAATGGAAAAACTATTTCTATATATTGTCGTCACACCTTATTCCGTTAGCACTTTGATTATCGTCGAGAGGGACAAAGTACAATGACCTGTGTACTATGTCAGCGAGGCCCTCCACGACGCCAAAACTCGATATCCTCAAATCCAGAAACTGCTCTATGCTGTGATCATGACATCACGAAAGCTGCGCCACTACTTCCAGGCTCATAAAGTCACGGTTGTCATTTCTTTCCCCTTAAGCGAGGTGGTCACGAACAAAGATGTCGTTCGATGCATTGCCAAATGGGTCATCGAGCTCAACCAATTAGATGTCAACTTTGTCCCACGTACAACCATCAAGTCTCAGGTTCTCGCTGACTTCGTTGCCGACTGGACCATTCCTGAGAACTTGTTGAACCAGAAACCTTTCTGGACATCCTGGCAAAACCTTCAGTTAAAATCGCCAACGAGAAAGGCACCTTAGCCAGCGCCGAGAACAGCTCGGGGGCTACTGGAGAGGTCAACAAACTCATGACAAACATCGAGATCACGGAAGACTAACGTACTTCACTCATCAACTTTCTGGATGCCGACAAGTTACCGGACGACGACACCACAGCAGAAAAACTTTCTCGTCAGGCAAAAGCTTACTGTGTGATCCGCAACGATCTATACAAAAAGCCCCAAACAGAGTTCTGCTCAAGTGTGTCTCTCCTGAGAACGACAAGGATTTGCTACTGGACATCCATGAACGAATATGCGGGTCTCACGCCGGTGGGCGAACTCTGGTCGGAAAAGCCTTTCGACAAGGATTTTTCTGGCCAACAGCCCTTCAAGACACTTGTGACTTGGTAAAACGGTATGAAGCCTGCCAATTTCACAACAAACACACCAAGATGCCAGCCCAAGCGCTCCAGACCATCCCTTTCACCTGGCCGTTCTCGTGTTGGGGGCTTGACATCCTCGGACCGTTTCCCCAAGGACAACGCGGCTACAAGTTTTTGTTTGTGGCTATTGACAAATTCACTAAGTGGATTGAAGCAGAGCCAACAAGGAAAATCAACGCTGAACATGCCATCAAGTTCATGAAAGGGATATTCTGTCGATATGGACTCCCACACCGGATTCTGATAGACAATGGCTTCCAGTTCACTAGCGGTGCCTTCCAAGACTACTACATTGAATTCGGAGTAAAAATCTACTTCGTCTTAGTCTCCCATCCTCAGAGTAACGGGCAGGTCGAGCGGGCAAATGACATCGTGCTCCAAGGGATCAAAACATGTGTGTACAATATGCTCTTGGCCTATGACACACGTTGGGTTGATGAAATCCCTTCCGTCTTGTGGGCCGTCCGTACCACCCCGACAACCTCCACCAAAGAGACTCCCTTCTTTCTCGTGTATGCTTCCGAGGCCATGCTCCTTTCGGAGCTGTGACATCGCTCTACACAAGTAGAGAAGTATTCAGATAAGGAACAAGAGGAGCAGCAAGCAGACAATGTCAACCTCTTAGAGGAGCATCGAGAACGCGTTGCCATTCGAGCAGCCATGTACCAACAGGTCCTACGTCGCTATCACGAAAAGCTTGTTCGTGCCCATACACTCACCAACAGCGATACCGTCCTTCCATGAGTTCAGAATCAGGCAGGGCGAAACAAGCTCTCACCAAAGTGGGAGGGACCGCACACGGTGGTCGAAGTCTTAAGGCCAGGCGCGTTCAAGATCATAGACAACAAAGGCCGCACGTTGACAAATTCTTGGAACATCGACCAACTACGTAAATTTTATGTATAGGACCGATGTACCAAAGTCTGTAAGTTTAGTTTAGTAATATATAGTATTCCGATTTCATTTCTTTCGAAGTGTTTTACCTAGTGACCCCCTTTTCTTATATCGCCTCATCTCGAAGTCGATTCTACCGTCCTCTTACACTAGCTTGACAAGCTTCGGGGCCCTTGGACCTCGGTTGGGGACGCCTAGCACTGTTAAAGTTTGTTAAGCCATGCAAGGTCAAACGATCATGTTAGATCTGGTCATGTTAGAGAACCTACTTGAGCGTATTAATCAAGCCGTATAACTGGGAATTGGTTTTTCCGACTTCACGACTGGGGGCTAGGAATCCGCTGCTTCGGCATGGTTTAGTATAAGATTTGAGCTGCTTTTGTAGAAAACGACCTTTCCATAAAAATAGCTAGGGCTAGGAAGAGTACCATACTCTGTCAGCAGAGGGCAGCTCTTGCGAGAGTATTCGTACACTATTTCTTTGTAATCGCTTAAACATGGATTTCAATTCTTACATAAGCAAAATTATAAAGAGTTATAACATTTACATCAAGTATCTTTCAGGAACCTAAACTACCAAGAAGCCCACTGCCAGTTCATCGTGGAGAAGATGTCTTCGGCCAGCGAAGCGAGAGATTGCGCGAGGCGGTCGATCTCATCTAGCCTCATCCGAGAACGGGTGAAGCCCCCCCGGAGAAATCCCAAGCTCATCTGCAGACATCCATCTTGAATACAGGCGAGGATGTGACCACCTACACACCGGCTAGCGGACGACACTCTTGTTTCAAGCTGTTGTCGATACGCTTCCCGATCCCTGCTAGTTGGTCGCATGTACTCCGCATCCATGAGAGATGGCCGCTTATAGACTTCTCGAGAGGAGGACGGACCACCCACAGCTCCTCGCAAAGCCGCATAAGCGATAGACAATAACCCTTGAGATAGGCGTCAATCCAAACTTCTCTACCTCGAAGGGTCTCCACGGCTTGTTCCTTGCGGGCGGCATCAACCATCTTTTCAAGCTCCGCCATCACAAACTTAGCCTTCCAGTACTTGGCGCGGTGTTTTCTCTCTTTTAAAGCGTTCTTGAGGCCTAAGCATGATATTTGATCTCGATCAGCTTCCTCTTTGTGCACAGGGGCAAAAGCTACAAAGGTTAAGTCTCATACCTTGGTTCTGCTTGAGAAGAGAGTTGAGTTGGAGTCCCTGTGGATCCAGCGCACTAGTTGGGTTAACGACGACCAAGGCTTGGTCGTTGACACTCAGAGTCGAGGAATCATGGGGAGAAGGGGTCGCGGCGTTATGATCACGAGGACGTCCTCCTTGCTGGATGATCTCATCCTCAATACATCTATAAGCCAGCATGATGATACCAAAGACTTAAGCACAATAAAAAAGGACATTGTTCTCGAAAAGGACAACAGGCCTAGTAATTGTTCTTAAAATCACAACTTAAAAGAAGAGCAAAAGTTTACTGTTCAAAAAACAGAATGACGCTCTCCCCTAGATCAACAAGCTCCGACATCACATCCTCGCGCGTTGCATCAGCTCCGCCCTTCTCCAACACCTCCTCCAAGTTGATCTCGAGGTGCGTAAGCTTCAGGCATGCAAGGACGTGACATGTGCCTGTCCTAAGATCGGTGCACATCTCCTCGGCAACTTGCTCGGCGTGTTTGTTGAACATGCCCTCCAGTTTGCCGATGAGAGAGCCCAAGGACCCCAAGGTTGTTGTCTCATTGGGGAACTCGGGGCCCTTCTTGTGGATGCCCAAGCTGCAGACCACCATGTCGAGCCGACCATAGTTGTCCTGGAGGCCTTGTCAAAGCGATGCCAAGTTCTCCTGGGTCTCCTTTATCCTCTTTTCTCAGCCCTGTTGCTGTCTATCATGGCCGGCAACCATGTCCTTGAATTTTTTCAAGTCCTTTTGTGCCTCCGCCAGTTGCGACTCTAGCTGGGTGACTCGGTCGTTCGAGGTCGAGGCGGCTTTTTTGAGCCACTCAACTTCGGCGAGGATGTTGCGTGTGCCAAATTATAGCAGGCGACTGGCCTCGACCAGTCTATTGATCGCCGAAGGCAACACGACAGCGTTTGAGGTGCTCGGCGGAGGAAGAGGTGGTGCTAGTGCAGCGATGACAACAGCGGGAGGTGTGGAGCTCATGTCTTCGCGACCAGTGCTTTGAGCAGAGGTCACGGGAGAGGGGTTGCATCAAGGGAAACGTCTGTTACAAAGGACACCACGAGAATAGTAATTACAAGATCAGAAAGGGTAGTCACTTACTTGGGCTTCAGATGCTTCAGGAGCATTCTTTTCCCCTGGGATGAGGATTTTGCGCTAGAAGTAGCCTGCAAGACGTGTAAGTTAATGCCAAAGAACTCCTCGGGTTGATTTGCGAATCACAAGGAAAACAACTAACCTCGAAGTCGCTTGTCTGCACAAGCGTCCCTACTCCAGATGACTTTGTTAGGGCCGTCCATCTCCTCTTGGAGTGTTTGGTTCCGCTGCCGCTTGGGGCATTCTCGGATGCTGCTTGTTACGAGGTCGCTTTGTCCTTCAGAGAGGCCGCGACCTAGTGATCAACAAGCGGGCCGATGACATCCGTCAGAGGTAGGACCTATAAGACTTAGATTACTACTCTCTTGGGTACTGACATTTGAGGGAAGGATAGTAGTTGAGGTCACTTACGTTGATGGCGGCATCCTTGTCTGAAGACGGGAGGTCGCATACCGGCGTGAGAAGCTTCTTGGGGTCCGACGGCATGTCGATCACCATGTGGCCTACCCGTGTGGCCACGGTGTTGTCGTCGAGATCTGCGAGCAAGATGCTATCATCAGTATTCAAAATCTTATCGTTGGACGAATTGAGGTCAGGTGGGTTATGAGAACGTATACCCTGAACGAGATCTGTATTTCGTCAAGATCCCCCGAGTACTCATACGCAGGGTGAGCACGGGCCTGCAAAGGCTATATTCGATGACGTATGAAGTGCGCTCAAGCTTGTTTCCGGAGATCATGGATTTTCTCTACGAATATTTGGAGGGGGGGTCAAAGAAGGTCTCCATGTCCACGAAGGAGTGCGCTCAAGCTTCTCGTTCGGGACGGGGAGGCTGGAGGGACGGTCTTCCACATGGAGGTAGAATCATTTTGACTTCCATGGTCCTCGAGAGGAGTGGTAGTTGAAGGGGATGTATTCCGCCTTCATCCCACCTTGGAGGCGAAAGCCGACGCAACCGGAGATTCTGTGAGTTTTCATCCACCTAAGCTTATACAAGTATCTAAACAAATCTAGGAAGGGCGGTACCCCAAGGTACACCTCACAGAGATGTGTAAAGATGCTATGGAAAACAATGGAATTTGGGTTGAGGTGGAGAAGATGGAGGCCATTGAAGTCCAAAAGTAGAAGGAGGAATTCGGAAGGAGGAAGCAAAAAATCGCATTGTACAAAAGATTCAAGACAAACTACTTGCCCTAATGCGAGGTTAGGACTAGTACCTTCTTCCGAGCGGTCCATGTTTTTCTTCCCAGGGAAGGACCCCTCAATATGCAATTTCTTCATCTCCTCCGTGCCGACATTGGATTTTCCTAGATCCATGGGTTTGTTCTGAGGATGAAGAAGAAAGCAGGGTTTAGGTTTCTTCAGTTGGTGAAGAAAGCGTGAGTTGGGAAGCGTAGGGAGATAAAAAGGCACTTGTGTGAAAGGAACCCAAATGAATCTCAGAATTTAAATTTATAGGTCATATCCATTGGTTCATATTTCAAGGAAAAAAGAGAAATTGCCGCCATGATTTTCTCGGTTTGGTTATGGTAGTTTTTTAGACTTCAATTCAAATTCATAGTGGACTGTCTCTTTTTTGATGTTGTCGAATGCTTCATACCTTCTCGATGACTCGAGAACAGTCAGGTGGGCACGACATCATTTATATAAGGACTTTGGCTCAAGAACACTGTGAGTTCATTTGATTTGAAGTGGGGGCTATGTCATGGTTACAGATAAGACATACCTTCTATCCTTAAGGTTATGAAGTATACGGATACGGCATACCCTTAAGTATACGGGAAGTTTACCTTAATATTATGAAATTCGGCTAATACTCAGGAAAATTGTATCTCGAATAGAAGGTGTTACAGTTCTATTTGGAGGAGATACAATCTCTATGATCTCGTATGCTGAAAATACTCTCCGAGTTCTACTTGAAGGCCCAAAGCAGTCTACGGTAAAAATACAAGGCCCCCAGGAGGTACGAGATCATCGAATCATAGCGCAAACCATCGCCATAGTAGAAGCAATCCGGAGAACTTTGAAGATAACTTACCGATTGGATCTCGTCGAGACGTTCTCGTCAGTACTTGATACTTTCTGTTGTTCTCTATTGTAATCTCTGTGATTCTCATCATATTTTCATATAAACTAGAGTATAGTTATTACCTTACGAGAGGCCTGAACTAGTATAATTCTTGTCTTTTATGTGCTTGTTGTCATTTCGTGTAGATCCTTATTCCAACGTACCCCAATACTCTTAGAATACGGTCTACGAATATAACCTGTCGACAATAAGGTTTTCTCAGGCTCGTATCTTGTTTTATCTCCTCGAGTTTTAGTTGGAGAAGAAGATAATCTCTACTATATATATACAAGACATCTACGTTTAGAGAGGGACATCGAGTTAAAAGCCATAACCAAAGCCATGCTCAGAAGCAATCCAGAGGAAGTCAGTGCCGTATTCACCGAATAGATCTTGTCAAGTCATTCTCGACAACGTCTAAGTCAACGGATTCATCTAGTTGTTCTATTCCTCATTGTACTCTGAGCGATATTCGGATTCATCTAGTTGTTTTATTCCCCATTATACTCTGATCGATATTTTAATCTATAATACATATAAACTAGAGTAAGTTTATTACTCATCTTTGCCCTTGTTTGCTTGATCTATTCTCGTATATATCCTAGTTCATATGATCTTCATAATCTACGAATACTGTTATTGGCATACTCTACGAATATCGTTGTCGGCATATAACCCGTCGACAAGTTCTATAACAAAATAGTCTTTTTATTTGAGACTAAGCTGATAAAAATGAAGTTTAACATTTTATAACAAAATAGTCTTTTTATTTGAGACTAAGCAGATAAAAATGAAGTTTAACAGAAAAAACATGTCAAGAATGGGATTCGAACCCATGCCCTTTCGGACCAGTACCTGAAACTGGCGCCTTAGACCAACTCGGCCATCTTGACTATGCGTTGAGAGTTGGTATGGAAGATATAGGGAGATCATGAAATCGTGTTCCTTGTAGGCCTGCGCCCTGTCCCACTCCCAGTCCACAAATCTCGATCGTGCCACTGTTAAAATGTTAACACGATATGCAGGTCAGCCTGTGTACGCACAGGCAGACGCAGGGGAGATTAAATTAAGCACGACTTTGACTTCTCCCCAACCAGCTGGCCCATGATGTTTAACCGGAGTCCCTGCCTCCTCACAGTCCTCATCCCCCAACCCATAATGACCGATCATTGCCGTCCCGGCCGCGACGCATCATCATAAACGGCGAGATCAGGTCCACCGCTGACAGCGCTCCCTGTTCACAAACATGGCAACTGGCAAATTGCTTCGCCGCGGCTCAGGCAGCAGCTGCCTGGACAACTACATGCAACTACGCGCGCAATTAAACTAATCGATCGATCGATCGACGTCGTCCTCCTCCCGGCGGCAGCAGCCACAGCCCACAGCCGGCCATGCGGGCGTGGCCACCTCTCGATCGAGAGCGACGCGGACGCGATCTCCCATCCCAACAGGGCCGAACAGATGGAGAGCGAGCGAATCCTGCACCACACCTGCCTGCAGCCTGCCCCAGTCCCCGCGCGCTGGCTGCCCGCCCATCCTCATCTCATCCTTCCATGTGTGTGGGCTCGAGCAAAGGACCATGGTCCAGTGAGCATGAGTAGCAGCACTGCACTACTACACCTACCAACCTGCCCGATCAGGCCTACAGGGAAATGCTAGTGGATAGATAAATCCTGCGAGAACAGCGCATGAATCACATGTGCCGGTTGAGCTCGTTGTCACCTTGTCTGTGCTGAACTGCTGATCCATGGCGCCATCTGCACTGATTTAATTTGACGTGATCGAGCGCTAGTTCGACGTTACATCCGCGATTAGGTTCTTTAGTGAGAGTTGGAACTCTCCTGAATACTTAAAATGAAACGGTCCATTAAAATATGATTAGTTAAATATTATTAAATATTAAATATTTTTAATAAATAAATAAATATAATTTTTTTAAAGTAACTTTTATATAGAATTTTTTTAAAAAAATATATCGTTTAGCGGTTTAAAAAACGTACGTGTGAAAAACGAGAAAGATATGTTAGAAACTAGAAAAACTCAGCCTTAGTGCAGTTAGGCAGCGATCGTTGTGTCTCATGTTGTTATTCGATCCTATAATCCGCGACCTATGCTCCTCCTCGTCTAATATAATTGTGCCCAAACCAAACAGCGCGTCGTGGAGCCCTGGAGCTGTGGGGGCATAGGCGGCTGTGGTGACAAGGAAATTGTTTTTGGCTTATCCAGCTTGGACCTCGTCACCAAACCTACCACTCGATCTCTGCAATGACTCTGCTTGTCGTCAACTAGTGACCCCGTGGTGGTGTAATCTTGGACGATGATATCGTCTTTACTCTGAAGGACGGCGAGTCGGCGAGTGACATGATGAAGATGCAGTTACGCGCAGTATGACAAACGCGCCCGGGGAAAAGCAGCTGACGCACGCATCGCTCCCACGGCGCGCTATGTATGCTTTGTTGTTTCCAGCTACTCACACGACACGAGTAATTGACTCTACTTGTACAGTTGTACTACTATCAGGGTAGTAGGAGCACTGGTGTATAGTGCTCGCTGCAAATGACGGTGAAAACGAGTCGCTGCCCGTAGGCCGTAGCTCGGTCCCTGAAACAGGGGATCTGACTGTTTCAACGACGTCCGGCAAACGAGTGTGCCTGGCTTTGGCCCCCGTTGCTCCCCCTGGAGATGCATTTATCTTGCCCTTCTTGCAGTAACCAATAGCGGACGCTTGCTCCGAGGTCACTCGTGCTTGAAACCGTGCAATTGTCTACATGTGTGCGTTGTTTACGGTAACCAAAGCCCAGAGGGAGCAGCAAACAAGGCAATCCTTCAGATTTTGCTCTGCCCTTCTGCAGAGCGCACAGGATGCATCGATCCTGCGATCCACAAGACCACAGCGAAGTTTTTGAACACTTGACCGCGCTAACGCGCATCATTGGCCGAGCAGTTCAAAGCTGAAACAGTCATGGCCCATGAGCGATTAATTTGCAGACGGCGATCGAGATTAAAGTGCAAAGCAGGCATGGTTAGTGCAACTAACAAAAGCAGCAGCCTACAAATTACGACCTAATCTACCGGCTAGGACGGCGGCCTCGCGTGGCGCGGTAACTCAACTCCGGCCGTGCATGCACAGCAGCAGTGGTGCCCGGCGCGGCACCGGCGAGCCATAGAAGGCGAAACCGCGTCGCCTGGCCGAATGAATGCTCTGAACCAAGCTTGATGAATGAATGAATTGAACGCGTCGCTTTCATGCCGAACAGTACAAAACTTTAGCTGCGTAGCTTCAATGCGCTGCCCCCTCTCCTTGGAACGAGAGGCAGGCACCGCATTCACGGCAGCCTTTTGATCCTGAACTGTCCATGCTTAGCGGCGGTACGACGCGAGAATTGTGATCTTTTCCTCGGTGTTGGTATGGTAGATGAGGGCATAACTCCATGCACGTATAGTGTGGACTTCACGTCTGCGTCTGTGGCTCTGTGCTGTGGGTACGAGCACAATGTGTAATGTCGTTGGTGGCCATAAACACACCGGGGAATGAGATGATGTGTGTTGTTCGTTGTGCTTGTGTTGGAGATCAATCGAACTGTAATTAACACAACTCGTCTACGTACACCCATACAAACTTGCTAGTACTACTCCTACAAATGCAGCAAGTTACTGTGGAACTTTGAATTGGATGAGTACACCTAGCAGTAGAGGTAGTAGTAGCACTGATCTCTATGGCTAGCCAGCTGGCGCGACCTGGTTCCAAGGCTAGAAGACGACACGCACAAGGGGCTCCGGCCTCTTCCCGGCGACACTGACCCGTCCGTCCTCACCGTCGCACAGTGTGAGTGAGCGAGTCCACTCCTCGTCGCACGCCTGCCTGCGTCACCACCACTCCACTCGTCGCTGCCCCCATAAAATCCACGCCGAACCAAAACCCCACACCCAAATCCAAGCATCCATTCCTCCGCCCGCCTCCCCACTCACATGCGCGCAACCACCGCCATGCCCCCTCCTCCCGCGCTGCCGGTTTGCCTCCTCCTCCTCCTCTTGCTCGCCGTGCCGAGGCCAGCTGAGGCGGCGGCGACGCAGCCGCTGCTGTTCGAGCTGAGGGCGCGGCAGGTGCCGGCGGGGGCGCTGCCGCGGCCGGCGAGCAAGCTAAGGTTCCACCACAACGTCAGCCTCACCGTCTCGCTCGCTGTCGGCACGCCGCCGCAGAATGTCACCATGGTGCTCGACACCGGCAGCGAGCTGTCGTGGCTGCTCTGTGCGCCCGGCGGCGGCGGGGGCGGAAGGGGCGCGCTGTCTTTCCGGCCAAGGGCCTCGCGTACCTTCGCCTCCGTGCCCTGCGGCTCCGCGCAGTGCCGATCCCGCGACCTTCCGTCGCCGCCGGCCTGCGACGGGGCCTCGAAACAGTGCCGCGTGTCGCTGTCATACGCGGACGGGTCGTCCTCCGACGGCGCGCTCGCGACGGAAGTCTTCACCGTGGGCCAAGGGCCGCCGCTGCGCGCGGCGTTCGGCTGCATGGCCACCGCGTTCGACACCTCGCCCGATGGCGTCGCGACCGCCGGGCTGCTGGGCATGAACAGGGGCGCCCTCTCCTTCGTCTCCCAGGCGAGCACCCGTCGCTTCTCGTACTGCATCTCCGACCGCGACGACGCCGGCGTGCTCCTCCTAGGCCACAGCGATCTCCCCTTCCTGCCGCTCAACTACACGCCCCTGTACCAGCCGGCCTTGCCGCTCCCCTACTTCGACCGCGTGGCTTACTCCGTCCAGCTCCTCGGCATCCGCGTCGGCGGCAAGCCACTCCCCATCCCGGCGTCCGTTCTCGCGCCGGACCACACCGGCGCCGGGCAGACCATGGTGGACTCCGGCACGCAGTTCACCTTCCTCCTCGGCGACGCCTACTCCGCATTGAAAGCCGAGTTCTTGAGACAGACCAAGCCATGGCTCCCGGCGCTCAACGACCCCAACTTCGCGTTCCAGGAGGCGTTCGACACATGCTTCCGCGTGCCCCAGGGCCACGCGCCGCCGGCGAGGCTCCCGGCCGTCACGCTGCTGTTCAACGGTGCGCAGATGACGGTGGCGGGGGACAGGCTCCTGTACAAGGTCCCCGGGGAGCGCCGTGGCGGCGACGGCGTGTGGTGCCTCACGTTCGGGAACGCGGACATGGTGCCCATCACGGCGTACGTGATCGGGCACCACCACCAGATGAACGTGTGGGTGGAGTACGACCTGGAGCGCGGCCGCGTCGGCCTCGCGCCCATCCGCTGCGACGTCGCCAGCGAGCGCCTCGGCTTGATGCTGTGACCGCCGGAGGCCGGTGAACTCGCCGTGGCGACGTGGCGTGCGTAGTAGTAGTAGCTTCCTGGTGTAAATTAACCACGCGCCGTGTGATCTCAGCTACTACTAGTAGTACTAGGGTTTTTTTGCATGTAAAGATCGACACGTATGTACATTATGCATGTAGACGTCTCCTTTCGTTGTCACGCTCTTTCGCTTTCGTTTGGGTGACTTGCTCTGCAGCGCAAGCTTGATCAGATGACGTGAACAGTTACCAAACGAACCATGGCTGCACCGCTGCAGTCTGCTAACACTGACACAGTGACACAGAACGTGAACCTAGCTTGGATTCATGTCGGATCAGATAGACACGGAGACAATGCCACCTCGCCTGATGCTGCTTGTACTACTCGTGATTCTCCTTTTCTCTGCTGCATTTCCGGGGAGAAAAAACAGAGTAGTCGTGGCGCGGAACAGAGGAGGAATGTTCAGGAGGGGGGCCATGTGTTCCGTCGTCCATGTTGCCGACACGAGGTGATAAAGAAGGCGACCGACATGGGGCTTGTCGTGATGGTTATAATACACAAGAAGGTTCTACTTGTATTAGTAGTGCAGCTTTATTTGTGACAAAAGGGATCAGGAGTTCAGGACTATCATTGTCTCCATTTTTCCCTTTTCTGCCTTGTTCCCATTGACAATCGACAAAGCTGCATCGAGCAGCGTAACAAACAGACTGCTTTGTATCAGGATGTATAATACTCCCAGTAATACTATAAGATGCAGATTCTAGAAAGGGGTTAACAGGGGAGTACTACGTGCTATAGAGCAGTGAAGTGTAAGTTTCGAATTCTGAATCCTGAACTCGTCGTCTCGAGACGAGGAAAGCAGATTCTTCCATTGAAGCAGATGCAGATGCTAGCAGTAAACTGTAAGTTTAGAACATTGAAATGAGCAACCCATGGGGGCGAAGGAAAGGATCATTCCAACCGGAGCAGTTGCCGGTTGTGAGTTGATAACATCAAGACGCAACCAACAATTTTTCATTTGGCCTTTGTCTGGAAATTCTGGAGGAAAACTGCACTGCAGGCTTGCTGTTGGCAGACCGCTAGTTTTTGCTGAACTTTGCGGATTAGACCGACGAGCATGTCAGGCAGACCTGGTGTTTCCACTTCAGTTTTTTGCCCACTATCTTTTGGGTGTTATCGTTCTTCTGAAGAAATTGTGCAGAAGTCCCGGCAGTCAGAATTACACGACTTAATTTAGGCAAACCGCCACCGGGATATATCCCAATCCAGAGCCATTTACAAGCAGTTTGGCAGAAACGGCATCCGAAAGGCAAAACGTCTTGAAACCTCGTCTGGCCAACAATTGCTTTTAACCACACCCATGCGAAAGCACAATCCTTCTGTTTAGATATGTCATAGGGTGCCAAACTGCCAATGCTTGAAGCAAAGCACCCATGTGTAACACACGATGCTTGTAAAAATAGAAAAACAAAAGCATCTGATAAATTACTTGCCAAGAGACTCTTGCGTCGTATGTGTAACATACGATGCTTGTAAATATAGAAAAACAAATGCACATAGCCACATCCGATTAGGGATGAAACTGGTTCCGTCCGTCCGGACGTTTTCTCGGAATCGGATAGGTTCGGTCAAATAGTTTTGGATATTTTCGAATTCAGAAACGAATTTGGATTTTTTTCTTGAAAACGAAAACGAATACATAAAGGGCACTATCCGTTAGAATCGGAAAACTATCAGAAAATATACGGGAATTTTACTCGGATATCCGCAGACAGGGATCAATTTTTAGAAAAATACGTATATATACATAACTTTTTCATACGGAGTTAGATAAAGACAAACTTTATATCAAAATTGTAGAGCTCGACGAGATATACAACTTTGTTGCTGACAATTTTATTAGTTGAGATCATTTATGGATCTTAATATTCATAATAAAATATCACATTTGTTT
The DNA here is from genome assembly GCA_008326285.1 of Oryza officinalis. Taxonomy (NCBI): domain Eukaryota; kingdom Viridiplantae; phylum Streptophyta; class Magnoliopsida; order Poales; family Poaceae; genus Oryza; species Oryza officinalis. The sequence goes on along the minus strand of BDMV01000011.1, from coordinate 21,302,963 downwards.
TTACAAAATCTCATATCTACAATTCAAATGACATTGTATAGCTCAATGGGATCTACCACTTTGTATTTTATGACATTTGTTATTTGAAAATATTTAAAGTGTAAAACAAACCTTACAAGTTTCAAAGATGTGAAATAAAGTAAATAGTATCTTCGTTCTATCCAAAAAAAATTTGATAAGTCATATGTTAAATAAGATATACATGAAATAAAAGATCTTGACACTAAAAATTGGATAATCATATTTACATGCGAGTCTCTTAGGAGAACGGCCAAGAAAATCGATTTTCACGTACGACTGTGGGATCACCTACAAAATTGACGATTTAAATTTTGAAAATGTTGACTTAAAATTACAAGTGATATCTCTTCCTTGATCAAGAAAGCTCAATTTGAGGGATTTTTATATCCCAGTAAATATCCGTTACCGTATTCGTTCCGTTTCATATTCGCTTCGTATCTGTGTCCGGTAATATTCAATTTTATTTTCGTATCCGGGTTTTCGATTTTGATTCCGATTTCAAAAAAAAAATATGAAAACGAATACGATAGAGCTAGTTCTGTCCGTTTTCGATCTGTTTTCATCCTTACATACAATGCATGAAAATATAGAAATACAAAAACATCTGATAAAAGGTTACTGAGTTTGAGTGCTTCACCCCTTTGCTGCTTCATGACATGTCACATGTCTGTTTAATAGGAGTACGTAGCACATATTCACGTGTCTATAAGCCTACAATAAACATGTACCAGTTCTTTTATCAACTACTCCAATATGGTGCGCAATATCAAAAAGAAAAAAGTTTTGGATATTATATTGGAGTGAAGTGAGTGTATTTCAACTGATTAGGTTCCTTGTGGTGCAACCATACCATTCGGATTCAAGTTCTCACTAGTACAGATCCTCTTATCTCTGACGGGCCCTCACATGCCTGGACTATTGGGCCGTCAGAACCAAGTCATCTCAATCGGACCTAAATTTGCGCCGTTGTAGATGTACTCTTGCAGTCATACTCCAAGCCCAAGTACACATAGCCCGTCACCAATGACACTCATCTGTGACGGGCTCAGCTTTAGGCCCGATTGAGATGACCCAGCATATCTCAATCGGACTCGTCTACAGAGCCCGTCAGAGATGAGGATCATCGGTGACGGGCTCCAAATATGGCCCGATTGAGATGGATTTAAAGCCCGTCACCGATGACTCGTATTTCAATCGGGCCCTTCTAGAGAGCCCGTCAGAGATATGAGTCATCGGTGACGGGCTACAATTATGGCCCGATTGAGATGTGATTTAAAGTCCGTCACCGATGACTCATATCTGTGCCGGGTTTTTTGTTGATGCCCGTTAGAGATAACTGTGCGCTCGTTAGAGATGTCGGTTCATTGGCCCGATTGAGATATATTTCGCCCACAATAAATAGACCACCCTACTGTTGTCTGAAGTTATCCCACTATTCACTATTTTGGTGGGAGGTTGAAGGGGGCGAATTTTTGTCATTTTTTTTCAAAGAAAAACAGAAAAATCTTAGAAGTAAGTAAAAAGGTAGTAATAATTTTTTTCAATTTAGTAGTATGTTAACTAATATTTTATTAAATTTTGCAGCGATGGATCGAAGTTGGATGAATACGACAACTCTAAAACGTCATTGCAAGAAGTATAGAGATGGCGTTTTAAGTTTTATGAACGTTGCGGAGGAGGATAGGAGAAGAAGAAATAGCAAATACATGTGTTGTCCATGTAGAGATTGCAAGAATGATATTATGTTTAGCGGAGAGGAGGTACACTCTCATTTGATACAACGGGGATTCATGAAGGTCTACACATGTTGGGTGAAGCATAGAGAGCAAGAATCCGGTAGTGGTGCAGCTGCAGACAGAAGTGGTGCAGACAATCATGAAAATGAAGATGAACATGACATGTTTATACCATCTCCATTGGGCGGTGAAATGGTTGATGTGGATCCTGATATGCTACAAGAGATGTTACGTGATGTTGAGGAGCAAGCTCACAACGAGAGAGATTCCATGAAGTTCAACAGGTTGGTCAGTGACTCCGAGACACCTCTATACGCCGGATGCAAGGCAAAGCATACCAAATTGTCAGTTACCTTGGACCTAATGAAGCTGAAGGCAAGTAGTGGATGGACAGACAAGAGTTTTACGGAACTTTTGGGAATATTGAAGGTCATGCTTCCTGAAGAGAACACATTGCCCGAGACGACATATGAAGCAAAGCAGGTTCTGTGTCCACTGGGGTTAGAGCTCCGTAGAATTCACGCTTGCCCAAACGACTGCATATTGTACCACAAGCAATATGCGGACCTAGATGCTTGTCCTATGTGCAAGGCTTTTCGATACAAGCGAAAGAAAAGTGCGGGGGAGGAAAAGAAGTCAAAGCGGGGTGGTCCGGCGAAGGTTGTGTGGTATCTACCTATCATTGATCGCTTCAAGAGAATATTTGCCAACCCCAAGGAAGCAAAGTTAGTGCGTTGGCATGCCGAAGATAGAAGGAACGACGGTTTGCTAAGGCACCTTGCGGATTCGATTCAATGGAGGAATATCGATCGAATGCACAAAAACTTTGCTGCTGATCCCAGAAACATGAGGATATGTCTGTGTACGGATGGCATGAATCCTTTTGGAGATATGAGCAGTTCACACAGCACTTGGCCAGTTCTTATTGCGAACTATAACCTCCCACCATGGTTGTGCTTCAAAAGAAAATATATTATGTTGTGCTTGTTAATCTAAGGTCCAAAACAACCGGGCAATGATATCGATGTGTTCTTGGAGCCTGTTATTGATGATCTTGAGATTCTTTGGAAAGAAGGTGTCGAAACCTGGGATGCATACGGTCAGGATAACTTCAAGCTACGAGTTCTATTGTTCTGCACCATTAACGACTATCCTGCATTAGGTAATCTTTCCGGATAAATCGTAAAAGGAAAGAAGGCTTGCTCTGACTGTATGGAACATACACGCAGTAGGTGGCTGAAGAAATCAAGAAAGATGGTTTACATGGGTCATAGGAGATGGCTCCCGCTACGCCACACCTTTAGAAAAAAGAAGAAATTTTCAACGGTCGGAGAGAACTTGGAACTGCTTCCAAGGATTTGTCTGGAGACAAAGTCCACGACATGGTCAAAAACATAACTAACGAGTTTGGGAAGAAAAGAAAACGTGGCAAGGGAAATGATAAAGGTATGTGAAAGAAAAAATCCATATTTTGGCGGCTACCATACTGGAAAGACCTTGAGGTCCGGCATTGCATTGATCTAATGCATGTAGAGAAGAACTGCTGCGATAGTTTGCTCGGGCTACTACTTAATATGCCTGGAAAGACAAAGGACAGGTTGAATGCTCGCCTAGATCTGCAGGAATTGAACATTCGCAGTGAGCTTCAGCCTGTTACGGACGAAGAGACAGGCAGAGTGTACCTCCCACCAGCTTGCCACACATTGTCGAAGGATGAGAAGATCGCAATGCTATCATGTCTGGCTGATATTAAGGTTCCTTCGGGCTATTCAGCAAGCATCAGTAAGTATGTTAAATTGGAGGATCTAAAACTGGTTGGAATGAAGTCTCACGATTGCCACGTGCTAATCACACAGATCTTGCCAGTTGCTATCAGAGGCATTCTACCCCCCAAAGTCCGTCACATGATCCAACGGCTCTGTGCTTTCTTCAATGCAATCGGTCAGAAGATTATAGATCCCGAAGATCTAGATAAGATGCAGGCTGATATTGTCAATACCTTGTGTCACTTGGAGATGTATTTTCCACTATCTTTCTTCGATATCATGGTTCATCTCCCTGTTCATCTAGTGAAGCAAACAAAACTATGTGGTCCAGCTTTTCTAAGGGAGATGTACCCGTTTGAGAGGTATATGGGAGTTCTTAAGTCGTACGTTCGAAATAGAGCAAAACCGAAGGGAAGCATCATTGAAGGGTACACGACGGAGGAGGTTATTGAGTTCTGCATCGATTACATGGCCGAGACTGATCCTATCGGAGTTCCTGCGTCTCGCTACAAAGGAAGGTCGGCAGGCCTTGGCACAACAGGCAGAAAAAGAATTGTACCCGATCAGGCATCCTATGCACAGGCTCATTTCGCTGTGCTACAACATATGGCCGAAGTAACTCCATACTTTGAGGAGCATCTAGCGAAGGTCCGACAGGAGAACATGGGTCGATCAGATACGTGGATCAACAGAAAACATAGTACTCGCTTTAACGAATGGTTCAAGAATCGTATCACATGGAGTACCGATGGCCCAAGTGAGATAATACGAAGGTTGGCAAGGGGCCCAAGCTAGGATGTCGACACATGGCAAGGGTACGATATCAATGGATACACATTCTACACCGTCAAACAAGATGACAAAAGTACAGTGCAGAACAGTGGAGTCCATATAGATGCATATCAGGATCAAGCTGGATCGAACACATACTATGGCCGCATAGAGCAGATCTGGGAGATGAACTACAGGAACTTCAAAGTCCCTTTGTTTCGTTGCAGCTGGGTGAATATCCGCACTGGAGTAAAAGTCGACAGGGAAGGATTCACTTTAGTGGACCTGGCCAAGGTTGGATACGCGGACGAACCGTTCGTCCTAGCGAAGCAGGTCGAGCAGATTTTCTATATACAAAACCCTGCTAACAAGAAGTTGCACGTCGTTAGGGATGGCAAACGAAGAATTGTTGGGGTTGACAACGTCGTCGATGAGGAAGAATATAACCAGAATCTTCATGTGAGACCTTAGATCGACCTTGATGATGATCCCGAAGACGAAGTGGCATACGCTCGTTCTGACCATTCGGAAGGCATATCCTTGTAAACAGAGTCTTCGTAGTACTGTAAATTGCAAATAGATATAACTAATGAAGTATTTTGTACCGGTGCCTTATGATCTGCATATTTTAAATTCATGTGTGTTTTAAAATTTAATAGCAAATTTATACTATTTAAATAAGGCATAGGTTAATTATAATAATTTTTTAAAATTTAATGACAATTTTAAACTAATTTAATAAGGCATATTTTAATTTAACAGAAATTTTACACCATCTAAAAATGTAATAGCAATTTTAAATCGGGTACAAGTTAATTATAAATGATTTTATAACTTAAATATCATTATTAAATACAACTGATTACGAATATTTTAATTCCATAGTGGGATGAGCTTATCTCTATCGGGCATATAAATAATGCCCGTCAGAGATGAGCTTATCTCTATCAGGCGTATTAGCTCTGACCGTCACGGATGATTGTCATCCGTATCGGGCTTCTTTCTTGTGCCCGTCACGGATGATTGTCATCCGTATCGGGCTTAGTGCTTATGCCCGATGGTGATGACCTACGACTAGATTTTCTACCGATCCAGATCTGACTCTGGATCGGTAGAAAACCTAAGTTTTTCACTCTCCCTCTCACCCTCACTCGCACTCTCTGTCACAACCGCCGCTGCCGCCTCCTTCCTCTCACTCTCGATCTCTCTCCCAACTGCCGCCTCCTCCTCCTCGACGCCGCCGCCTCCTGGACGCCGCCTCCTCCTCCTCGACGCCGCCGCCTCCTCGTCGCCGTCACCTGCTCGCCGCCGCCGCCTCCTGGACGCCGCCGCCTCTTGGACGTCGCCGCCGTTGCTTACCTACAACGACGCTGTCTTCACCGACGAGGACTTCGCCAGCATCTCCCGCATCGGGGACAGCAGGAAGGTTTGGTTAGTGAATATATCAATGTCATTGTGATGTCCCGCTTATTTGTTCCTGATCGATGCTATTGTGTTCTTATGCCATCTCCGTTATAATGTTTTAGGTATTGATGGGTTTGCGTAGTGAATATATCAATGTCTAGGCTCCTAAGTTTATATTGATGGGTTATGTTTCATTGTTTAATGTTCACCTTGTAATAGCCCATGATATCTAGCCTAAGCTAAGCAAGAAAAGAAAAGATTGGACTAGAAATAAAACCTTCATTGTGAATCCATAGGCATCTTTGCACTGTACCGTAGAATTTAGTATTTAGAATTTACGGAATGAATTTAGTATGAATTAGTTTGAATTTAGTGTCAAATTTGTTTGAATTAGTATGAATAAGTATTAAATTGCAATGAATTTAGTATGAATTAGTTTGAATTTAGTGTCAAATTTGTTTGAATTTACTATGAATGGGGGCCATTCTGAATTAGACTGCCTATGCATATAAGTTCTGAAATCTAAGACTTTACTAGTTCAGAAATTTAAAATTTTAGTACTTGTTCTAAATTTCAAACTGTACTTCTCTGTCCTCTTCCTGCCACTATTACCTTGTTCTGCTCTGTCCTCTTCCTGCCACTATTACCCTGTGATTTCTTGATAAATGGCCAGTGATGAATGCCTCAAAAACAGACCATAAGAATAGACCATCTACACTTATTCTTTTTTTTGAGAACTACACTTGTTCTTTTTTCATACAAACAGCCCATCGACACTTGTTCTTTTTTTAGGAAGCTACACTTGTTCTTTTTTGCATAATAACAGACCATCTACACTTGTTCTATTTTTGGGGGGGGGGGACTTCACTTGTTCTTTTTGCATAAGAACAGACCATCTACACTTGTTCTTTTTTTGGGGGGACTTCACTTGTTTCTTTTGCATAAGAACAGACCATCTACACTTGTTCTTTTTTTGGGGGGCACTACACTTGCTCTTTTTTGCATAAGAACAGACCATCTACACTTGTTCTTTTTTTTGGAACTACACTTGCAAATGATTGTAATTGATGCACAATTTCTAAGCAAAACTGAGGCCATATCTTAACCTTAGCGTAAGTTATATACACAACCAAAATAAGTTTTTCTATAAATTTTTTTAACTTTCTTGCCGTACAACAGTTGTATAGAAAATGTCGCAGCAAGGCGAACCCATGTCAGCGACTGCTAGTGGGACAACATCGAGCCGGGCTACTAGGACCCAGAATAAGATCCCTAAGAAAGTGTACACCATAACAGAGGTGGACGATCTGAGATTTCCGACGGCTCCTGCGAAAGCTGTCAAAAAGTTCGCCACAATATGCGGAATCCTTGGGAGGCGGAACTTCACCATATTGAAGGACCACATCGATCTGGTCCCACAAGAAGAAAAAGATGAGGCCTGGAAGCAGTTCAAGGAAAGCTTCGAATACTCCCCAGAGGCCGAGGCAAGACTCAAGCGGCAGGCTATCCGCAAGATGGGCAACTTGTGGAAAAATTTCAAGACCACGTTGGTCACCGACTACGTCCTCAATGCCGCCCAGCCAGAACCATTCGGGAAGTACCCGTTCATCTCACGGGTCATGTGGGAAGAGTTCCATGCCGCAAAGTCAACCCCTGAGTCTCCGGAAAAAGGCGAGGCCTATAGGAGGTTGCAGGCAAAAAACGTTCACCCGCACCGGCTTGGCACCGGAGGCTACGCCGAGAAGCAGCACGAATGGGTCAAGGAGGACGAAGCTGCTGCTGAATCTAACACGCCGCCAATACTTGGTGATATCCCGACCACCCGAGCAAGGAACTGGGCAAGGGCGAGGGTGAAGAAGAATAGTGATGGAACACTAACGTTCCCAAATCCCGAAGATCAAGCGGTGTACCAGAAAATCGTAAGTACCACACGTAGATTATGTTTCGGTAGGTTGTATCGTACTCTTGAATAAATTCATCCTAACTACATCGCAGGTCGACCTGACTGCTGAGAGACAGTCCTCCCAAGAGGTCTGCTCACAAAGACGCGAGGATGACGTCCTCATAAAAGCGTTGGGAAGCGAAGAACAGTGTGGACGGACAAGGGGCATTGGCTCCAATGTTCCATGGAAGCTTGGGTTTCCCCAATACGCGTGGAAGTACAAGAAGCACAGGCTTTCAAAGGCGCAGAAAGATGCACGCCTGAAGGCACAACTTCGGGACGAGATTAGAAACGAGCTCCGAGAAGAGTTCGATAACAAGTTGTTACAAGTGGAGGCTCGGGTGGAGGCACACCTCAGGGAAAGCGAGCCTGCTGCCGCTCCCATAGTAGAAACGAGCCCCACGTAGAGGCGTAGCAGCTGCGCCTCTACTGGGGCGACAGCACAAGAAACACCAGCCCCCAATGCGGTGGACCACATAACGGTAAAACCAACACAAAACGTATATGTTCTCCCCTAACCACAGTACATTATAACATATTATAAAGATACGTATGAATCTAATGCAGGGACCCACATCATGCACCCTAGCCGTTAGGGTGACAAAGGACTTTGCAATTCCTGCCGCAGATGGTCTAGCGTTCAAGCCCACGCCGGAGACCCGAGTGCATGGGGGGCAGCTACTAGCCGACCATGCAAAAGTTCAAGTGGACATGGTGAAGCCCGATTGGGTTGGCTTCACTCTCCCGCTCCCACCAAATGACGAGTCTCTGACCCTTGGAGCTGCACGCGGGACCTTTATCCAATGGCCCAAGCAGAACATTCAGATAAATTTAACTCCTAGGCCAGCACCAAGTGCTCGTCCGGCGCCGCCGCCGCCACGTCCTCCTCCAGCTCTTGTATCTGCCCCTCCTGCCGTTGAAAAAGGAGATCAAGATCTCCAATTGCAGTATGATACAGATTTTGGGGATGACGGACAAGAGGTCTGCAGCAGAGCGTTCCTCCCCCCAGTCTCCACAAAAAGAAAGAGGGCGGCATCTTCTCCACCCAAGCTTGGATCACGCAAAAGAGCTGCTAGAAGGGGGAGAGGAAGAGGAAATGTGGAAGGGCCGCTTCTGGCTCCAAAGAAGCTAGATCTTGGCAAGGCGCCATCAGCTCCTAAAGAATTCACATTAGGCATGCCATTGGTCGGAGACGACGCCTTATCAAAGATGGGCCCTGCATGCAAGGAGTTGCATGGGTACTATATGGAGAGGTCCAACACAAGGAGGAAGCATAGAGAGACCTCCATGACGGGCCAACACGATAGACAGCCGTTCCTCGGCCCTGAAGCCTTTATCGCCGTAGACTTTCAAGATCTATGGGACCTCTACAGGGTGCGAGCGGTCGACACCAACCTCCTTAAGTGCTACTCCTTGTGAGTATTCTTGCATACGAGATATGGTAATAACTATCCTTGTATTACGCTTACCCTAATTCTTGTCTTGTTTCTAGGTTAACTTGGAAGCATGTCCATCGTAATGCTCCCCATGTTGCTTTGCTCGATCCAAGTGTCGTCAACGAGACAACTATGAATTACGATCGAGCCAGCATGGTAGAATATATCAAGGACTGCTTATGGTCCCGCCAAGACAAGGACTTCATTATGTGTGCCTACTCTGAACAGTAAGCGTGTTCCCTACTTACAGTCAAACCTGCGACACGTATAGCTTTAGTATTTAACTTGCAATTTATTAATGTCGCAGTCGTCATTGGATTCTCCTGGTCATAGTGCCGAAGTGGAGTTTGGTATACTACCTTAACTCCAATATCAAAAAAGAAATATCGAGGCTGCCTTGAACGATGCCTGGGACCAATACGTGGCAAAAGGCGGGAGGCATAAGGAAGGGCATCCCACACTCGGTCACAAAAAGGACTTTCCAGTACGTCAACAAGTTGGCGACCAGTGTGGGTTCCATGTCTGCCATAACATGAGGAGCCTCGCAGACAAGGTGACATTGCTCGACCTTGAGGTGTGTGCTTCAGTTGTTTATATACAAAGAGAGGAGATAGCACGATTCATACTAACTTTCCAATTATATAGACTAACTTGACGCCTCGCATGCAGGAAAAACTTTCGGCGATTGCGGAAATCAACTTCAATATCATTAGAGAGGAGATAGCACAATTCATACTAGATGACCTCTTGTTGCCGAAAGGAATGTTTAGAGTCAAGTCCTAGCGGAAACAAATGATTTTGCAACAAACATTTGATTTTTGTAAATATTCATTGTAATACAATTATGCACGTTCTTCTGTATATATTTGCATTTCTTAATTACATATATACTTGTTTCAATTTATAACTCAGTTTTACAGGTTTTGATGCATGTTGGCGGTTTTGTGAATTGGCTGTGAATTGGCTGAGAATTCTGTGAATTGGCTGTGAATTTTGTGAATTGGCTGAGAATTTTGTGAATTGGCTGTGAATCAGGAATGCTGGGAATGGGGTTGCTGGGATTGTCATTTTTTGCAGCGGGCATGGCTAGCAAAGGCCTGAGGCTAACCAAAAAAACAAATTTTATTTTTTTTGCTGACATAGTCATCCCTGACGGGCATTTTAATAATGCCCGAAAGAGATAATCATCCGTGACGGGCTCCTAAGAAAGCCCGATAGGGATATAGTCATCCCTGATGGGCTCCTAATATAAGCCCGATAGAGATTAGTCATCCGAACCAGGAATATTTTGACTCAACAGGTGGGGTCAAACCTATCGGTGACGGGCTCTTTGGTAAAGCCCGTTAGCGATGCTACTCATCGGTGACGGGCTGAGTATTTTGCCCGATTGAGATTAGTCATCCGTGACGGGCTCTACCCAACCTGGTTTGACTTGTATTTTTTAGTCAATCTTATTTGTGATGGGTTGTATTGTTAGGCCCGATTGAGATAACGTTCATCCGTGACGGCCTTGTGCCCGATTGAGATAGTTTCTCACATCACTGACCTTTGGTCAGTGACGGGGGCCCTACCCGATAGTGATGAGGGTTAATGCCCGTTAGAGATAGCCGATCCCACGCTAGTGTTCAGATAATTATAACCACTTTATCATCAAAACTATTGGTTTACTATAACTTTAGTCAAACATTTTGAAAAACTGCAACAATAGTACATGATTTTGTCATAAAACTAACTTGACGAATCTAGGCCCACCAGTCAGGTTCACATATAAAACTCACACAGTTACACATTAGGCCCACATGTTAGACATACAGTGGGTTAAAGTTGCAGTTTCTTGATAACATCATTTGCTAAAGTTGTAGCTTTGTGAAATGCCCAACTAAAGTAGCAAAGTGATAGTTTTGATCAAATAGATTGCAGTTTTATGAAATTTACTCTTAAAAGATTCCACATGTATCACAACTTGCTAATTATTATTTTAGAAATTTAATTAATAGATCACTAAATTCAGAGTAGATATAGTTCAAGATGGATACAATTACCTATTTATCAATAATTAATAAATCAAGAAAAAAGAAATAGATCATAATATTTAAAATTACATATTTTACGTAAGACGAATTCTTCATACAATCTATGGTTTGCAATAATATGGTTTATCTAATCACATCATGTCTTTGGATCAATGTTTGAGCTCCCTTCAAGTGCCTTACCAACAGGTGCGTTTAACAGTTATTGTTGTTATTTTAAATGTAAAAATTTCTATAATATATATATTTGTTATTTTTTGAAATTATAGCTGAACTAACTGGTAGAAGTACACGGTAGTTAATTACTCCTAACTAATTATTAATTTGAATTACTGAAATAACATATACTAAATTGATAGTCAAGATGGGCACAACTCCATAGTTTTTTCTAAAACATTGCAGATTAGATTTTTTCTAAAACATTCACGTCAGTTTTAGTACTAATTAATACTTTTGAATTAAATGAATAAAGTCCTAATGAGAGGATCTAAGACGGACACAGTTTTATATTTACTAACTAAATATAGAATCCTCGATACCTCTGGGCATGTTTAATTAGCACGAATTCTAATTATAGTCCCTGCATGAGCGCATGGCTGTTTCTGAACCTCGTTGATGTGCATACTGCAAGGCACAGCTTGCGCTCGAGTGAGATTAGCTTGGCCAAAGGCGGAAACTGAATCAAGATGCAACGTGAGACAATAATAAGAAAGCTACATGGATAGATCGGATATGTGGCAACGTTAGCGTACATAATTGTAATCCGATCAAACACGGTTGCAGTTGGAGCGTTTCATAGGCTTTGAAAAGGGCCCACAAAGTAAAAAAAACTGGCCCACAATGTTAAATCAAATAGGATCTACGGCTCTGATCATGATTTTAAGATCAATCTAATCAACGGTCAATTATCTCTAGTTGACGTGTGAGCTCGTAAAAAGTGTCTAATTAGTATAGGTACAGATTTGATTTACTCCCTCTGTTTCATATTATAAGTTATTTTAAATTTTTTCTTAGTTAAATTTGACCAAATTTATAGAAAAAATTTAGCAACATCTATAACATTCATTAAATGTAACATGGAATATATTTTAATGATATGTTTGTTTTAGTGATATGTTTGTTTTGGGTTAAAAATGTTATTATATTTTTTTATAAATTTGATCAAACTTAAAAAAGTTTAACATAAAAAAGTCAAAGCGACTTATAATATAAAATGGAGGGAGTAGTTAACACCAGACATACCGGCTCACCTGCACATGCATACGTTTTAATTTCAGTCCTAATTTCTTTCTCTACCTGGCCTATATATATTTTGATCATGATCAGGTCCTCATATAGTCAGGTCGTTGAGGATGAGAGGTACCAGGAAGAAACGGAATGCAAGTGCCGTCTGATGATGTGTAGCTAGTTTCATAGAATTTATTTGAGGTACTTGTATGTCCATCCACGGTCAGGAAAAAGACCTCCAGGCCAGAAGCAGAAGAGCTTGGCAGAATTTCCTTGATGGCAGCACAGGAATCTTGGATCCTCGATTTGTCGGATGAGCAAAACATCAAGACTGGACTGCTTGTGCTCAATGTCAAGCTGTCAGTAATTCCACTGAGAGACGAGACTCGGTAAAAAAGAATCACGCAAAATATATTTTGAGACGTGCTCGATTGAAACTTCCTCTATGGAATTTCATGAAACTTTAATTTGAAAAAGTCGGTGATTCTGACTGTTTCGTTGACTTTCAGTGATCTTCCTCCAAGGAAGTCTCAATCGGCAACCTGACAATTCTTGTTATATCTCATTAGCTACAAGCGGTTGGCCTGTCCAAATCTTGCTTATCACACAACATAAAAACGAACCGCATAAATTTCTGCACTGTTTCCAGTCATTCACATTTCGTTAAAAACACATATGTGCACTTCTATCACTCATACATTTATGATCTTTATCCAAGACTTATATTCTCTCGAATGGCTATACCCGATAACAACATTTGTAGTGTATGGGGGTCGCTGGTACATAGGTGTACGCGAGATTATAGTAAGAAGAAAAGAGACAATGAATTTTATACTGGTTCGGGTTCTCAAGATAAGTAACAACCCTACTTCAGTTAGATGTATAACTCTGGAAAGCATCACAGGGATTACAAAGTTAGAGAAAGTTGTAAATGTATTGAGACCAATACTATGGACGTCCAGCAAGGCGGGCGATCCACTGATCTCGTTGTTGTGTCTGGTTCGCCCAGTGCTTCCTCAACTTTGCATAATAGTACTCGTATACCAGGTGCACCTGTACAGGTGCTCATGACAACGCCTCTGCCCAAGCGGTGGCTTCCTATGAACTGCAGTTCAAACTCTTCCAAGAGCAACGTCAGAGTAAGAGATGTCACTCCCCTCTTTCAAATTTCGTGCCCCTTCCCGAGCTCGAATCAGGACTTAGAGATGTCAACACTCTTGTTAGGCCCATAGTAAAAAAAACGGACCGGGGATCGACCCGCTCTGGCCGTCGGTTCATCGGTCGAACCGCCGGTTTTTATTTATTAATATTATATTTGATTTGCATTATTTTTAATATAAAACCATCAAAAATTGGTGAAAATATACATAAATAAAACAGTATATCTATTATTATATGGCCACAATATCAAAAAAACAAATGCAGTGTGGTAACATAATAAATTTATAATGCCATACTACCATAGGAAAAATCAAAATCCAGTTTGATTATAAAAAACTGCCACTGGTTCACAGGTTCAAAGAAAAAACCGCCTGGTTCACTGGTTTTTTGCCGGTTTGATTGAAGGGACAGTCTTTGAGCAGAACTGGGCCACCAAGGTCACCGGTTCTTGTTTTTTCCGGTTCAACCATCGGTCCAGTCTGGTTTTTTGTACTATGGTCAGGCCTCGAGTCCTCTTATGAAGAAATGCGACGGCGACAGAATTACTAGGAGACCATGTACGACAAGGAGAAGTTGGAGCGTACTGCAGGCAATATGGAGAAAGGCCAAGAACTCGAACTTATGCATAGCATAGGAGTTTGGATCTCGGCATATCTTGAAGGATGTTGTAATGCCCTTGCCCGTTGTCCGTCCTTCTCTCGAGACGATAATATCCAGCTATCTCGGCTGGTTACGGGCTACACTGGCACCATTGGTCGGATCGACAACAACATCAAACAAGAGTGTCGTCGTGCTAGTCGCTCTGCAGGAGGCCATATCCTTGCTTGTATCACTGAGTCCTGGCCGCACCTGGATCTTAGTTTTCTCAGGGAAAGCTTTGGTCGTTCTTGATGGTCAGCACAGAAATTGACCAACTCGCACAATCGCTTTCTCGATTAGCCGAGGACGTGTTTAAGTCAATGAACTGACAATGGCCGTCGAGTAATCTTTGAGTTATCCTTGTTGAGAAACCTGTAGAGTAACCTCCGGTGCTAGTTAATCTGGTTGAGTGATTTCCGAGAGATTCTAGTTTTATCCTTTCCACCCGCCATCACACTCCATTGAGTTGATCCGTATCATTCTTTGTCAAGCTTTAGCTGTCTGCCAAGCATCTTTGTACTGTTGCAATAGATTCATAAGTCAACAACAAAAGCACAATCCATTGGATAAGTGCAAGAGTTTGTCTCAAATATGTCTATATAGTGATTTGCAAATTAGGACTTAGAGTTTTAATAGGTGTTGGATAGAGTTATAATTGGTATATCTTCTAAGCTCTCCCTTAACAGAGAGCTACACCTATTGTAACCGCATGGTGACAGTTGCATAAGTGTGTAGGATTTGCTGGTGGACTAGCCGGTTGATGGTTGTGATACTCTGATACAACATAATACGATAGATGATGATCACCCATAATTAGTGCTCAGGGGATGTAGACTTCGGTTGAACCTTGTTAGTAAATTTTGTGTCACTGTGTCGTCATCAATTACCATTCTAAACCCTTCCTTGAAAACTCTGTAGCAAACATGATCGATCTCATTCTACATCTAGCCTGATGCCCTACCGCTAATACCCAACCAGCCTGGCAGTGACGTACAGACTGACCACAAACGTGACTAAGCTGCAAATGCCTTTTATTGTCGTCCTACTTGGCTACTTGTTTTCTCTAGCAGACCTATATCGACCGATTACTAACATGTATGCCGATAGATCGAAGATAGAGACATGCAAGCGGTGCACACAGCTATATGGCCTACACTTACCGTTTGGTTGTAAGTCATTTGAATATGAGGGGCTAGTTTGTAGATAGTCAGGTCGTTGGAATGAGAGGCGCCAAGAAGAAATAGAATGCCAGTGCCAGATGGCAATGCAGTGTTACTCGGATTCGCTGCATTTGTGCATTCACAACCTGTACTTGAAGAACTTGTATGCATCAATTGTGCAATTAAAGTACTCCAGCAAGCTATAAGTATAAGATACGAATTTGGCAGCTTTTCCTTGTTACTAATGTAGCAATCAGGGATTCCAGATCAGACTGCTGATAGTCAAAACTGAACTGTCACTAGCTCCACTGAGACGATACTTTAAATATTGTTGGTGATAAAGACTAACATAAAACATATTTTGAGACATGTGTTAGAATTCAAATTTGACTCCTAGAGTAAAAATAGAAAATTATGGTCAAATTTGAAAAGAACCCAGACTTGACACGTGAGGCCGATCTGACCGTAGCCATTGGGCCGATCAGACCAACAGCAGGGGTCCAGTCTAACCGATGGCATGTGGCCGGTCGACCGGCGTAATCCAACTCCGAATCCAATTTGTCGGTTCTCGGGTTTTCTTGCTAAGGCCTGAGGTTTTAAAGTCCCAATTAGTTTCTACACCTAATTGGATGTGGAAAAGATCCTGGGAAGCAAGTCCACATTAATCAGAAAGATCTAATCGTTGATTATTTAGATTATTTAATACTGACCATAAATAAGAAAATCTGATTGTTTAATTAGTAAACTTCGTGGGCCACCTTTAGTTAAACCACGTCCAATCTATATGTACTCTCGGAAGCTAATACCGAGAGGGACGAGGAGGCAATACTTTAGATCGATCTACTTCCTGACGCCATCTGGCCATCGCAACAGAAGATGAAAATCGAGCACTCACGCATCGATCTGAAATCATTGACAACGTCATGGCCGGCCGACAAGATGCATGATAAAAGTTTTCTTTGTGCATCTAACATGCATGACGATGTTGCTACTGCGTCAATTAGGAGGATGAGATCAATTAGATCCAACTGAAGCCTCTACAGTGACTTCGAGGTGGTGATCCAACCACAGTAAGTTTCGTGTCAGTTCTTTTAAATAATTTCTATCTCTCAGCCATATTAATTGCCTTGATGAATCTACAGAAACAGGGTATAGATGTGTACATCATCAACTTGACGAATATTTGATCCAACAGTGAGTTTCCTGTCAGTTGTCTTTCAATAATTGGTATCCATCAGCCATGCTAACTGCATCAACTTGACGAAGACTTGATCCAGCCAAAGATTAAACAACGAGGTTAGAAATTGCTTTTTTATTTCTTGATAAATTCGCACTACGTTAAAATCGTATACATTGATCGATCCATGCAAATCCAAATCAAAGCATACCGATCGAGTTAGCTATACCAAATTTTGTACAGTGCATCAAAGGTTTATTTAGTTTGACTAATATAAACTAGGTTTTAATTTATTTCTTATGGTTCAACAAACTTAAATATTTCTTCATTTGAATTGAAAATAATTATTGTTTACCCATCTTGGGCTCCCGATTTAGCACTTTGTTTAGATAATTAAGAAGTTCGAAATTAATAGTAATTAGCAAATTACTGCGAACATGTTTTCAACAAGAATTTACTGAGTTAGCGATTTGCCGTTGTTAAAGCAAACTCGTGGGCGTGTGGTGCGTGTACCACTTTTGGGTAATTGCAAAAAGAAGTACTTTTTTCAATCTAATCCACTTAATAAATATGGAGTACTCATCTTGAAATCCCAATTTAGTATTTTATTAATTTAGTTGTAAAATTAAATATAATAGTTAGTGAGTTATAACTGATATGACTTCTCTTTAGTCAAGACCATCATTTGCAACGTAGGATTAGCAAAACTAATAACCTGAGAGACATAAGTTTTGACAGAAATACATATGTAAAATAAAGAATTACAAAACACAATAAATGTAAAAATAACTGTTGCCATAGGCCACGAGAAAAATACAATAATTAAATGACAGCGAAACACTCAAACGAAAATTTTCAAGAGGTGGATCTCATGTAAAATTTCCTCTAAAATCTATAAAATCTTCATATATTGAGTCACTCCAACAAAATTTTTATATCGTTGAAATGTGTTAAATCTTTGCTAATTCAATCAAGAATTAATTCGATCCCTTACCATAATTAGCGTTAAGAACAATTACCACCACATATAAGATTTTCAGTTAACCCTACGAGATGAAGACCACATCAATATCATCTAATTGTTTTCTTTATATTTTGAAACGGCAGTTCACAATAAGTGCTTCAGTTGAAATTAACTGTGTATGGATTCATTTGTTTTAGTTGCATAAAGACTGATAATTCCAAAATTCATATGCAGTGAATATGAAGTTTTATCCATCTTAGACTATCAATATACTATTTTATTAGTTTAGTCCTAAAATTAAAATTCATAATTAGGAAGCTACATGAACTCTTATTTTAATCTAAACTGCTATAATTATTTTTATGAAAAATAACAAAACATATATAATCCAAACGATTGGGTACTCCAAGAAAGCTCACATATTTACTGAAATTATCTCAATGTTTGTTAAATAGGTCGGTTTATCCTGACAATATATCTTACTGGAAGTTTGTGTTAAATAAAACATACAAATTAATGGAAATTAATATGGTGACTCAATTTAATTTTTTAATTTTCTGAAATTCCAAATCATTAATTAGCATGTTCTAACTGAAGATGGGCTCTTTTAGACTTTTCGGTCTAAACAATTTTAATTTCAAAAATAACCAATGCAATGAACATGTGGTTAAAATTTAATATTTATAATACCAATAATGATAGCCTGTGCAACGAACAGGTGGGCGGCTAGTAAATATAATGGGGCTAAGGTCGATTGAATTAACAACCAATCAATCGTCCAAATAAATTTATTACCCAAACCCTCTATATTGTTCATCTCTCATTCTTGCTCCTTGTCCCAAATTCTATTCTGCTCTAATCCCCAAATTGCTTGTCGTCTCTCATCTCTACGGCGTTAGAGGATGTCCCAGCTGGCCTGCCGAACCTATGATAAACGGGCATGCATTCACCCTAATGGGTCCCTCCCGGGTGTTCGTTCGGTGACATCTACCCTCTCCCTACAGCGGCGCGTCTCTGAGTGTTGTCACGGCTTACACATAATGTGCACAAGGTGTTGTGGCGTAATTCCACGTCAACACATCTTTTTGGCGACTCCATTGCAGAACGATTTCGGTTGCTATATCCGAAACACTAGTTCTCCATCATGGGCTTTCACAACTATCGATATCAAGACAACATCATGGTTGCGGATTATGAAGAGTTGCTGAAAGATCTATGGCGATGAGCTCTCAGAACAATCTATGTCAAGCTGATCACCAAGCTTTTGAAACTCACATTAAAGATCTACGGCATAAGATGGCTTCATGCTACCGGAATATGAGGCAAGGTATCATCAAACAATTGGAATTCTCATTGTTTGTCTAAAACACATATAAGGTAAGAACCGATTACAACAATACCCTCGTTCTTGCATCTAATGTCATTGAAATAGTAGATGGTGTTGTTCTTGCTAGTTTAAATAATCGGTTTACCTCATTTAGTTCTACCTTTAAAAAAACCCTAGATGCTCGCATGAACGAACTAGAGAATTGGCTTAATAGTCAATTGCTAGGTAGTGCATCTACTTCATAGAATAGTGAGGACATGTATGTTGTTTCATCGGCTTACATGTTACCTCCAGTATATATGCAACAATATTGGCCGATGAAAAGTATCTACAATCCCCTCAACATGGTAGAACCTAAATTCGTCCCTGAGGCGCAGTACGCCGATCAAACCGCTACGGCACCACCGGTCAGACAGCTGTAACATAGTTGGTCTGACCAGACGTGTTGGCCAGTCTGACCCAGGAAGGGAGGTGCAGCACCGGTTGACCGTAGTTGATGTGACCATGGCTACTATGGATACAACCGCTGCTCACATCATATGTCAACAGGAAGATGCCAAGATCAAGTTGTCCAAATTTTGGAATCCAATTCGGCCACCAACTACAATGCTGATTTCAAATGGCCGTCAAATATGCATACGAGCTTCGTTTAGGGCCAATGAGTACTTGATGCAAAGCTCCTGGAGTCCTCTTTCCAACGGATTTAGCTACATCTCCAAATTCTATCTCAGTCATCCGCAGTTGAAGAAACAATGTGCTCCGTTACCTATAATGGGCCTATGGGCTTATAACTTCACCTAGGACCCCGGCCCAGGTGGGGCCCATGTGGGGTGCGCCCCAACCTGGTGGAGCACGACCTAGGAACCCCCTTGGTCGTCCTCCGACCTCCTTAAATAGCTAGGTACTCCTTTAGGGTTTCTTGGGTTTTGTTAGATTAAAGTTTTAGCCATTGCTACTTTATCTTGTAGTTACGTATGTCGGCTAGACCACCTAATTACTTGTCTTCGGAACCTCACCTTATCATGAGCTTTAGTTTCTATTTGCAATTCAGATTGCTTTTATCTTGTTCTTGCTTGTTTCTTTGATTTGCTTGCAGGAATAAGGTTGATTTGCACCAGCAAGATCAACATCCCACGGAGAGGTGTATCAATCGCTAAGGCACAACACAACAACGTCTTGTACGGTTGCTGTCGAGTCGTCAACGTTTCTCCCAAATCATAGTTATCATCAACTCACCGAAAGATCGGGACAACCAAATCCCTGAGCGTATCAAGTGGAGTTCAGAGCTTATCAAGTGGTATCAGAGCTTTCGTTGTTCGGTGAGTTTTTATGTACCTATAACCAGAAAATAGTCATAAAAAAAAGAATTGCATCCTTTACCTAGCCATATTTGTGCCCTTGCATTGTTCTTTTTAGTTTTTGCTTTGTTGGGTTTTGTGTTGCATCGTCATGTCGTGTTGCAGGTCCTAGCGTCTAGTCGTTTAGAGTTTCGAGTTCTCGACACGTTTATTACCACCGTTGCCGTCGCATCTTTGTTGTCGTCGGGATCTTCGAAAACGGAATCGTGTCGTCACTAGGGTTCTGTTTTTCTCGTTTCGGGCATTTTCTATCGGTTGGTTTTAGAGTTGCGTCTAGGGTTTCTGTCGTGTGGTTGTGCCCTGTCCCGTGTCTGTTGCCGTGAGAAAGATGGAAGCAGGAGATTTACATAGATTAGAACGGTTTTTGTTTGGTTCGGGAAAGAAATAGTAGATTGGATTAGTTTCCTTATTTTTTATCTCCAGACACCTTGGTAAAAAAAAATTTAGTGTTGGTATGGATTCCGTTTGCAAAAACAAAATCCATACGAGGAGAGCATTTCATTTTTGTATAGATCAAATTTTAGCATTTGGACTTTTACGTTTGAGTCCTTGTAATTTTTATATTTACATTTGAGTCCCTATAATCTTGCATTAAGGTCCTTGAGTTGTTTTTGCTGAAAAAACCAAAAAAAGGAAAAAAGGCATAAAGGTGCTCAAAAAAAGAAAACAAAAACCGCACCAAGAAAAAAAGAAAAGAAAGAAAAAGAAAAAGAAAAGAAGGAAGGAGAGAACGAGAAGAGAAAATCAGCTGTTATCTTTGAGTTTGCTTTTGTATATCAGAGTTATGCATGAGTTGTTTCTAGTGTTATCTTGTGGTATCGTTTGTGTCTAAACTCGCGTCTCTAGTACATTCTAGCCTAGGACTAGCACAGTACTGACTTTGAACAATTATTCAACTTTGCATGTTCTGATTTGAGCATTTGCTATTCCTTTGCTATATAATTAAGCCTACCCCGAGCTCCACAGATTTGGTTGCAGTCGTAAAACAAGTGTTTGCTAAGGCATCGATACATCTACTACCTAGTAGTTGATAGGAGCGTCCATATTCTTGTGTGTGTTTCTTGTTTGCTACTAACCTTGGCAGGATTGCGTAAGGAGATACGAGATGGTCATGCTCAACATCGACTTCTTCACCTTCGACGAGATATGACGACTTATCCACGTGATGCATATGAGGTACCTGACTATAATTTTGTACTAGTTGAATCTAAATTACCATTCTACAATGGTAAGTACGATTCTGTTGCTTATGTTGATTGGGAGCTAGCAGTAGACAACAAATTTGATAAATATGATTTTTCTGATGCTCAAATGATTAAGGCTGCTAGTAATAAGTTTACCTCTTCTGCTTTCTTTTGGTGGAGTTATGTTAGTAACAAACCTAAAACTTGGGATGAATGCAAAACCATGATGAAAAAATATTTTGTGAGTTCTTATTACAAATGTAATCTTCTTGAGAAATTAGAACATCTGAAACAAGGTGATAGAACTGTTAGAGGGCACATCCATGAATTTAAAGTTTCTATCATCTACAGTGATCTAAAAAAATGCAATGAAAACAAAATGCGTAGATTTTTCAATGGGCTCAATTTTGAAATTCAGGTTATGCTTGCTAATGTGACATATAATCATATTGGACACATATTCATGCTTGCTCGTAGTATTGAGAGTCAAATCATATCAAATGCGAGAAAACATGAATAATGTGATTTATCCCCTGTTTCTGAATATCCTATATCCTTCTACAATGATGATGTGCAAATATTGGAGGAGCAATCTTCTGTCTCTTATTACTAACGTTTTGCAGGGAGTTCAGAACATTCAACAAAAGGAGAAGAATGATGTACTTGAGAAGAAAGAGGAAAAGCATGAAGCACCTACAACATCTGAAGAAAGTTTGGAAGGTATATTAAATGGTGTTGAGATAAATGAATGTGAGTATTCTCAAGCTGAGCTACACATGTCCACTTTTCATGCTATAGTAGAGCAACCACTAGTGGAACCATTTGCAAAGATTCCTTTGTCACAAGTTAATTTGTTTGTTATTCCATGTGATAAAGAATAGTTGTTTGATAATGCTTCATTTATATCAATGCCACAACTAGTAAATGAACATGTCATCTAGTGTTAGTTCTTTATGTGCTGATTTTAAGCATGTTGTTCAAACTGCTAATGAAGTTCAGGAACGTGAATTGCTATCTTCTTTAAGTACTTTGGGCTATGTTCTATTTGATGACTTCTGTGAGCTCGATAATTTGAAGGAGAAATTATTTGCTATTGATTTGCCATGTCCAACTAATACTATATTCCATATATTTGGGCAATATAATAATAGAGGAATATATTTGGTGCATAGAGTTTACATATGCTCAGATTTAGAACTTTCTGTATTGGTGGATAAAAATTTTAAGCTAGAGAGATATGTTATTACTAATCATGCTACTTTGAATTTCTCTAGTTTTGATTGAAAGAAACACGTTGTTTTAAATGGACTACGCGAAGAGCACCATATGGAAAAACCGAGGACGGTTTTCCATGAAGAAGGGGAGGATGATATGACCATGGCTACCATGGATACAACCGTTACACACATCAGATGTCAACAGGAAAATGTCAAGATTAAGTTGTCCAATTTCTGGAATCAAATTCAGCTACCTGCTATAGTGCTGATTTCAAATGACCGCCAAATATGCATACGAGCGTCGCTTTGAGCCCATGAGTACTTGATGAAAAACTCTTGTTGTCCTCTTTCCAATGGATTTAGCTACATCTCCAAATTTCATCTCAGTCATCCAAAGTTAAAGAAACAAGGTGTTGCATCACCTATAATGGGCCTATGGGCTTGTAACTTCACCTGGGACCCCGACCCAGGTGGGGCCCATGTGGGGTGCACCACAACCTAGTGGAGCATGACCTAGGAACTCCCTTGGTCATCCTCCCACCTCCTTAAATAGCTAGATACCCCTTTAGGGTTTTTTGGGTTTTGTTAGATTAAAGTTTTAGCCATTGCTACTTTATCTTGTAGTTACGTGTGTCGGCTAGACCATCTAATTACTTGTCTTCGGAACCCCACCTTATCGTGAGTTTTAATTCTTATTTGCAATTCAGATTGCTTTTATCTTGTTTGCTTGTTTCTTCGTTTTGCTTGCAGGAATAAGGTTGATTTGCACCGACAAGATCAACAACCCACGGAGAGTTGTATCGATCGCTAAGACGCAACACAACAATATCTTGTACGGTTGTAGTCGGGTCGTCAACGTTTCTCCCAAATCGTAGTTATCATCAACTCACTGAAAGATCGGGACAACCAGATCCCTAGCATATCGAATGGAGTTCAAAGCTTATTAGTAGCTGGCGAGTCTTTTAGGATCGACTGCTACATCGACCAGTCCTAGTAATCCTATGGCTAGTATACGTACAAAACGCAAAAGCCTTAGTGATGAGATCGCCGAAATTATGATAAACATGTTCAGTGTAAATACTAGAATTAAAAAAGATTCATCTCAAGAATGTCAAGAAAAGGAAGCCGAGATCTCACAAAAGGCTAAGTCTGACATAGTTGATGTGGTTATATCTCCAGACAATAAGACGGTTAATGTGCACCATTCTTGAGCCATTCTTGAGCCGAACATTACAAAAGGCGGCAACCAAAGGGTCAAGCAATAACTAAGGAAATCAAGATCACCTACCAAGCAAGGTGGGAGACGAGCGAGGATGGACCACTAGAAACCTACTTCTTCTTCATGGTATTACCCTTGGCATGCACCATGGAGCTTCAATGGTACGTATACGATGCCTAATTATATATCATATTCTTATCCATTATGGGCATTGTCATAACGACCGATTTTCAATAATCAACCACGCTCATTTCATAGCCGGTGGAGAGAAAAGAATCAGTCACAAAAGAATCAAGACAAGAAAGTGGCGAGGCAAGAGTAGAGGCCAAAGTAAAAGAAAACACAATCTAAACAAGAGCAGGTCTCTCGTACTATTCTTGTATCATCATTGAACATATAAGCCTTAAAGGCATGTATAGTTGGTATTAGTCGATATCGTCCATAGATAACCTCATGCTTAGTGCTTTTCGGTTCACAAGTACACCATAAAGACAAGGAAGCATGTGTTAATAACCAAATTTGGCTCTTTAAGTAAGAATAGGATACCATGGCCAAATTTGGAAAGAACCCAGACATGCCACGTGAGACCGATCTGACCGAAGCCATTGGGCTGGTCAGACCGATGGCAGGGGTCTGGTCTAACTGGCAGCATGTAGCCGGTCAGACCGGCGGAGGCCGACTCCGAATTTGATTTGTCAGTTCTCAGATTTCCTTGGTAAGGTCTAAGATTTTTAGAGTCTCAATTGGTTTCTAAACCTAATTGGTCGTGGAAAAGACCCTAGAAAGTAAGTTCACCCCTTCTATAAATATATGGGGACAAAGGCCAAATGAATCAACAACCAATCAATCGTCAAAATCAATTTATTACCCAAACCCTCTATATTCTATATTTCCCTCCTTGCTACCTATCCCAAATTCTATTCTCTTCCAATCCCCAAATTGCTTGTCGTCTCTTATCTCTATGCGTTAGAGCACGTCCTAGCTGGCGTGCCGAGCTTAGGACAAACTGGCACGGGTTCACCCTGACGGGATCCCTCCCAGGTATTTGTTCGTCGGTATAAATCCGCTACCTATAGCGGCACGTCTCTAGGTGCTGCCGCTGGTTGCACATAACGTACTCAAGGTGTGGCGATGCGATTCTATGTCAACAACATGCTACTTGTGGAGATTATGGGTACCGTATACCCTCATGGCTGGCTTATCCGACTGACTATAGGGAATAGGTTATGATTCATGAATATGTAATGGGCTTAGGACTTAAGTGTTGCATTACCTTGTGTAATAAGGAACGGCTTATAGTCCTGAGTCGGGAGTATTAAGGAGTCCTATATAGTATGTAATTAGGTCTCCGACTTGTGAACCTATCCTCCAAGCCTATATAAGGAGGATAGGATGTCCCTTGAGGGACAGGTGGAAAGAGGGAGACAGAAAGAAAGAGAGAGAGGAGACAATAGCGAATAGTTAAGCTTTTCTTTATACACAACCTGATCAAAAGATCAATAAACCACTCGGCGGATCGAATCAACGAAACAAGAGTAGGGTATTACTTATTTATAGAAGGCCTGAACCTGTCTAAATCCCTTTGCACACTAACCCATCGTGTTTGGCGCTTGACTGCTACCCCCAATTTCTTATTGCCGAAACCAAGTTTTGACAGTTGGTGCGCCAGGTAGGGGTCTGCGTCAAGTTTTCTTCTTCATCTCGCCGACTAGCGCGATGGGATCTTCATCAGGCATCGACGACTTTGCTTTCGCCACTGGGCAGGCATTCCGCTTCAGTAGCCTCGACTTCATCACCGACAAATTTGGCAAGATCTCTCTCCTCGACTCGGATTCGGACTAGTCGGGAGGGGGAAACCACTCGACGCCGTTTGGGTTACCAAACGACGCTAAGACCTACCACAATCTTCTATCTTCCGGGTTAGAATCGATCCACTTGGGAGAATCTTCTTCATCCTCATGCTACGGTCCGAGCTCCAGGGAAATTGCCGTCATGATTCAACCGCTCGGGTGGTGCTCATCTACCGAGATCGCTGATTACCTCAGCTCTTCCGACTTCGACGACCTCTACGACATCTCCACGGACGAATTCGACGACTCCGACTTTGACAAGGACTATGATCCGATGTTCTTCAACGTCCTTATGGTCGAAGCAGCCGAGACCGACTCAGCCATGGCCCGCAGGGTTGCAGAAAAGAAATGAGCCAAGTTCGAACTGGAGCGCAAGTGTATGGAGGAGGAAAACAAGCGCAAGGAGGAGGAGCTCAGGCAGAAAGAAGAAGCCAACAAGAGAAAACGAGATCTGAGGGCGACTGGGCACTTTGCTCACGAGGCCATACTCTAGACCCGAGTCGACAACACCAACATCTTCCTCACGCCTCAGCAGAACACGGTCGCTGCTCTCACCCTCATCGACACCGTCATCGAAGTAGCACCACCTGCGGTAACACCAATTCTAGACAAAGTCAAGACTATCGTCACGACCACGGCCGCCGGCGCTCCCACAGGATCTGCGCGATAGCTACCGAGTCCATCACCGAGACCCCCGAGGGCAGCCGCCTACCACCGATGCGATCTAAAGAATACCAGAGACCCGAGCTTAGCAAGACACCCGCCAAGTCCAAAGACCCTCGTCATTACGCAGCATGGAAGCATCAAGATCAATCGGCTGACTCTCATGAGAGAGGTCAAGGCCGGCCACCCGTCCACAGTCGGGTTCGTCATAACTCCAACTACTAGAGCAGCTCTCGAAGGCCCCTGCCAAGTGACTTGAGAGAGGTACTTGACCGGCGCCATTGTGAGCACAACAGACCCTATTATGAAGACCGAAGGAGATCACCTGACAGCTATGACGATGGAGTACCCACGTTCACTCGGGACCTACGTCGAGTGGATTGGCCGAGTGGATTCAAGCCCACAGGGATTGACAAGTACGACGGCAAAACCGACCCCGAGTCATGGTTAACCGTTTACACCCTCGCCATCCGTGCAGTAGGAGGAGACAGCAAGGCCATGGCGAACTACCTGCTCGTTGCTCTTGCCGATTCAGCCAGGAACTGGCTCACAAGCTTACCAAGAGGTTCAATTGATTCGTGGAGTGAGCTTCGGGACCACTTCATCGCCAATTTCCATGGCACTTTTGAAAGGCCCAAGACCCACTTCGATCTTTACAATGTGATTCAAAAGCCCGATGAGTCATTGAAAGACTACATTCGGTGTTTCTCAGAGAAGCAAAACAAGATCCCCGACATCACCGATGATGTCATCATAGCCGCATTCCAGAAAGGCGTCCGCGACGAGTTGCTGGTCGACAAATTCGGGGGTAAGCCTCTGAGGACAGTCAAGAAAATGTTTGAGACAACCAACTCCTACGCCAAATCGGAAGATGCAATTAAAGCCTTGCGGTAGGACAAACATGACAAGCAATCCGGGAGTAACTGGCGCCCCAAGAAGGACAACGGCAATGGCAACGGCAACAATGGCCAAAAAGATCACCAGCGTAAGCCCAAGGATCTAGTCGCCACGACGTCTAACTACCAACAACAGCGTCCTCGAGTCGCCGCCTACGACAAGATCATGAATGCCCAATGCACTCATCACCCGAATCACAAGCACACGGCCAAAGATTGTTTCATCTACAAACAGTTCGTCGAGCAATACGCAAGTCAATTACACGAGAAGCCGTTAGATGGAGCTGGCACTTCTGGAACCAAGAGGGACCACCCAGCTGGTGGCTCAGAGCCTTTCCAAGATCACAGAGCCGAGTTAAACCACATTTTTGGAGGACCGTTAGCGTATGAGTCAAAGAGGTAGCAGAAGCTGACCGACAGAGAAATCAATGCCGTACAACCTGAAGTCCCACGTTACTTACGATGGTCGGAGGTGGCTATCACGTTCAACCGCTCGGATCACCCTGACCGAGTGGTTCACTCGGGGCGGTATCCCCTAGTACTAGACCCGGTGGTTCGCAATGTCAAGCTCAAGCGTGTCCTCATCGATGGCGGTAGCGCCCTCAATATCCTTTTCGCCAAGACTCTGGACGAGATGCAGATCCCGAGATCAGAGTTGAAGCCGAGTTCAGCCCCTTTTCACGGAGTCATCCCAGGGCTGTCGTGTACGCCACTCGGGCAAATCACACTTCCGGGTACCTTCGGCACTTGGGAAAACTTCCGGACAGAGAACATCAGCTTTGAGGTTGCCGACATCAAAGCAGCTTATCACGCAATCATCGGAAGACCTGCGCTCGCCAAGTTCATGGCGGTACCTCACTACACCTACCTCATGATGAAGATGCCCGCCCCAACGGAGTCATCTCCCTACGTAGCAACGTCAAGCAAGCCTTCACCTGCGATAAGGAAAGTTGCGACATGGTCCAAACTCGTGAGAGATTACTCGGCCAACAAGAGATCTGACTGGCTGCATCAACATCAGGCGAAGGTGAGATTCCAGCAAAGAAGATAGCCAAGTCAGGAGAAGGCAACGCCAAGACAAAGAAGATTCTCCTTGATCCCTCTGATCCCTCCAAAACTGCTGTAGTAGGCGCTGAGTTAGATCCCAAATACGAAAGCGCGCTCGTCACCTTTCTACAAAACAATAAAGATATATTTGCTTGGAAACCGTCTGATATACCAGGTATTCCTAGAGAGGTGATCGAGCACTCATTAAATGCTAAAGAGGACGTGAAACCAATAAAACAACGACTCCGTCGTTTTGCCCAAGATCGAAGGGATACTATCAAGGAAAAACTCACCAAGCTCTTGGCGGTTGGATTCATCAAAGAAGTTTACCACCCCGATTGGCTGGCCAACCCAGTCCTGGTTCGGAAGAAGACAGGACAATGGCGCATGTGCGTAGACTACATCGACCTCAACAAATCTTCTCCCAAGGATCCTTTTGGATTGCCTCATATTGATCAAGTTGTCAATTCAACAGCCGGCTACGAGCTTCTGAGCTTCTTGGATTGTTACTCGGGATATCATCAAATCAGCCTGAAGGAGTCCGACTGCCTGAAGACATCATTAATTACCCTTCGGAGCTTATTGTTACATCACGATGCCCTTCGGCGTCAAGAACGCCGGAGCTACTTATCAGCGTATGATTCAGAGGTGCCTTCAGACCCAACTCGGGAGGAACGTGGAAGCTTACGTCGACAATGTCGTCATCAAGACCAAATGGAAAGAGGACCTAATAGCCAACTTAGAAGAAACTTTCGCAAATATTCGAGCCTTCAGAATGAAGTTGAACCTGGAGAAGTGCACTTTCGGCGTGCCGTCAGGCAAGTTACTCGGCTTTATGGTGTCTCATCGCGGTATTGAAGCCAATCCAGAGAAGATCAATGCTATCCAGAATATGAAGCCCCCGAGTACCTAGAAGGATGTCCAGAAGCTTACTGGTTGCATGGCGGCGCTGAGCCATTTTGTTTCTAGACTTGGTGAATGAGGCATGCCTTTTTTCAAATTGCTCAAGAAGACAGATGAATTTCAATGGACCCAAGAGGCCCAGAAAGCTTTTGAAGACTTCAAGGACTTCCTCATAACGCCACCCGTGTTGGCGTCGCCTTACCCTAAAGAACCTTTGTTGCTCTATGTTTCCACAACCTACCAGGTGATCAACACGGTCTTGGTCGTCGAACGAGAGGAGGAAGGACGAGCTCAAAAAGTTCAAAGGCCGATCCACTTCGTCAGCGAAAGTCACTCGGTTACCGTGGTCACGTCTTTTCTACTCGGCGATATCATCCATAACCAGGAGGTTACTGGGCGCATTGCAAAGTGGGCTTTGGAATTGATGCCACTGGATATTACCTTCAAAGCTAGAATGGCTATAAAATCTCAAATCTTGGCTGACTTTGTGGCCGAGTGGACCGAACGACAAGAAGGTGTACCTAGGGAGGAGCTGCAATACTGGACCATGCTTTTTGACGGGTCTAAACGAGTCACCGGCTTTCGAGCAGGAATTGTCTTGATTCCCCGACTAGGGAGAGGCTACGGTATGTTCTTCATATACATTTTCCCGCCTCACACAATGTGGCCGAGTACGAAGCTTTACTTCATGGCCTACGACTTGCTGTGTCACTCGGCATACGACGGATGGTTGTACGAGGAGATTCCTAGTTGGTGGTCAATCAAGTAATGAAGGATTGATCTTGCTTAGATGATAATATGGCAGCCTATCGACAAGAAGTTCGCAAGCTGGAGGACAAGTTTGATGGATTGGAGTTATCCCATGTTTTGAGGCACAACAATGAGGCGGCAAACGAATTAGCACAGTTTGGGTCCAAGCGAGAAGCAGCCCCGACTGACGTTTTTTGTATAACACCTTTATGAACCGACCATTGCTAAAAAATCAGTTGCCAATGAAGAAGTTACAGACCAGATCGCCATGCTCGACGCTGACTGGAGGACGCCGTTCATCAATTTTCTGACTCAGCAGGAGTTACCGGATGACCGGAATAACGCAGAGCGAATCCGACGTCACAGTCATAGTTATGTCATGGTTGATTCAGAGTTGTACAGAAGAAGCCCGTCTGGAGTTTTGTTAAGGTGCGTCACGCCGGGGGAAGGACGACAATTGTTACAGGATATTCACTCGGGAATTTGCGGCAGTCATGCTGCAGCACGTACTATTGTGGGCAAGGCTTATAGGCAAGGTTTTTTCTTGCTCACGGCGGTCTCCGACGCCGACAAGGTGGTCCGCACATGTGAAGGATGTCAGTTCTTTCCTCGGCAAAGCCATGTTCCAAGCCAAAGTTACAAACAATCCCATTGTCATGGCCTTTTGCGGTCTGGGGCTTGGACATGGTTGGTCCCTTCAAAAAGGCTCCGGGAAGATTTACACATCTATTCGTCGCAATTGACAAGTTTTCTAAGTGGATTGAGGCAAGGCCGGTTGCTACAATAACTTCGGATAAGGCGCGAGATTTTATTTTAAATATTGTGCATCGGTTTGGTGTTCCGAATAGGATTATAACCGATAATGGAACTCAGTTCACTGGCGGCGTCTTCAAGGAATTCTGCGAAGATTTTGAAATCAAGATTTGCTATGCGTTGGTGGCACACCCCAGAAGCAATGGACAGGTTGAACGCGCCAATGGTATGGTTCTTCAAGGCATTAAGGCTCGAGTGTTTGATAGGCTAAGCCCTTATGCTAGAAGATGGGTACAAGAGTTGCCTTCGGTATTATGGTCATTACGGACTACGCCCAGTCGGGCTACTGGCCAATCACCTTTCTTTTTAGTCTATGGCGCTGAAGCAATCTTGCCGAGTGAGATGGAGTTCAAATCTCTTCAAGTTCGCAGTTTCAACAATGAACGCTATGATCAAGAGAGAGTTGACGACTTGACCCGACTGGAAGAGGCTCGTGAAGCTGCATTGGTTCAGTCAGCAAGGTATCTTCAAGGACTTCGACGTTATCATAATCGAAACGTTCGGTCACGAGCTTTTATTGTTGGCGATATGGTTTTACGGAAGATTCAGACTACAAAGGATAGACATAAGTTTTCTCCACTATGGGAATGACCTTATATAATTGCTGAGGTCACTCGGCCAAAAGCATATCGTTTGAAGCGCGAAGATGGGACCATGGTGGAGAATTCCTGGAATATTGAGCACCTTCGTCGATATTATACTTAGACTTATTGTATCATGTTTTTCTCGACTGCCGACTTCAAGTAAGTTGCCTTCTTGAGTTGTCAGTCGGGGGCTATACATATCGATAAAGTGTGATGTTTTTTATCAATAATGACTTGTTCATACTTGGTTTATCATTGTTTAGTGTTCTGGTTTGAGTTGAGCAAATAAGGACTGAAAATTTTTTGATGGCTTAATCAAGTCTAGGCTTGGTGACAGTCAGACGAAAATTTTTAAGAAATTAAATTCGAAGACTCGAATTAGGGCATAAACATAAATAAACTGAGAAATTACAAGTTATATTACAATAGTGGTTTACATCAGAGAAGCTATCCTGGAAGTTTTGGGTTACATCGGCAGCAATTTTCTTGGCCGATTCTTGTGCTTCGTTGATCAGCTCCAAGGCTTGTTCATCAGATGTGCCGTCTGCGAAGCCATCTCCTATTGAGTTTATGTCCACTTGAGGATAGAGCGACTTTGTCATTGCCAGGGTTTGGGTTGCAATCATGACAGCAGTATCAGTGATATTTTCTATGTATTTTTTTGGAGCCGTCCTAAGTTTATCGAAGATTTCAACGGCATCCATAGCACTTGTTGCGAGGTCGTTTTCATAGAGGGCTGATAATATTGGCGTAGCTACATTGGCGATGTCGTCCCTGATTCTTTCGGCTCTTCGGACTTTTTGGCAAAGACTTCAAATTGAGCATGGGATTTAATCTTATTAGCTACAAGTTTAATATGATTCAAAATACACAAATAACTAAGATCAGATAGATCAAAGAGTATGAGTTTCAAGGGTTACCTTCAATTTCTTCTAAGGTTTTATTCTTGTCAGACTCGAGCTTGGCATTATCAGTCTCTGTTTTCTTTAATTGAGCCTTGAGGGCATAAATCTCAGATATATTGGCTACAACATGAAGATTTGGAGTTAGTGAAGCCGAACAGATTATACAAGAACAAGATTAGTTGGTTTTTATTACCTCCGATTGAACCGCGAAGTTCTAGGTTCATATCTCGAAGCTTATTGATCTCTTCCCTAAGGACGACCTCTCTAGCTACAGCTTCTTCTCTGGCTTTTTTGAGATCTTGTTGGATGTTTTTCAGTGAATTGACATGAGGTACCAGCTTCTCTAGAGTGTCTGACTTAGCCATTGAGCGACGATGTATTCTCTGCATTATGGAGATTGAGTCAGTCGATTAAACAAGACTATGCAGTTGAGATATGAGAAATTTGTATATATATTCATCAGCCGAGTTGCTTCATTGAGACTGGCGACAAGCATATCGTGTTCTTCAGCTTCTTTTTGTTTATTCAATATGATGTCTTGCTTTTTGCCTTTGGCATCTCGCCACTCGATTTTGATTAGAGGTACTGAGTCGTTTGTGGACTTTAGTCGGGTAATCTCCTCCCCTTCGGTTGTTTGCTCTAAGGATGATGAATGAAGATGGAAGTCAGAAGAAATGTTTGAGACAAGAGTTTTGGGACTATCGAAGGTTACCTGTCCTTGGAGTTGGATCTTCAATCGGAGTTTCTTGATTGCATGGGCTTTGTTTGTCCTTCTTCAGCTGGTTTTCGGTCGGGGTGTCCTGGCTGGCAGTCAGGGGCTCTTCCTCGGGGATGTCCTCACTCGGGAGAGGGTTCTGGGACCCTTGTTCTGCAGACCTTGGTTTTTCTGGCGTTGTGGATAGGTTTACTTTTTCTGTCTGCCTGTTGGGATCTATGTCCTGAGGTTTTTTGCAAAAGAAGATAAAGATGATCAAGATGGAATCAAGCGGGTTTTCCATGAGAAGATAAATTCGGTTGTGCGACGGATACCTGTTGGACTTCCTGATTTTTGGAGCAGATCGAGTGGATGGCCTCGGAGAGCTTATGTTGGTTTTTGGAGTCTGGATTTCCTCAACTTCTTCGTCCGAGTCATCCATGACCAGTTTCCTCTGTTTACAAGCGCGTTTGCTGGTATCTTCAACGGCAGTAGCTCTTTTGCTTTTAGCTTGAGGCTTGATCTTTGGGCCGCCGTTGGTTTCTTGGTAGTTAGCTGGGTCGGCATATCTTCATGATACACTTTGTATGGCCGGGAGATAATCAGAGCGTTTGCCTGCAAGCAGTATTCTTGAGATGCATTGAGGAACATGGATAAGTTGAAAACAGGTTCAAGATTTAGAGTTTACTTACCGGAGGAGGTGGTCGATGAAGATTGAAGGAAACAACCGGCAGCTTATTGCTGTAATCCACGGCAATTCCAGAAGAGAAGATCTTGTACATCCGAGCGCACAAGACCTGGAAGTTTAAGGATTCACGGTCTTCCCGATTGGGATCGCTTTGGCCCTCATATTCAAATGCTGGTTTAGACCTTTCTTTGATAGGAGCCAGTCAGCATTTAATGAAGTACCGGGTGATCTGTTCTCCCTGGAGGCCCTTATTCTTCATCTCCAAGATTTTAGCCAGGAGGTTGTTAGCTTCTATCCAATCTTGGTCTTCTGGCAAAGTATTCCAGTTGGCTCGTTGGATTAGTGGGAGACCAATGAAGTAGGGCAAGCTGGGGGCTGGGTTTGAGATATAGAACCAGTTCGCATGCCAACCCTTGTTGGAAGATTTCAGGGGAACAGGAAAGTAGTCTTTGCGGAGAGTACTGCGGAGTTGAAATCCGGCGCCACCAACAACGCAAGGGTTATCTTTGGTTGGGTGTGCCTTAAGAGAGAACATGCGGCAGAAGAGGTTGAAGTGAGGATAGATACCCAAAAAGGCTTCGCACATATGGATGAAGATGGCAATGTGTAGACTGGAGTTTGGGTTCAGATGATAAATTTGGAGGTCGTAGTAATCGAGGATACCACGGAAGAATTAGGAACTGGGAAGACCAAATCCACAATAGAAGAAGTGGGTAAAGACTACAATCTTACCGGTGTTTGGAGTTGGGAACTCTCCGCCGTACGCCGGGCGCTAGCCGATGATTTCCTTGGCAGGAAGAACTCCGTCCTTCACCATATCCCACAGAGTTGATTCTTTTACATCTGAAGTTGCCCATTGGTCGAAGGGGATTTCTCTCTCCTCTGCCATGGATGTGGTTTGAGGGAAAGCGAATCTGGTGTTGGGAGCGAGGATTCTCGGAGGAGATGATGGGAGTTGGATGCGCGCGATAGATCTTGATGGAGCTTTGAGCTTCTGGATGGATGGATTTGGATGCGCTCGAGTTCTAGGTTTCTTCGGAAGAGCTTGTGAATAGGAGCGCGAATGGGGAAATTTTCAGAAGATGAAGCGGCGGGAAAGACGACGGCGCTTCAGTGATTTTTAGGGTTTCAATAGGCTTTCTCGAAGTTGGGCCGACACCCATGAGAGGCTTACGGCCCATAATTCAGGTGTGGCTTGACACGTGTCTCTAGGGACTTAAGCAGATTTGCCTTGGCAATATGTACATGTCTTATTGCCCGATGCTTTCAAAATCCTTTCATACAGCAGTTACACAACTTTTTGAGGGTTGGTACGATGCAACTTGGAAGGTGACAAACAGTAAAGTTTTTTATAACTGTCCTGATAACTTTTCTATAGGTTGCAGGAGCTGTTTGGTTTTTTATAAAGCAATTGATTTTATATTATATCAATGCTATTTTACCACCTTGGTGTGCTTTTTAGGTTAAGATCAATATTATGGCTTAGGTTGTTTAATATTTTGGTCATATTTTTTCAGATGGTTGATAAATCTATTAAGGTTTATTAGCTCAGATTTTTTATTGTTTATACAACATATTCCTGAGGATGGACGAGTTGTATGCTTTGAGAGGACTCGGGCATAACGACTCGGATAACATGAGCTTGCTAGTACTCGGGGTTATTATACACTATGTCTGAATTATGAGGTTATGTGTTATATGATTATTTATGATTGCTTTTGGCTTAGGCTAGGCATTTATTTCGACATTACTGTGCGTTAACGTAGTTGAAACTTGTTTGAAATTTCCTCTATTATTCAGGAAAGCAGGCTATCAGATCAATGGAGTTTCATGTACTTCCTTGAAGCAATCAGAAATTCTGTTACTCTGAGTGAATTTCCGAGGAATTACCAATCGTTGACCTTCTAACAATTATTGTTATGCCTAAGCAGCTAATAGTGGTTGGCCTCACCATATCAGGCTGTTAGCAGTTCAGCACAGATGAGATTCACTTAAAACATTATTGGCCAACATATTTTTGGATGTGCTACTGTGCGTCTGTGCGTCATCAAGGTTTGAAACTTCCTGGAAAATCCCACCGTCAAAAGAAACACACCAACACATCAATGGAATTTCTTGAAATTTTCTTGAAACAAGAGGCGATTCTGATGTTCAGTCGACTTTCAGTGAACTAACAGTTGTGGTTACGTCTGCAGCAGCTACTAGTGGTTGGCCTCTCCATATCTAGGTGATAACATAAGTACACGGTACGAAATTCACCTGAATAGATTTATGCAGAGTTTCCACTTGTCCACACTAAACACGGCCTCCTAGTTGACTTACTCCTATATATTGCTCTTGTTGTGTGCACTCCCATCACTTGGATCATCTTTGTTCAAGGCTTGTACAAAACATAACAAAAAAAACCTCGGAAGCTCATTGAGACAAGGAACATATGAAGGTTCTTGAGGACCTCATCGCCCCGGCGTTCGTCACAGATCTCGTGAGCCGGTTGATCACCTTCCTTGTCAGCCGGTACAAGAACCAAGCATGCTCTGAGGAGACAGCCCTCAAGCTCGAGCTGCTTGTGCTCAAGATCCATGCTGTCATTGGAGAGGCCAAGCATCGCCATATCGCAGGTAACCGGAATCTTCTCCTGTGGCTCAAGAAGCTCATGGAAGGAATGTACCAAGGATATTATGTTCTTGACAATGCAAGGCACCCCCAAGATGATAAGTGTGCATATTCAGTGGCGACCTTGTCTCGCTTCAGCTGCCCTACCAAGCGTCCCCGTGTTGTCGCAACAGATTCCTCAGTCGATAATAATGGTTGCATCCATCAGCTAAGTGCCACTCTAGCGTTCTTAGAAGATTGTGCTGCAAACTTGAGGGATCTCATTCTGCTTCTGGCATGCTGCCCTCCATTACCAAGGCAGCCTGTCAGTGACTTTCTGTCTGACGAGAGAAACATGTTTGGCAGGCTAATTGAGAGGGAGCAGATCATCAGCTTCCTGATGCAGCATGGGAACCATCTTGGTGTGCTCCCTTTATTTGGTGGTCCAGAGGTTGGAAAGGGCACCATCATCAAGCATGTTTGCAACGATGAGAGGGTGCGCAGTCGGTTTGACATGATCCTGTACTCCTATGGATCAATTCTTCAGGTAAATCCTGCTCATGACGTGTTGGAAGCAGTAACAAAACGTGGACGCATTCTTCATCAGGCCAATGTTTCAACTTCTTCAGGGTGCAAGAAGCATCTGATTGTGATCAAAAACACATATGAAGTAGTGATTGACAAGGTAGCATGGAATACACTTTGTGCTACTCTAAGATCAATGGAAAATGGAAGCAAGATCATAATAATCAGTGAGAATGACAACATCAAAGATCTTGGGACG
This sequence comes from Oryza officinalis, assembly GCA_008326285.1. NCBI lineage: Eukaryota > Viridiplantae > Streptophyta > Magnoliopsida > Poales > Poaceae > Oryza > Oryza officinalis. The sequence goes on along the minus strand of BDMV01000011.1, from coordinate 21,266,055 downwards.
ACGGGAGCAATGCGGATCGAGCCATTACTCCAAGAGGAGTACTGGTACTTCTTTCGGTCGCTTGCCCTCGGTTTAAGCAATGTAGAGAAGCATGCAGAGCTCGCTGTTGTTGGTAGACAAATTGCAGCAGCACTTAATGGCTCATTCTTTGGAGCCAAGGTACTCGGTAGGCTTCTAAGGGCAAACCTAGATGAACAGTTTTGGAACACTGTGCTTAACACCGTGTACAGATTCCACGCAGTGATGCAACGTGACAAGTATTTCACCAAGCTCAGTATTGCTCGTGTGGTCCTGAAGGTTCTTCCGGTGCCTCTTAGGCTAAAGAGCGCTTCTCAGACCGACGAGGCTTCAGAGTATCCTGGCATTACATTTCAAGAACTAGTTGCCGGTAGTGTGCTTCCTGGAGATAAAGAGATGAAGGTTGTGCTATGGGAGTCTGCCTACCAGCCAAGTTATCGTTACACCGTTGTTTGTGAGAGAGTGGAGAAGCCTCCTTGCACTGCAACCAAACGGAGGAAGCAGAAGTGAGTGATCAGTAGTGATTCCCTTCGGTCATGAAAATATGTTATTTTCAACATTTCTCCGGTCAATCTTTCAAGTTTGAATAATATCAGTGCTTGCTAAATTTATAGACTGGATGAATGAAAATTACATATCTTGATGTCAAAAGTACGTTGAAAATATAATGATTTATCAGGATTACTAAGAGATGGGGATATTCTATTAGTGGTCAAGTTCGTATACATTATTGACCGATGTTAAAAACAATAATTCTTTCGTGACAAGGTGACATGTAATTATCACTTGTATATTGTAATTTATATGTTATTCTCCCGTGGCACTGGCCTGTGGAAAGGTCGATGTCTGTGTGGCCGTGATACTACAGAGGCTCCATTGCCAAGAGAAAAGACCGCTTCGGACAACACCTACCATCAAGCTAGGAGAAGACCGATTTTTTATACTAGTCGTCAACAACATGTGCGTTGCACGATATTTTATTATGAGTCAAATCTATCTATCTATTATATAGTAAAAGTTCATTAAACTTCCTACAAGCACTCTCAAGCCACCACGTGTCACTCTACAAACGCTCTTATGCCATCATGTGACGTTCTAATAAATTAGTGAAAATTTTTAAAAATTTTGAGCAAAAAGCGAAGCATTTAACCTTTGATTTTCATTTCAATTGGTGGACCCTAGACCATTGGATTTATCTCAAGAAAGAAAAAACAACCAAAACTAACTCTATATTCACTGGTAGACCATATCTAACCGGAACCACACGTACGCCTCATCTCCTCTCGGCCCCATGCGTGCGAACACACGTACGCACACGCACTACTAGAGAAGTTATCTTTGCTCGAATGGCAAAAATCACATTAGTCCCGGTTCGAATAGGAACTAGGACTAAAAATCATTTTTAGTCCTAGTTAAGAAATGCGTCGGGACTTTATGATATTTAGTCCCGGTTCACTTTTTGTCAGGCCATGTCAGGCCACCGAGCACCAACTGGGACTAAAGATAATCACTTTAGTCCCGGTTGATAACACTAACCAGGACTAAAGATAAAAATGATCTTTAGTACCGGTTGTTGTTACCAACCGGTACTAAAGATCAAATAACTTTATATACTCTTTCTTCCTCCTCCAGCCTGAGCCATTGCTGCAAAGGTCGGGAGGAGGAAAGGAGCTGGTGCCAAAAATTTTTGTGAAAGTGTTTTGGTGATAATATATAAATCGGAATGTTCTAAAAGGTTAGCAACTTCATCCAGAAATTATGTATGCATAGCATATTACATTTATAACTATGTTTCTATACATTATTGTCTCTATAAAGGTTTATGGAAATAATGAGAGAGAAAATGTGTTTAGGGAAAATGAGGTTACTTTTTAAAATTAGAAACAACTGGATAAAAATGTTATAAAAGAGATGACAAAAGGAAAAATATAGAAAACTACGATAAAAGATAGAAAACTAAATTAATTTAAAAATCATTAAAATAGTTAGAAATAAGTACGACACATTAAAGATATGTTTAGATCTTCAAAAAAAATTAAACATGAATAATATGTGGGATTATTGTATAATTGTTGTTGATTACTTATATATAATTATTGTACGATTATTTAATTAGTTTGACTTTCGTGCATTTTCTTTTTACGATTTTTGTGCAGTTTAGGTAAATGGATCTGCAATTGATGTACACTGCGTACTGACAATCGGTAGAGTTTATTTAAGGCATGCGTTATTTTTTGAGTGTTGTCAATGCCAACAAGCATAAGCATAAGGGTTTTATATGCTGTTCATGCAAAAAGTGCAAAAAACAAAAGGAGTACTCTACATCAAAAACTATTCATGTCCACTTGTTTGAGTTGGGATTCATGCCTAGCTATAATTGTTGGACTTCGCATGGAGAGTTAGGGGTTGCAATGGAAGATAATGAAGAAGAAGACGCGAACATTCCTAACTAGGCTCAATACGGTGGATTTGAAGGAAATACAACATGCGAGGCGGACGGGGCTGATGAAGATAACGATGGTGCGGATGATCTTGGTCAGATATTGTGCAACGTAAAGAAGGACTACGAAAATGAAAAGGAGGTCTAGAATTTGGAGCGTATGTTAGTAGACCACAAAACGTCCTTGTACCCAGGTTGTGAATAGAGGCACAAAAAGTTGGGTACCACGCTGAAATTCTTGCAATGGAAGACAAAAATTATTGTGAGTGACAAGGTATTTGGCGAGTTACTGAAACTCGTAAAGAACATTTTTCTTGAGGAAAACGAAATGCCCGAAACAACGTACGAAGCTAAGAAGGTAGTCTACCCTCTAAGTCTAGAAGTATAAAAGATACACGCATATCCGAACGATTGTATCCTCTATCGCGGTGAGGAGTACGAGAACCTAGAAGCATGCCCTATTTGTAATGCACTACGATATAAGATTAGACAAGATGACCCAGGTGATGTTGACGGACAGCCTTCGAAGAAAAGATTTCCTACTAAGGCGATGTGGTATTTCCCTATAATACCACGGCTGAGGCGATTGTTCAAGAACAAAGCGCATGCAAAAATGATGCGTTGGCATGCAGAAGAACGTCAACAAGACGGGATGCTGAGACACCCAGCGGATGGGTCTCAGTGGTGGAACATCGACCGGGTATATCAAGACTTCAGAGAGGATGCACGAAACGTAAGGTTCGATTTAAGTACGGATGGCATGAATCCATTTGGAGAGATGAGCAGCGGCCATAGCACTTGGCCTATGACAATGTATATCTACAATCTTCCCCCTTGGTTATGCGTGAAGCGGAAGTACATCATGATGCCGATTATTATTTAAAGCCCAAACCAACCTGGTAACGACATTGATGGGTACCTAAGACCATTAGTTGAAGACCTTAAACTTTTGTGGAAGAAAGAAAGTGTCACCGTGTGGGATGAGGACAAACAGGAGCAATTTAACCTACGAGCGTTGCTGTTGATAACCATTAACGATTGGCCCGCACTTAGCAACCTATCCGGACAGTCAAACAAGGGGTACAAGACTTGCACCCACTGTATGGATGAAACTGAAAGTATGTATCTGAAACATTGTAGGAAGGTTGTGTACATGGGTCATCATCGATTTCTTGTTGCAAGCCACCCTGTTCGGAAGAAATGCAAGCATTTTGAACAGAAGGCATACCACCGTACTAAGCCTATACATCATAACGGAAAAGTTGTGTTTACTATGGTGAAAGATCTAAAAGTAGTATTTGGAAAGGAACCTAGCAGCAAACCTATAGCAAGTGAAGATAGTCACACGGCGATGTGGAAGAAGAAGTCTATTTTTTGGAAGGTACCCTATTGGGAAGTCTTGGATGTCCATCATGCAATCAACGTGATGCACCTCACTAAGAACCTTTGCGTGAACCTGCTGGGCTTCCTCGGTATATATAGGAAGTCGAAAGATACACTTCAAGCATGTAATGATCTAAAGCATATAAAAGAACGCAACGGCCTTCATCAGGAACCAAAGGAAAAAGGAAGCCATTACTTGAGTCCGGCTAGTTACACTCTGAGCAAGGCAGAGAAGGAAAGTATGTTTGAATGTTTAGAGAGCATCAAGTTATCATTTGGATACTTCCCGAATATAAACGGAATAATAAGCATGAAGGAGAAGAAGTTCACAAACCTAAAGTCTCATGAATGCCACGTGTTGATGACACAACTGCTTTCTGTTATAATTCGAGGTATCCTTTCGAGAGGTACATGGGCATTCTGAAGAAGTACGTTCGTAACCGTTCTCGTCCGGAGACAAGCGTTGCCAAGGGGTATGGAACAAAGGAGGTCATTGAGTTCTCCATAGAATTTATTGAAGACATTCATCCAATCGGGGTGCCCGAATCAAGCCACGAAGGGAGACTACGGTGAAAGGGGACTCTTGGAAGGAAAGCAATAATGACTGTAGATAACAATTTTTTTCGTAAAGCACATTTCACGGTTTTGCAACAATCTTCGTTGGTGGCTCCTTACATCGAGGAGCACTTGGCGATTGTTCGCTCCAAAAATGTCGGAAAGTTCAATGCCTAGATTTCACGGCATCACATTGATACTTTTCCCGCTTGGCTGCAACAACATCTCATGGGTAACGAGATGATTGACTAACAACTAGTCTTCTTGGCGAGGGGACCATCTTGCTCGATCTCGACATTCCAAGGATATGAAATCAATGGGTATACATTTTACACAAAAGCCCTAGACACCAAAAACACGAACCAGAATAGTGTTGTTCGTATCAATGCCATGAGATACGATGGGACAACCAGCACGTATTATGGTGGTATTGACGAGATATGGGAACTCAACTATGGACCTTTGAAGGTACCTCTGTTTCAGTGCCAATGGGTTAGGCTAACTGGTGGAGGCGTAACGATTGATGACAGTGGGATGACAATGGTTGACCTGAAAAAGGTTAGATACTCAGACGAACCATTCGTCCTAGTCAATGATGTAACGTAAGTTTTCTACGTGAAGGACATGTCTAGCAAACCAAAGAAGGGGAAAGGGCCCGAGGAGCCAAAGCGCCACGTGGTTCTCCCGGGCAAAAGGAAAATCATTGGAGTTGAGGACAAGACTGATGAAGATTACGATCAGTTTGATGGGCAACCACCATTCGCGGTGACGATTGACCCGAGTATCCTCCTATCAAATGAGGACACCCCTTACACACACAACAATCATAGCGAAGGAACATTCGTGAGGAGAAAGTACGTGATGTCAACCATCACGCTGTAAATTATTTTTAATGTAATGACGTAGGTTGTTGTATGGACAATGTAAATTATTTTGAATGTATTGAATTATTTAAATTGAGCATGAATTGTTTATATATGATTATTTAAATTTAAACTATCAATTTTAAACTATTTAAATCGGGCATATGTTATTTATATATGATTTTTAAAATTTAATAACAATTTTAAACTATTTAAATCGGGCATATGTTCTTTATGTATAATTTTTAAAATTTAATAACAATTTTAAACTATTTAAATCAAGCATATGTTCTTCATATATGATTTTAAAAATTTAATAACTATTTTAAACTATTTAAATCAGGCATATGTTCTTTATTTATGATTTTTAAAATTTAATAACAATTTTAAACTATTTAAATTTGGCATATGTTATTTATGTATGATTTTTAAAATTTAATAACAATTTAAAACTTTTTAAATCTGGCATATTTTCTTTATATATGATTTTTAAAATTTAATAATAATTTGAAACTATTTACATCGGGCATACGTTATTTATGTATGATTTTTAAAATGTATTAGCAATTTTAACTATTTGAAATGTTTTGTTATTGTAGTTTGTAATTATTTAATTTTTAGTCCCGGTTGTTAACCCTAGCCGAGACAAAACAAATTTGGAAATAGCGGGAAAATATCTTTAGTCCCGGTTGGTGGAGACAACCGGAACTAAAGATGTTTTTAGTCCTGGTTGTTTCCACCAGCCGGGACTAAAGTTCCCGGGGTATATATAGTAAGGCGCATCGTCTTCTCCGGCACGATCCCACACTTAGTCGTTTTCACTGATATCTTTGTTGAGCGCCATCACCGGCTAGGGTCTTCGCCGTCGCTGCTGCCGTCCTCTCGCCGTCATCGTCGTCGTCGCACGTCACCACTGCCACACGCCGCCACCGCCGCATTCGCTTCAAGCTGGTTAGGCCCGATCTATCCCTCTCTCTCTTCGATCTCTCTCTCCTCCGGGCGGCCGCCGCCGCCGCACGACGCCACTGCCACACGCCACCACCGGCATCGCCACTGCCAACGCCACCACGCCACTACCACCATGGCCAACGCCGGCTGCCGCACGCCAAGATCCTGCAACCGCCGCCGTGCGCCGCCACTGCCACCATGCGCCAAACGTGAACAACCGAACGACCGAACGACCGAACGTGAACGAACGAACGACCGAACGTGAATGAACGAACGACTTTAACGAGTTTAACAAGTTTCACGACCGAACGAGTTTAACGACTTTAACGAGTTTAGCGACTTTCATGACCGAACGACTTTAACAAGTTTAACGACTTTCACGACGTTCATGACCGAACGACTTTAACGACTTTAGCGACTTTTACGATCGAACGACTTTAACGACTTTAGCGTCTTTCACGACTTTAGCGACTTTCACGACCGAACGACCAAACGACTTTCAGTACCGATGTATTTGCAATCTAAATGTTTGAACTAATTATTTTTTTATTATCAGAATTACCTGGTCCAACTACCGACCGTCGACGTCGCTCAAGCTTACGTGGTCCCAAGGCCTCCAAGCAAAACTAAGGCAAGTTACATGAAACTATAAAAGTTTTCGTACATTCCTATGAAATGTATTAGCTGTATTTAAAATGTACACATGTAGGTTTCATATTTCTTAGATAGGTGGAAATTAGCTGGTCATCGTAGTTCTTGAGAATGTCAATATATATATAATAATATACCTCGTTCATATTATGAACAGATGGCCAATCGCGATGATGAACAGATCATCTACGTCCAGATCGCAGAAGGCAGCAGCCAATACTGCGATGCATTTTAGCTTCAAATTACCAGAAAATGGTCTTGCAACATTATGGGGGCATAGATTATTGATCCTTTGTATGCCTTCTAAATAGCCATGAATATTACGGAAAAGGTTGAGAATATAAATTATGTCATCGTTTATCACCCCATGGATTGCAAAATTAAATCTAGAAATATACAAACAAATGAAGGTATGCAAAAAAATTTTCAAACATCAATCTATTATATACTAAAAGTCTATTAAATTTCCTATAAACGGTCTTAAGCCGTCACGTGTACTCCTATAAATACTCCTAAAATGTCACATGGCACTATAACAAACCGATGGATCCATTATTTTTATCTATTAAAATTTTATAAAAAAACCCAAAAACTCCCCTCTCCTCTCCCCATGGGCCCACCCTTCCACCGGACGTACCACCCACGTACGTACGTAGGTGCTTCCAACCTCCCCTCCTATCCAATCTCTTTTTTTTTCTATTTTTTAGTTATTAAATTTTTAAACAGTAGTAAATCTTAAATAACCACATTTTTCCTATACTATTAGCAATTGAAAAACAAATATAATGTGTACTTTAACCTATAAGAAATATTTAATTTTTATCATATCCTAAACTTTGCGTATCACTTAAAACTGTTATGTAAAAAAGGGGAGAATTGATAATGTAGATTATATGATCATATATCACTTCACAAAATATGCATAAATAAATTAAGTTAGATCTATATATTACATAAAAAAACTGGACGTACCACTTATGTACATACGTACGTGCTTCTCCCTCCCCTCCTATCCAATATCTCTTTTTTTTTCTTTAGTTATTAAAACTTTTAAACAATAATAAATCTTAAATAACCACAATTTTCTCATAATTATTTGTTGTGGTCTATTAACAATTCATAAACAAATAGAAGGTGTACTTTAACTTATAAGAAATATTTAATTTTTCTCATATTCGAAACTTTGCATGTCACTGAACTGATATGTAAAATAGTAAAAAAATAGATAATGTAGATTATACGATCATATATCACTTCACAAAACATCCATAAATAAATTTGATCTACGTTATAAAAAAATAAAGAAAAATTAATTTGCAAGTAACATTCCAAAAATATCCCTGTGTTAGTTAAATTGAATTACGAAGAAAATGGATAATGTAGGTCATAACATCATATATCAGTTAAAAACATGCATAAATAGATTAGATCTGTAATCACACAATAAAATACAAACTAATCTAATTGTGGTTAACACTCCCAAAACATAATAGCTCCGTTTCAAAATATCAGTTATGTCTGTAATATTGATTAAATATATCGAAAAAATATTTTAACATCATTATATCTGTAATATTTAAAGTAATCTACAATACCATAAAATAAAATACTCTTATTGTGATTAGCATTCCCAAAAACTATTACTGTAATTCTAAAATATCAATGTATCTAAATAATGTCAATTAGGTCTATCATGACAAATATTTTGACATAATAAAATCTTTAATATTGAAAGTGAATACATTATAGAAAAAAAGATCAAATGTGTTGATGAAAACTTTATCGATATCTTATAATTAAAAAGAATAGGGGGCATATATGTCGGCCTTTTTCTCTTTAGTCTTTGGAGTTTAAACCTAATTAGTCTTAGTATAAAGTATATAACATCCGGAGTACTCGATTCATATAGGGCTTTTCTTACGTATCAATTCTATGTTACACTCAAACCTATGTATCAATTCTACTTATAAACCACTATTCACTAACTGTTGAGTCAAGAATATGGATGAGGTAATTGTTTATTAAATTGACTATTCGAGATTCAATAAACCTATGCTGTCAAGTGGTAAAGAAGAAAGTCAACTTGCAATATAGATTAAACACAAACAAATTAGGTCTACAATCTCATGAAATAAAATAAAACTGCATCCTAACTTTTTTAAATCGAAAAAAAACATGTATACAACAATATGAAAAAAAAGAAATAGAAAAAACTCAATGACATACACCCTACATATAATCAAAGATAATCATGGCTAATCTCATTGGCATATAACCTATGTATTTATTGATCCATTAAAGCATATAATTAATTGGAGAAATTATTTGAAATTTTCTTTAATAGGCAAAACATACATGTTATGATTTATCACTAATTTACTAATCATGTTATTCTTATCCATTGGAATATTTCTACAACTTTGTTATGTTGACCCACAATATAGCTAAGTAATTAGACTAAAAACTCATCCAAGTCTGTTAACAAATTGGAAAAAAAAACATCTAGGTATTTCACCGGTAGTAGCGAGCTATCGTAGGGTGCTCGGGGTTGTAGCTAACGAGGAAGGTGGATAAGGTAAGATTGGATAAAAAATAAATGAAGTGTGGTTGGAGGAAACAATTGTACTTTAGAATAATTTATATTTTGGAAAAAATTAGACTCGGTTTATGGTATACATAAAGACATCTATGGTATACAAGAAAAACTGTTATTTAGATTAGATATATATGTAATATCTTCCTCCTCTATATACAAAATAAAATACATACCGTTGCCTAAAAAAAGAATACGTATGATTTGGAACAAACAATAAAGCTTACGTACGAGAAAAAAATAAAGCCACGTGTAAAGAAATAAAGCCAAAAGAAATACGTATGTAGTATGATCCAAAAAAATCAAAAATAGAATTTTCTACCATATACGATAAAGCGAAAAAAACATACCTATGTAGCACAATCAGAAAAAAATCGACGGTTTTTAAAATAGAATTTTCTACCATATAGAGATTAAATATATCTTTCCACAAATGCACATTGTGAAACTAGATCTATAATATAAATATCAAATATCAAATCAACGGACTATAAACATTCACATTTTAAAATATTTCAAAATTATATATCCAAATTGTGATCTTTGTTGTATTCCTTTAATATTAAAAAAAGAAAGACAGATAGTATAAATGATATATAGTTCAAATTATAGGAGCCAACTCAATTGTTGCGACACCATATACTTTCTCATCAATTCAAAACTGCATGGTTTGACATAATTTTAGTTTATAATTTATAGGTTGTATGGGAAATTAGAAGAAAATCATAACCAACGTTCAAAGAAATCCCTAGCGAATTAGAATATAGTCAAAAGTATATATTTCAATAACAAGTCACCCACAAATAAACATTGGTAATAAAATTTTAAACACATTAAATAAGATGCCCACGCATATGCGTGAACTACCTTCCTAGTTATACATAATTTTAATTCAGCCAGTAAATAGATGAAACAATACACTTGATTGTGAATAAAAAAAATCCAACTTCCTCTTCTTGTCACTCCATATATAGTGTGATTCGAATTGTTTCAACTATGTGTATGCTGAAAATTCAGATAAACTGCTGCCAATACTTATAAGGATTAAATGATATTAATCAAACTTACATAATTTATACCACAATGTCATGGATATTTCTCATTTCATGATTTTATTGTGTTTCTTCAATCTGCCCAAGCTATGTGAGATGCTAAGAGAAAGATATCTGCATAAGGAAAAGGGTGAGATCAACATAAAGTTAATAAAGAAACTTTTATATCATAGTAATCATTTTTTTTTGCCAACAAATAATGGCCCAAAGTCCAAACCGATGCATTACCACATAAATATACTTTCTTTGGAAACATTCTCAATGCTTCAAACTATAAATGTTCGTTCCGATTTTGCTCATTACAGAGCACCACTTACAAGACTCGTCCAGCAATCACACAATATCTTGAACCATTCAGAAAAAAAGATCGAACAGTCCATAATTAAAATTTATAGAAAAAAATGAACACAGATACATAATAGATCAAAGTTGAGCAAGTTTTTGACTAAAGTACAATGTTAATGATTTCACATGACATGTTCTTTCTGGCTTCAACTGATTCCCTTTACAAATCAAGCACTGAAATTGAACAAGCATGGTACTGGCAATTTCAGGTGGAGCCTGGAGCCAGGTAAGAGTAAGACCTGGAATCCTGGACTCGCCGTACATGGAACACAAGAGAGCGGCAACTGGGCGATGCCTAGCCTTGGCCACAAAGAAGGGAAATTTGACGCAGAAGGATGCCCACGGGATGCCATGAGAAGGATCGGCTGCGGCTATGGGTAACGATTTGCTATGAGAAAACTACAAGAGGCATGGACAACAATGGACGCACTACCACAGAGACCAACATAGGGACCGGCCACATCGGTGCCGGTCAAACAAAAACTGGCACCTATCGGACTTTTCCCGCCTTTAACCGCACAACAAATTAAGAACCCGCACATATGAGGTGTTATAGGTTCCGGTTCACAGTGTGAAACACATTGGTGCCGGTTGCCATTTCCCGCCCACCAACGGTCCTCCGAAACTTATTGGTGCCGGCACTTTGTCAAAAACCAGCATCTATGTCATATGTACCGGTTCTAAAGGGGAACCAGCACCTATGAACCCAGGCTATATACACTCCCCTAGCTTGATCAGGCGGATAGTAGGTGGTCTTCTTGCTCGATCATCCAAAGGGGGGGAGGTTTTGCCCAAAAACTTCAGAAACATCAAGAGATCTATGTATTTGCCCAAAATCTTGAGTAATGTAGAGAGTATTAAATCATCGAGAATTTTAGATATTAAAGATTAGTAATTATGATTTTTGATTGATCTAAAAATTTAAAATTTAAAATCTTGGAACAATTTAACTTTCGTAGTAATTGATCTATGTATTTTAGTGGTTAATTCTAAAATTTTCGTAGGGCCGATGAATGAAGAATGGATGAACGTTGTGGAGCGCGGTTCCTTGGAGTATGCCAGGAGAGTAACCAACTTCGTGATCGCGGCTATGAGTTCTAGATCGTTCAGCATGGTGGAACACTTGCGTTGTCCATGCGCTGATTGCAGGAACGAGAGACAGTTTCCTGGAAAACAAGTTCACGAGCATCTCCTAACAAGGGGTTTTATGCCTAATTACACATGTCAGGATAATCACGGTGAAGATGAGAATCCAGATGTAATGGGAAGAGACAATGTGGAGATGCTTGTTGATGGAGGTGGATATCACATTGGTGACTCAGATGGTTTGGATCAGATGTTGCGTGATGGGAAGACAGCCTACGGTGATGACAGGTAATATGAGAAGTTCAAGGACAGGGTGAAAGACTCAAAATCCCTCCTTTAACTAGGAAGCAATGAGGAGCACACCAAGTTACACGTCGTCCTCTCGTTGCTACAGATGAAATCAACCAACTGTTGGAGTGACAAGAACTTCATAGAGTTTCTACAGCTGATCGGAGACCTCCTTCCAGTGGGTCATGTACTGTCAGAAACAACATACAAAACGAAGAAGTTTGTCTACCCACTCGAACTGGAAGAGTAGAAAATTCACGCATGTCGAAATGACTGTATCCTATATCGAGGTGAATATGTAGACTTCGATATGTGTCCAGCTTGCGAAGCATCGCGGTATAAGGGTGGAGATAACGATGGTGATACTGATGGTAACGGTGGTGACCCCGTCTTGGTGAAGAAGAAAGTGCCCGTCAAGGTTGCGTGGTATTTTCCTATAATCCCTCGAATTGAACGCCTGTATGCAAACAAAAAACATGCAAAGATGATATGTTGGCACCATGAAGAGCATAAGAAGGATGGGATGATAAGGCACCCTACTAACGGGTCTCAATGGAGAAAGATAGATAGAAAATACAAAAAGCATTTTGCGCACGACATTAGGAATATAAGCTTTGGCCTAAACGCGGACTCGATGAACCCATTTGGTGACATGAGCAGTCGGCATAGCAAGTGGCCAGTGGCATTTGTTATCTACAATATTTCTTTATGGTTGTGCATGAAGTGCAAGTATATCATGATGCCACTGCTAATCCAAGGGTCCAAGCATCCTGGCAAAGATATTGATGTCTACTTCAGACCATTAGTGGATGATCTTAAGTTACTTTGGGACCAGGGTGTGCAGATGTGGGATGCGTACAAAACAGAGTAATTCACCTTAAGGGCAATGTTGTTTGTTACCATCCAAGATTACCCTGCGGCTGGCAACACATCCAGGCATATAGTGAAAGGTAGTTGTGCATGTGTCTAGTGCATGTGGGACACAGCGAGCAGGTGGCTGAGGTACTCTAGAAAGACTGTGTGCATGTGTCATCGGAGGTTTCTTCCAGCTGGCCTCTCATACCATAGCAATATAAGAGATTTCGATGGCACAGTGGAGGATGGTACAACTCCAACACACCGTAGCGGTAGAGAGATTTTCGAAGAGGTAAAAGATATTGAATGTATATTTGGTAAGGGGCATGGTAGAACAAGCGCAACGGGTAAGGGTGGTGCGAAGCTTCTTTGGAAAAAGAAATCTATCTTTTGGGAACTACCATGTTGGAAAGAGTTGGATGTCCGCTACGCAATCGATGTGATGCACATTGAGAAGAATGTGTGCAAGAGTTTGATGGGAGTCGTGCTAAACATTCCCGGCAAGACAAAGGATACGTTGAAAGCCCAAAGAGACCTTGTAGACATGAACATCATGGCCGAGCTACATCCTCAAGAATGTCCCAATGGCCGCTAGTATTTCCCTCTACACCCTTAGCGCTCCAGAGAAAATAAGCCTATTGGAGTGCTTGCATAGTGTCAGAGTCTTGTTTGGTTACTCCGCAAATATTAAAAGACTTGTCAACATAAAAGAGAAAAAATTAGTGGGCATGAAGTCACATGATTGCCACGTTAGTGTTGCAATAAGAGGCATATTGCCAAATCAGGTTCGAAACCCAATCATAAAGTTGTGCTTGTTCTTCAATGACATATATCAGAAGGTGATCAATCCAAGCACGCTAGACAAGCTCCACACAGATGCAATCATTACCCTTTACCAACTCAAGATGTGTTTTCTACCATCATTTTTTGATATATAGTTCATCTAGTGTCACATATCGTGGAAGAGATACTATATGGATTTGCGGCCGATTGGTGTGTCAATGTCTCGACACGAGGGCAGGCTACTAGGGAAAGGGACATTAGGGCATAAAGCAATATTCACTCCTAGCCTAGAAACATTACGGCAAGAACATTTCATAGTATTCCATCAGTTGGTCTTGGTGGCTCCATTTTGCTGCCACATGCTAGCTTGGGTCTTGGTGAACAACGATGTGAATTCATCTCGTCGAACGGCGCATACAACATTTCAAAAGCTCCTACTGGGCCTCAGGTTTCATTGAGGCTGATGGTCCTAGTGACCATTTAGATAGCCATTCAATGACAAAGGATACGCAGACTTAGAATTAGTGGGCAGAACGTATCCTTTAAACATTTTCTAAGTATCTTGTAATAGTTATTTGGATTCATGTGGTTTTCTTAATGTCTTGAACATGAAATCACTGTTATGAATTTAATCTTTTTATCTATTTGCTTCCTTCAACACTTATCTAACCATGTATTAAGCTTCTGTAGTTAATTTTTTTTGTTAACAGGCACTATGATGTAAAAGACGAGGAGGAGGAGCATACGTTGGTTCTCATAGCCTAATTCCGTATCATGCATGGGTAATTGTTCCAGCAAAATCAATTGAGCATGCAGCATATATAAATAGATATGAACTTGGGTAGGACGGCCTTATAACCATGAGTCAAAGAAAACTAAAACATGATAATAATTCTTTTTTAGCACTGTTTTACTTTGCACTGTCAGTTTTACTTTGCACTATTTTTTCTTGGAAGACCTTAAGTCATGGACAAGCTGCATGGATATTATTGGTAAGAATGGTCATGGGGTTCTCTTTTTTGGAAAAAATTAAGTCAAAATTTTGTTCATGTGAATATGGATTGCTGTGTATGTTTGGGGATCTTTGGATGTGAGATCATGTGAATATGCATTGTATCTATGTATGTGTGTATGCTTGGGGATCTTTGGGTGCGAGATCATGTGAATATGGATTGTATATATGTACGTGTGCATGTTTGGGGATCTTTGGATGTGGGATGATGTAAATATGGATGTCGAGATGGATATTATGTGAATTATCTGTGGAGATGGATGTGAATTATCTGTGCCAATATGGAATAATTTTTTTTTGCTTTAGGACTATAGGCGCCGGTTCTTTATATGAACCAATGATCCAAGTCATTGGTGCTTACCAATTGATGCCAACACCGGAACCAACACCTATATGCCCTTCCAAACTGGCACCTATAAGCTTTTCTGCAGTAGTGATGGCACAAGGGAATTAACCACTATTTCTGGTCTGGTGTTAACAGCAGATTTTGGTAATCGATTTGGAAAGGAAAGAGGAAACCGAAGCAGAGAGGAAGGATTGAGTTGGAGTCGGACCAGGTTTCGTATCGGACCCGGTAACTGTATCAGACTGGGTAAGGCGTTGCCAGAAAGAGCGTATCGGCTGATACGGATTCGATGTGGTCATCGGCCGATATGGGTTGTAAGTTGACAGTGTCAGCGTGGGCTTGGTCCGGGCTTGAGATAAGCTTCAAGGAAGTTGCCAAATAGAGATAAAGCTCGGTTTTAGCCCTCTGCTTTGAATCCGTATCGACCAATACGCTCTTTCTGGCAACGCCTTACCCAGTCTGATACAGTTACCGAGTCCGATACGAAACCTGGTCCGACTCCAACTCAATCCTTCCTCTCTGCTTCGGTTTCCTCTTTCCTTTCCAAGTCGATTACCAAAATCTGCTGTTAACACATGCCCCCCAATTTCGCTTCATTATATAATGTGGCGGAATTAGCTCCGAGGAACCCATCGACTTCCTTGCTAGGGCTTGACTAAAAACCGCGCAGATCCAGATTCGAATCCTTCCGCCGCCGATTCAACAAACTCTTCGTGTTCATCAACTCCGGCGACCCCTCGTCGTCCCATCGACATCGACCCCCTCCACAGCGACCCCTTCAATGACAACAATGGCCTCCGCTCCGTTCTACGCCTCCAAGATCCCTGTGGTAAGTCAATTCCTTCCAAATCCGCATTATCGTTTTTTCCGCCGAGTTCCCCAAGTTAGGGTTTATGCTCTTGCCCCCCGGGTCTTATTTTTTCATCGTTGTTCTGGTGACATAGGTCTTCAAAAACCAAATCCTGATCCCAACCAACGACAAATCCCATCGCTTTCTGCCAGGCCCCATGGGCGACTATGACCTAATCTGGCTAATCAACGCCGAGACAGACAGAATCCCCTTCAGGCAAACCAAGCCCAATGTGTCTTCATGGAAACATACCTTCAGTTCTTGGCCATCCAAGCTTAACGGATACAGAACCTGGCATAAGAGGATTGCTGCTGCTAAACAAGTCCACTGGGACGAAATAGGGATCGGCCAATGTATCACTTTATCCCTGGCCGATACTAAGAAGAACGAGCCACTCATGTCGGCCACCAGCTACTTCTTGGCCAGTACCTTGAACGCCTTCGTGTTCAAACAAGGTCCGATGACCCCAACCCTGATTGATGTCAAGATACTGACAGGATTGGATATTGACTCTGAGATCAATCCCTTCAGCCTCCTAGTACATAGCAGTCACAAATTGAAAACAAAGAAAATCGGAGGCTAGCCTAGATATATCTCTGAACACATGGAACAAGGATCAGTCTCGGAAAGAGAACATGTGGCCTTCCTGACACTGTGGTTAGAAAGGTTTGTCTTCTATGGATCGACCTGCGGCCCCACTACAAACTGTCAACACTTGGCTCAGGCTTTGGTCGACAAGAGGCAAATCCCCTTGGGCCGATACCTCTTGGGAGCTGTCTACCGGCTGCTCCATGTCTCCACACAAGACTTGATGCTAAAACAGACTGTGTCCCATGGACGACCATGGTGGTTTATTCAACTTTGGCTCACCATCCACACCAACACCATGGTTGATCGGCCTCCACTATCGAACTCCCGCTTCCCCTCAAAATATGCCAATCACGAAGATCCCAGGACCAGAAGGTGCATGTCTTATGGAGAAACGGCCTCCGTTTATCCAGGAGCAGAGCAATCGGCCGAAGACATGTCTACGTGGTTCATCCGATTCTACACCGGCCCTCCATCAGTTAGGATGGACATGTTCGTCTACACCTTGGACCGAGATTTTGAACTCCCTGACGATCTTCAATTGAGCTTGGTAAATGATGACATGGAGTCAAGGGAATTATTCATGATCGGCCTCACCCCATGCCTGCTCCCAGTAGGCATATTTCAAGGAAGAAGCACCAGCCTGTCTTATGAGTTTTACAATCCAATGGTGGCTGCTAGACAGTGCGGGCTTGGACAACTCCCCATCAACTTGTATCTTCATAGACTCCTAGAGAGCAGAGGCACAGTTCCATCGGCGCTGGTCATGAGCAAAGCGCTGGAAATCCAACTCCCAAATCTTGGTGACTGTGACCGATTGCATTTGAGCGCCTTCATTCATATCAGTTTCCAGGCATGGGCTGCTCACATTTTCCACCAATCGGCCAGATTTTATGTGACAGAAGATTTTTTATCACCAAGCCTTGGCCCCATCGGGATCGACTATTGTGGAATCAATCATCGGCCATACTGCCCCAAGGCTTACATCACTCCTCCAAGGTCCGATGGCCAAAGAAAACCCTAAGAGGAAAGCGCCAGCCAAAAGCAAATCATAGAAAGCCAGCAAGAAAGCTAGAACCGATGACCAGGCCGATGTCGAAGAGCTAGACCCCTCTTTGGAAGAATTCCTTGATGAACAAATGATGGAGGAGGAGGTTGATGCAGCGGCCGTCGATGCACCTGAAGAAGAAAACCCATCGACCGGGACTACTGAAGAACCCTCGGCCGGGACTACTGAAGAACCACTGCTATTCCACCAGCTGATGACCAAGATGATGCCCCCCAACCAAAAAGGACCAGACATGCAATCCGCAAGGTCAATACAATCCCTTCTTTGCGTTTACATAATCCCCTTCTACTGTTATTCTTTAACTTCATATCCTTTTCAGGCTGCGGTGTCGTCTATGCTGAAGGAGAGAACTCGATCGGCCCCTATACCAAGAACCAAGAAGGCCACTCTACAACGGCGCGAACGAGCCAAGGCACGATTGAGAACTCCTTTTCCTTCTCCACCACCCTCTCTGACTGTCTCGGTAAGAGTTAATTTTGCATTATTCCTCTAATTAGATAGATCTATTCACCAATTTCTTGCTTCTTCTCCAGCCTAGGGCTCCATCACCTGCACCACATCGGCCAACCCCCTCGCCTACTGCTTCAACACAGCAAAGGGAGGCCGATGCAAGCACCACCGATGCTTCAGCACAGGTAACTAGGATTACTCTGATCCCCTTTCTGGCGGTTCCTGTTTGACAAGGTTAACCTTGACCCATATTGATACTTCCAGAACCTAGCCGATATGTTCTCATTTGATATCGGCCAATTCCTCGATGATGAGGACAAGGAGCCACCCACCACAGCCAGGGCGCCAATTTCTGATGACCTGAAAAACCGGCTGACCGACATCGCCAATTGGCTGGAGTCCTCGTTGGAGTACTTGGTGGAAGATTGCACCCCCATCAGGGTCAGGGTACAAGAAATTCAAGACGAACTACCCGAAGACCTGATGGAGATCCTAACACCGGCCATCTTCTTGGAGCAATACCGATTCAAGCTCAATAAGGAAAAAGAAAGACTCGTAGAGCGACGAGAGCGTGAACAACTAGAATCGGCCCTGTCCGCCAGCAAAGCTCAAGTCAACGCTGACAAGACCAAGTTGGACGAGCTAGTGGTGGAGCCGATCATCTTGAGGAACAGACTTGAAGAACTCCGTCGTCTCGAAGCAGAGCGAGAATCGAAGCTGGAAGCCACGCGCCATGAAATCCAAGAAGTTGAAGCCGGGATTGCTGCATCGCCCAAGGCTATAGAAGACCAGACGGCAAAGCTCAAGGCATCGGCCAAGCACCTTGCAACCCTGAGCAAATCACTGAAGCCGATCCCAAGGTCGACGGCCGATGACGCCCAAGCTATAGAAGACATTGAACAAATTCACCGTAGAGCCATTGCAGCTATTGCAGACTTCATAGGGTGATGTAACCTATTTTGTCTTTTTACTGTGTAAATACAAACCTTATCGGCCGAGCAGCCGAATTTGATCTGAGAATTCCAATGTGAAAATTGTTTCTGAAATCCATCCTGCGAACAAATATTCCTTTACTATAATTAATCTCATCGGCCAGGAAGCCGAATTCGATCTCAATCTCTGAAAAACGCCTTGAAGAATTCCTTGAAAAACTCCTTGAAAAATTCCGCGCTTGTATATATATATGCCCCCCAAATTTCAGAAGATGAGGGCTCATGTTGTAAAATTTGAACTAAGGACGATAGTATATATCGGCCATCTAAAGACGATGCATAGCACATTGGCTGTAATCATAAATCGGCTGGAGGGCCGATCATGAGTCGATCCATAGGGTCGGATAATATTTCTTTAAATACTTGCCGTTGAGAGCTCTACCATAAACTTGTCCATCCAATCCTTTGAGCAAATAAGCATTACGGGGAGCGCATCGATGAATCTGAAAAGGACCTTCCCAATTAGGCGACCACTTGCCGAATTTGTTATCATGAGAACCGATCGGCATTATTAATTTCCAAACAAGATCCCCTTCCTCAAATGACTTGGCAACAACTTTTTTATTATAATAACGAGCAACTCGATCTTTATCACGCTTTATTTTCTCCAATGCCCGCAGTCGAACGTGTGCCAAATCGTCCAGCTCATCGACCATAAGGTTATGATACTCATCGGCTGTCAAGTCGTCTTGCAAGGCAATTCTCCTCGAGCCAATGTTGGTCCCCCATGGCAGCACAGCTTCATGCCCATAAACCAGCTGATATGGCGGCACCTGAATTGCACCATGACAAGTCATCCAATACGCCCAAAGGGAATCGGCTAGCATGGTATGCCACCGTTTCGGCTGTTCATCGATTTTCCTCTTGATCAACTTGATTAAAGTCTTGTTAGAAGCTTCTGCCTACCCATTAGCTTGCGCATAATATGGAGAAGAATTCAATAATTTAATACCCATACTTTCAGCAAACTGCACAAACTCATCGGACACGAAGATTGATCCCTGATCTGTTGTCAATGTCTGTGGAAGTCCAAATCGATATATTATATGCTCTTTGACAAACTAAATTGCGTCCTTGGAATCAACCTTCTTGAGGGGAACGGCCTCAATCCATTTCGTGAAGTAATCTGTAGCCACCAGTATATATTTGTGTCCCTTGCTTGATGGCGGGTTTATCTGGCCGATCATATCTATGCCCCATCCACGAAACAGCCACGGCTTTATGATTGGATGCATAGCCGATGCCGGTGCTCTCTGAATTGCTCCAAATTTCTGACAATCTTGACATCCCTTATAATACTTGAAACAATCCTCTAGCATTGTTGGCCAAAAATATCCGACGCGCTTTAAGAGCCATCTCATTTTATGGGCCGATTGATGTGTTCCACAAATCCCTTCATGGACCTCGCTCATGACAACTTTGGCTTCTTCAATACTTAAGCATTTGAGCAAGACACCATCAATCGTCCGATAATACAGATCATCATCCAGTAGGACATAACGTAAAACTTTATACTTCATTTTTTGTGACGCCGATCGAGAAGGATTTCTCAAATACTCAATGATGTCAAACCTCCAATCATCGGCATCCACAGTGGCAACCTGAATCTGAACATCTTTAGTCATCGGCCTGTATCCCGATGCCCCCTGAGCTAAGTCGTTGGCCTCGAAGTTCTGCTTCCTGGGTATATGCCTCATCGTCACAATCTTGAAAGCTTGTAGCAAGTCCATGCATTCCTCATTGTAAACTCTGAGAATATCATTCTTGCATTCATAATCCCGGAAAGTTGATTAATGACCAGCTGTGAATCACCAATGATCTCTACGGAATCGGCCTCGACCTCTTGTAATAACTGCAAGCCTTTGAGAACAGCCTCATACTCGGCTTGATTATTTGTATAATAAGGCTTGATAGTAAAAGCAAACTCGAAGCTTGCCCCCCGAGGGGATATGATGACTAGGCCGATACCGCATCCATATCTGCAAAGAAAATCAATACGGTCTATCAGTATGCCTCCGACGACGATGATGAGGAAGATGTAAAAGCAAACTCTGATAAGGTCGCTTGATAGTATCAGTAAAATCAATACTTCTTTGAGGAAGGGGATCTTGTTTGGAAATTAATAATGCCGATCGGTTCTCGTGATAACAAATTCGGCAAGTGGTCGCCCAATTGGGAAGGTCCTTTTCAGATTCATCGATGCACTCCCCGTAATGCTTATTTGCTCAAAGGATTGGATGGACAAGTTTATGGTAGAGCTCTCAACGGCAAGTATTTAAAGAAATATTATCCGACCCTATGGATCGACTCATGATCGGCCCTCCAGCCGATTTATGATTACAGCCGATGTGCTATGCATCGTCTTTAGATGGCCGATATATACTATCGTCCCTAGTTCAAATTTTACAACATGAGCCCTCATCTTCTAAAATTTGGGGGGCATATATATATACAAGCTCAGAATTCTTCAAGGAATTCTTCAAGGCGTTTTTCAGAGATTGAGATCGAATTCGGCTTCCTGGCCGATGAGATTAAGTATAGTAAAGGAATATCTGTTCGCAAGATGAATTTCAGAAACAATTTTCACACCGGAATTCTTAGATCAAATTTGGCTGCTTGGCCGATAAGGTTTGTATTTACACAGTAAAAAGACAAAATAGGTTACATCACCCTATGAAGTCTGCAATAGCTGCAATGGCTCTACGGCGAATCTGTTCAATGTCTTCTATAGCTTGGGCGTCATCGGCTGTCGACCCTGGGATTGGCTTCAATTGTTTACTCAGGGTTGCAAGATACTTGGCCGATGCCTTGAGCTTTGCCGTCTGGTCTTCGATAGGCTTGGGTGATGCAGCTATCCCGGCTTCGACTTCTTGGATTTCGTGGCGCGTGGCTTCCAGCTTCGATTCTAACTCTGCTTCGAGACGACGGGGGGCAAGAGAATAAACCCTAACTTGGGGAACTCGGCGGAAAAAATGATAATGCGGATTAGGAAGGAATTGACTTACCACAGGGATCTCAGAGGCGTAGAACGGAGCGGAGACCATTGTTGTCGTTGAAGGGGTCGCTGAGGAGGGGGTCGATGTCGACGGGACGCCGAGGGGTCGCCGGAGTTGAAGAACACGAAGAGTTTGTTGAATCGGCGGCGGAAGGATTCGAATCTGGATCTGCGCGGTTTTTAGTCAAGCCCTAGCAAGGAAGTCGATGGGTTCCTCGGAGCTAGTTCCGCCACATTATATAATGAAGCGGAATTGGGGGGCATGTGTTAACAGCAGATTTTGGTAATCGACTTGGAAAGGAAAGAGGAAACCGAAGCAGAGAGGAAGGATTGAGTTAGAGTCGGACCAGGTTTCGTATCGGACCCGGTAACTGTATCGGACTGGGTAAGGCGTTGCCAGAAAGAGCGTATCGGCCGATACGGATTTGATGTGGCCATCGGCCGATACGGGTTGTAAGTTGACAGAGTCAGCGTGGGCTTGGTCCGGGCTCGAGATAAGCTTCAAGGAAGTTGCCAGATAGAGATAAAGCTCGGTTTTAGGCAATTGTATCTTGTAAATTAAGTAGGTTTAGATCTAATCTGTGGCAAAAGTATGCCGCAAAGACTTGTTTGTTAGTTGTAGATAAGATCGTGCCCTACAAGGGTTCTGTTGTAATCTCGGGTATAAATATCCCGGTACTATGTACATAGAATCTCTCTCGCTGAATCAATCACACAATCAAATCAATCTATTTTCGTCGCATCGCCAACCCTCGCAAGAGGTTAGCTCCTGACGAGTTCTTGCTTCCTTAGAGCAGAGGTAAGAACTCGTACCCGACGATCTACATCGTCGGGGCTAGCGTGTCGCTTTAGGCACGTTAAGCTCTGATGATGTGATCGTCGTTTATCGTGTTTTAGCTAATCTCGATGTGGTTTTCTAATTCCGTCTCGCCAGCGGTTAACTCGTTTTAGGGTTTATTGCCGACAACGGTTGAATTAGTTTACTCGTTTAGATTGTCTAAGGCATTTACCATCCCCTAAAGCAATCGACGTCTTTATTTTCTTTGTGTTAAGTATCGATTCACACTTTGAGTTGTTATCGACCTTAGTCCTGTTTTGAGATCTAACACAAAGCCTGTTTTCGATTGTAATTAAGGATAGTACCGGGGTTTCAGCCGGTCTTACCTAATGCATGTGATTATTTATGTTTTTGCATGTATTTGCCACTTATATATGCGGATCGATGAATATAAGTATGTCGGTTACAGGGTGTTCTTAAGATCTCTCTGTGGTTGGTGTATTTATATTGGCCGATTGGCTTGTATAGGTTTACACTAGGGTATTAGCTAGTGTATTTATCTTTGTAAAATCTCGTCGGCCGATTCTAGTAATTTGTTATGCACATGTTATCATGGGCCGATGAGATTAGATCTGTTCAATTTAATCTTGAGTAAGCCGATACAGCAACTATGTGACATTGGCCTATCGACCGATCGACCATTGTCTTCTGACATGGTTTACTTGTTTCTTGTTGATTGCAGATCAAATCAACTGGCACACTCTGCACACGACTAGGCATGCCATTTGGACCTGCACTGGAGTTAAGCAGATCTCCCAGGCCGCCGTGGAAACGTGGAACCCGATTTGTTGCGAGGCGGGTCTAAATTCTGCGCCAACACGCTTTGATTGTGTGATTGATTCAGAGAGAGAGCTTCTATGTACATACTACCGGGATATTTATACCTGAAATTACAGCAGAACCCTTGTAGGGCACCTCATCTCGCAGTATGGGAGATGGAGGGAATCGACTGCTTGTCCGGGCGAGTCTGGGACGCCGATTTCCTCAAAGTAACTGATTGCGACATCGAGACGATTGAAGATCAAGACAAGCAGTTACTTTAACAACGATGCGCCGTCCACCGTTCAAGATGAGCAAGCTAGTCCCTACACAGATGATGCGGTGGACGAGCTAGATGGCAAGTTGGGACAGGGCTTTACGTCGGCTGACGAACTTGAAGAGGTTAATATAGGAATAGTGATAGGCCTAGGCCGACGTATGTAAGTGCTAACCTGCCAAAGGAATACAAGAATAATCTAATAAATCTTTTGAAAGAATTCGTGGATTGTTTTGCATGGGAATACCATGAGATGCCAGGATTAAGCCGATCAATCGTAGAACATCGGCTGCCAATCAAACCAGGCTATCAGCCATTTAAACAAGCTCCTAGGAGATTTAAGGCCGATATGCACGAAGCTATCAAGGCAGAGATCACACGACTTTACGATGCCAACTTTATCAGACCTTGCCGATACGCGGAATGGGTCTCCAATATAGTTCCAGTAATGAAGAAAAATGGCAAGCTCAGGGTATGTATCGACTTCAGAGACTTGAACAAAGCAACACCAAAAGATGAGTACCCTATGCCTTTGGTCGATTTGCTGGTCGATGCCGCGTCTGGGCACAAAGTTATCAGCTTCATGGATGGGAACGCAGGCTACAACCAGATTTTCATGGCTGAAGAAGATGTTCACAAGACAGCCTTCCGATGCCCAGGGGCAATCGGCCTGTATGAATGGGTTATTATGACCTTCGGTGTGAAGAATGCTGGAGCTACGTACCAGAGGGTCATGAATTATATTTTTCATGATCTTATCGGCTCTTTGATTGAAGTTTATATTGATGATGTCGTCGTGAAGTCAAGAGAGTATGATATGCACTTGGCCGATTTACGCAAGGTACTTGAAAGAGCAAGGAAGTATGGCTTAAAAATGAACCCTAACAAGTGTGCCTTGGGCATATCGGCCGGTCAGTTTTTGGGTTTCTTGGTCCACGAAAGAGGAATTGAGATTACACAGAAAAACATCGATGCTATAAAGAAAATCAAGCCTCCGACGAATAAAACCAAGTTACAATCTCTACTAGGCAAGATCAATTTTGTTCGGCGCTTTATATCGAACCTGTTAGGGAGAATAGAGCCGTCCACTCCGTTATTGAAGATAAAAGACGATGAAGAGTTCACATGGGGTGATAAGCAGCAGAAGGCGCTGGACAGCATCAAGGAATATTTGAGCTCCCCACCAGTTTTAATTCCTCCCCAGAAGGGAATTCCGTTCAGGCTGTACCTATCGGCCGATAAGAAGTCTATCGGCTCAGTCTTGGTTCAGGACGTTGACGGCAAAGAGCGAGTTATTTTCTATCTCAGCAGGAGGTTGCTAGATGCCGAGACAAGGTACACGCCGGTAGAGAAACTCTGATTGTGCTTATATTTTTCATGTACTAAGCTGAGGCATTATTTACTTTCCAATGAGTGCATTGTGGTAAGTAAGGCCGATGTGATGAAATACATGCTATCGGCCCCCGTATTAAAAGGAAGAATTGGGAAGTGAATTTTTGCCTTGACAGAGTTCGACTTGCGATATGAATCGGCTAAAGCGATGAAGGGACAAGCCCTGGCTGATTTTATTGTTCAACACAGAGATGACTCAACTGCATATTCAGATATTGTGCCATGGACGTTGTATTTTGATGGGTCTGTTTGCAGACATGGATGCGGTATCGGCCTAGTCATCATATCCCCTCGGGGGGCAAGCTTCGAGTTTGCTTTTACTATCAAGCCTTATTATACAAATAATCAAGCCGAGTATGAGGCTGTTCTCAAAGGCTTGCAGTTATTACAAGAGGTCGAGGCCGATTCCATAGAAATCATTGGTGATTCACAGCTGGTCATTAATCAACTTTCTGGAGATTATGAATGCAAGAATGATATTCTCAGAGTTTACAATGAGGAGTGCATAGAGTTGCTACAAGCTTTCAAGATTGTAACGATGAGGCATATACCCAGGAAGCAGAATTTCGAGGCCAATGACCTAGCTCAGGGGGCATCGGGATACAGGCCGATGACTAAAGATATTCAGATTCAGATCGTCACCGTGGATGCCGATGATTGGAGGTTTGACATCATTGAGTATTTGAAAAATCCTTCCCAATCGGTGTCACGAAAAATGAAGTATAAAGCTTTACATTATGTTTTACTGGATGACGACCTGTATTATCGGACAATTGATGGTGTCTTGCTCAAGTGCTTAAGTCTAGAAGAAGCCAAAGTTGTCATGAGCGAGGTCCACGAAGAAATTTGTGGAACACATCAATCGGCCCACAAAATGAGATGGCTCTTAAAGCGCGTCGGATATTTTTGGCCAACAATGCTAGAGGATTGTTTCAGGTACTATAAAGGATGTCAAGATTGTCAGAAATTTGGAGCAATTCAAAGACCACCGGCATCGGCTATGCATCCAATCATAAAGCCGTGGCCGTTTCGTGGATGGGGCATAGATATGATCGGCCAAATAAACCCGCCATCAAGCAAGGGACACAAATATATACTGGTGGCTACAGATTACTTCACGAAATGGGTTGAGGCCGTTCCCTTAAGAAGGTTGATTCCAAGGACGCAATTCAGTTTGTCAAAGAGCATATAATATATCGATTTGGACTTCCACAGACGTTGACTACAGATCAAGGGTCAATCTTCGTGTCCGATGAGTTTGTGCAGTTTGCTGAGAGCATGGGTATTAAATTGTTGAATTCTTCTCCATACTATGCGCAAGCTAATGGGCAGGCAGAAGCTTCTAACAAGACTTTAATTAAGTTGATCAAGAGGAAAATCGATGAACAGCCGAAACGGTGGCATACCACGCTAGCCGATTCCCTTTGGGCGTATCGGATGGCTTGTCATGGTGCAACTCAGGTGTCGTCGTATCAGCTGGTTTATGGGCATGAAGCTGTGCTGCCCTGGGAGACCAACATCGGCTCGAGGAGAATTGCCTTGCAAGATGACTTGACAGCTGATGAGTATCATAACCTTATGGTCGATGAGCTGGACGATTTGGCACACGTTCGACTGCGGGCAGTGGAGAAAATAAAGAGTTATAAAGATCGAGTTGCTCGTCATTATAATAAAAAAGTTGTTGCCAAGTCGTTTGAGGAAGGGGATCTTGTTTGGAAATTAATAATGCCGATCGGTTCTCGTGATAACAAATTCGGCAAGTGGTCGCCTAATTGGGAAGGTCCTTTTCAGATTCATCGATGCGCTCCCCAAAATGCTTATTTGCTCAAAGGATTGGATGGACAAGTTTATGGTAGAGCTCTCAACGGCAAGTATTTAAAGAAATATTATCCAAGCCTATGGATCGACTCATGATCGGCCCTCCAGCCGATTTATGATTACAGCCGACGTGCTATGCATCGTCTTTAGATGGCCGATATATACTATCGTCCTTGGTTCAAATTTTACAACATGAGCCCTCATCTTCTAAAATTTGGGGGGCATATATATATACAAGCGCGGAATTTTTCAAGGAGTTTCAGGTTCAGATCGAATTCAGCTTCCTGGCCGATGAGATTTATTATAGTAAAGGAATATATGTTCGCAGGATGGATTTCAGAAACAATTTTCACACTGGAATCCTCAGATCAAATTCGGCTGCTTGGCCGATAAGGTTTGTATTTACACAGTAAAAAGACAAAATAGGTTACATCACCCTATGAAGTCTGTAATAGCTGCAATGGCTTTACGGCGAATTTGTTCAATATCTTCTATAGCTTGGGCGTCATCGGCCGTCGACCCTGGGATTGGCTTCAACGATTTGCTCAGGGTTGCAAGGTACTTGGCTGATGCCTTTAGCTTTGTCGTCTGGTCTTCTATAGCTTTGGGTGATGCAGCTATCCCGGCTTCAACTTCTTGGATTTCTTGGCACGTGGCTTCCAGCCTTGATTCTAGCTCTGCTTCGAGGCGACGGAGTTCTTCGAGTCTGTTCTTCAAGACAATCGGCTCCACAGCTAGCTCGTCCAACTTGGTCTTGTCAGCATTAACTTGAGCCTTGCTAGCGGACAGGGCCGATTCCAGTTGCTCACGTTCTCGTCGCTCTGCGAGTCTTTCCTTTGCCTTGTTAAGCTTGAATCGATATTGCTCCAAGAAGATGGCCGGCGTTAGAATCTCCATCAGGTTTTCTGGCAGTTCGTCTTGAATCTCTTGTACCCTGACCCTGATGGGGGTGCAATCTTCCACCAAGTACTCCAATGAGGACTCCAGCCGATTGGCGATGTCGGTCAGCTGGTTCTTCAGGTCATCAGAGATCGATGCCCTGGCTGTGGTGGGTGGCTCCTTGTCCTCATCATCAAGAAACTGGCCGATATCAAGAGAGAACATATCGGCTAGGTTCTGCAGATATCAATATGGGCCAAGATTAGCCTTGTCAAGCAAGAATCAGCAAAAAGGGGATCAGAGTAACCCTAGTTACCTGTGTTGGAGCATCGGTGGTGCTTGCATCGGCCTCCCTTTGCTGTGTTGAAGCAGTAGGCGAGGGGGTTGGCCGATGTGGTGCAGGTGATGGAACCCTAGGCTGGAGAAGAAGCAAGAAATTGGTGAATAGATCTATGTGATTAGAGAAATAATGCAAAATTAACTCTTACCGAGACAGTCGGAGAGGGTGGTGGAGAAGGAGAAGGAGTTCTCAATCGTGCCTTGGCTCGTTCGCGCCTTTGTAAGGTTGCCTTCTTGGTTCTTGGTAAAGGGGCCGATCGAGTTCTCTCCTTCAGCACAGATGACACTGCAGCCTGAAAAGGATATGAAGTTAAAGTATAACAGTATAATGGGATTATGTAAACGCAAAGAAGGGATTGTATTGACCTTGTGAACTGCATGTCTGGTCCTTTTTGGTTGGGGGGCGTCGCCTTGGTCATCGGCTGGCGGGATCTCAGTAGCTTCAGCCAATGGCTCCTTGGTGGTTTCGGTCAATGGGTTCTCTTCTTCACGTGCATCGGCCGCCGCTGCATCAACTTCCTCCTCCATCACTTGTTCATCAAGGAATTCTTCCAAAAAGGGGTCTAGCTCTTCGGCATCGGTTTGGTCATCGGTTCTAGCCTTCTTGCTAGGTTTTTGAGATTTGCTTTTGACTGGCGCCTTTCTTTTAGGGTTTTCTTTAGCCATTGGACCTTGGAGGAGTGATGTAAGCCTTGGGGCAGTATGGCCGATGATTGATTCCACAATAGTCGATCCCGATGGGGCCAAGGCTTGGTGATAAAAAATCTTCTGTCCACTGTTGCTTACAGATGGAATCGGCCCGTCTGGGACCTGAGGGCTGATACCCTGGATAAGCTTTGTCACATAAAATCTGGCCGATTGGTGGAAAATGTGAGCAGCCCATTCTTGCCACCATGCTTGGAAACTGATATGAATGAAGGCGCTCAAATGCAATCGGTCACAGTCACCGAGATTTGGGAGTTGGATTTCCAGCGCTTTGCTCATGACCAGCGCCGATGGAACTGTGCCTCTGCTCTCTAGGAGTCTATAAAGATACAAGTTGATGGGGAGTTGTCCAAACCCGCACTGTCTAGCAGCCACCATTGGATTGTAAAACTCGTAAGACAGGCTGGTGCTTCTTCCTTGAAATATGCCTACTGGGAGCAGGAATGGGGTGAGGCCGATCATGAATAATTCCCTTGACTCCATGTCATCATTTACCAAGCTCAATTGAAGATCGTCAGGGAGCTCAAAATCTTGGTCCGAGGTGTAGACGAACATGTCCATCCTAACTGATGGAGGGCCGGTGTAGAATCGGATGAACCATGTGGACATGTCTTCGGCCGATTGGTCTGCTCCTGGATAAACAGAGGCCGCTTCTCCATAGGACATGCATCTTCTGGTCCTAGGATCTTCGTGATCGGCATACTTCGATGGAAAGCGGGAGTCCAATAGCGGAGGCCGATCAACTATTGTGTTGGTATGGATGGTGAGCCAAAGTTGTATAAACCACCATGGTCCTCCATGAGCCACGGTTTGCTTCAACATTAGATCTTGAGTGGAGGTATGGAGAAGCCGATAGACAGCTCCCAAGAGGTATCGGCCAAGGGGGATTTGCTTCTTGTCGACCAGGGCTTGAGCCAAATGTTGACAATTTGTAGTGGGGCCGCAGGTCGATCCACAGAAGACAAACCTTTCCAACCACAGTGTCAGGAAGGCCACATGTTCTATTTCCGAGACTGATCCTTGTTCCATGTGTTCAGAGATATATCCAGACCAGCCTCCAATCTTCTTGGTTTTCAATTTGTGACTGCTGTTCACCAGGAGGCTGAAGGGATTGATCTCGGAGTCAATGTCCAATCCTGTTAGTATCTTGACATCAATCAGGGTTGGGGTCATCAGACCTTGTTTGAACAGGAAGGCGTTCAAGGTGCTAGACCAGAAGTAACTGGCTGCCGACATGAGTGGCTCGTTTTTCTTGGTATCGGCCAGGGATAAGGTGATGCATTGGCCGATTCCTATCTCGTCCCAGTGGATCTGTTTGGCAGCAGCAATCCTCTTATGCCAGGTTCTGTATCCGTTAAGCTTCGATGGCCAGGATCTGAAGGTATGTTTCCACGAAGAAACATTGGGTTTGGCCTGCCTAAAGGGGATTCTGTCTGTTTCGGCGTTGATCAACCAGGTTGGGTCGCAGTCACCCATGGGGCCTAGCAGGAAGCGATGTGATTTGTCGTTGGTTGGGATCAAGATTTGGTTTTTGAAGACCTATGTTACAAGAGCAACGATAAAATAAGACCCGGGTGGGCAAGAGTAAAAACCCTAACTTAGAAAACTCGGCGAGAAGATGAGAATATGAAGGGATTGACTTACCACAGGGACCTCGGAGGCGTAGAACGGAGCGGAGGCCATTGTTGTCGTTGAAGGGGTTGCTGTTGAGGGGGTCGATGTCGATGGGACGCTGAGGGGTCGCCGGAGTTGAAGAACACGAAGAGATTGCTGAATCGACGGCGGAGGGATGCGAATCTGGATCTGCGCGGTTTTTAGTCAAGCCCTAGCAAGGAAGTCGATGGGTTCCTCGGAGTTAATTCCGCCACATTATATAATGAAGCGAAATTGGGGGGCATGTGTTAACAGCAGATTTTGGTAATCGATTTGGAAAGGAAAGAGGAAACCGAAGCAGAGAGGAAGGATTGAGTTGGAGTCGGACCAGGTTTCGTATCGGACCCGGTAACTGTATCGGACTGGGTAAGGCGTTGCCAGAAAGAGAGTATCGGCCGATACGGATTCGATGTGGTCATCGGCCGATACGGGTTGTAAGTTGACAGAGTCAGCGTGGGCTTGGTCCGGGCTCGAGATAAGCTTCAAGGAAGTTGCCAAATAGAGATAAAGCTCGGTTTTAGGCAATTGTATCTTGTAAATTAAGTAGGTTTAGATCTAATCTATTGCAAAAGTCTGCCGCAAAGACTTGTTTGTTAGTTTTAGATAAGATCGTGCCCTACAAGGGTTCTGTTGTAATCTTGGGTATAAATATCCCGGTAGTATGTACATAGAAGCTCTCTCTTTGAGTCAATTACACAAACAACAAACAATCTATTTTCGGCGCATCGCCAACCCTCGCAAGAGATTAGCTCCTGACGAGTTCTTGCTTCCTTAGAGCAGAGGTAAGAACTCGTACCCGACGATTTACATCGTCGGGGCTAGCGTGTCGCTTTAGGCACGTTAAGCCCTGATGATGTGATCGTCGTTTATCGTGTTTTAGCTAATCTCGATGTGGTTTATTGCCGACGACGGTTGAATTAGTTTACTCGTTTAGATTGTCTAAGGCATTTACCATCCCCAAAAGCAATCGACGTCTTGATTTTCTTTGTGTTAAGTCTCGATTCACATTTTGAGTTGTTATCGACCTTAGTCCTGTTTTGAGATCTAACACAAAGCCTGTTTTCGATTGTAATTAAGGATAGTACCGGGGTTTCAGCCGGTCTTACCTAATGCATGTGATTATTTATGTTTTTGCATGTATTTGCCACTTATATATGCGGATCGATGAATATAAGTATATCGGTTACAGGGTGTTCTTAAGATCTCTCTGTGGTTGGTGTATTTATATTGGCCGATTGGCTTGTATAGGTTTACACTAGGGTATTGGCTAGTGTATTTATCTTTGTGAAATCTCATCGGCCGATTCCAGTAATTTGTTATACACATGTTATCATGGGCGGATGAGATTAGATCTGTTCAATTTAATCTTGAGTAAGCCGATACAGCTTTGCCCTATCGGCTGGGCTATAACAATGTGACATCGGCCTATCGGCCGATTGACCATTATTTTCTGACATGGTTTACTTGTTTCTTGTTGATTGCAGATCAAATCAACTGGCACGCTCTGCACACGACTAGGCAAGCCTTTTGGACCTGCACTGGAGCTAAGCAGATCTCCCAGGCCGCCGTGGAAACGTAGAACCCGTTTTGTTGCTAGGCGGGTCTAAATTCTGCGCCAACATCTGGCTCAACCAGAGGATGGACAATCTCCCTAAGTGTGTCCAACCTTGTACGCAAACCAAATCAGCATCCACACCTGGACACCCTTGTTCATAGTGTCGTTCCAATTTTACAAAATCAAGACTTGTATTTAACATTTATTTAAATCCATGATTAATAAATATTATATATAAAAAATCAGTTACTACTTAGGCTAATTATTAAATGCCTCTACTCTGCTTGATCATTTGCTTCAGGGTATCACTAATCTTTCTAGAATCAGCTGGGCATAAATTTGTACAAAAGATTAAGTCTTTGTAAGCCAATAATGTTACCAATAACTTTAGGAATGTTTCATATTTTGTTGGAATTAAGTTGAATTGAATTTTGATGAAGCAAGATTGGAAAATAAACCTCTGAACAACCTAGCATTTATCAACTTATTGTTAGCCAACCCCAAACATTACGACCGGGAGCTATTCATTAGTATAGTCATTAAATCCTAATATTTTGTTTCCTTAGTGTTTAATAGATTGTGAAAAAGTAACATACCACTAGGAATTATTATAATTTTGATCTCTATGTTAAAAATAGCACTGAAAAGGATTATAGTGAGCTGACATAGTGACATATAGAAAGCATTCACTACTGATGGTACGATATTTCTATGAAACTGGTTATTGCTCATGTATATTTCTTTAATACGGGAAAATATTTTGAACTTATTTCAGTATCATAGCACTTAATGTGTTATTTTCGACACTGAAGTATGCTAGATAGGAAATATTAAAATGAAAAGTTGGGATCACTGTATATATTTTCTTATTGTCCACTTTAAGTCATGGTAAACTTATCTAATGGGGTTTAGGGTGACATATGCCTAGTGCTGGTGAAGGTATCCTGAAAAGCTTGTTATCATAGAGGGAAAGTGACTTAAGGGTAGTGCTTGACAATGTTATATTTTCTTAGGAAGTTGGGTTATTGTCTTAGGAGGTTGAGGGGAACATGTGCCACATTTCTTACGAGGTTGAGGGGGACATATGCCCCCATGCCAGTGAAGGTAGAGCTCCTAAAAAGCTCATTATCATAGAGGGAAGAGTGATTTAAGGGTGGGTCTAAGATTTCCTAGAGCAGGTGGCATTTTCACTAGATAGGCTGTATTCACCGTAAGACAAGATTTTACTCCCGATAGATTGTTACCCAAAATTGATCCTTGGTAAGGTCACCAAGGTTCATGGGATCAGTACTAGCAGATTGTTGGTCAAAATGTACGAATAGATTAGAGTTTTTAATTTGGCAATCTTCTGAAAGCATTCTTCATGGGAGTCTGGGCTTTTTGATTTGAAGTTGCTAGGAAAGGACATCTGTGATCGTAACCGAACTTCAATTCTACCCAGCTCAAATTCTATTCAATGGTTGGGATGATTCCATGAATATCACATGTGCGTGATTCCACCACAAACCCCTATGGTATGTTTCGACACCCGTGAGGTTCTCCATGGGCATCGCAATGACGCTTCGGCACTAGAAGTTGAAGTTCGACTCATTGCCGAGCTTGTCACAACCATTGACGATGTTGTATGCTCCGTTCTTATTGTAGCACATGAGAGAAAGCATCTCGTGGACATTGCCTTTGTGTTTGAGAAGATGAAATTCACCATACCTAAAATCTCACAATTCAGGTAAAAACTAAAGCTTGTTCTCCGCGTACAACGTATCCTGGAACCCATCGAACCCGCACTGGTACAATACATCGCTCTAATTCATTCCCAACATTTGAAAATTGATATGAGACCTTGAACTCAGGGGGCTCCAATGTTGTGGATGTCAGACTGGTAAACACTTCAATGGTTGCCGGGATGATCTCTTGAAGATGATCAACATTGGTAGTAGTGGTGACAGTTGATCTAAACTGATCCTTGTTGGTGGTGATAGGGTGCACGAGAATAGTGAGGTGAGTCACATGATTATTTTAGTCAATGGTGCATGACTATATTTCATGTTTGCAATTAAGAGACGAAGAAATGATCAATTTACGAGACGGACATATGCACCTAGTCCGCCATGTGGCCGATGGAACGGAACTCATATGCTCTCTTAGGTTTGGTCATAGTGCCCAAAATGGCCAAGCAAAGTGTGAATTGGTTGGGTTCCTCTTTGCACGTGCCTCCATGGCTGACATTGGTGAAAATAAGAAACCAAAAAACACTCCGATGAGCATGAGTGCACTTTATTAGCCCACGTGCATCACAGTAAATTTGTTATTACTGTTGGCTAATATATATGTAGATATATACGTATGTATATATGGTGGATCGATTAAACTGAATGCTTTTCTTATATAATTACCTACATACGTACCTCAAAACACCAGCCACACCCTTCGAACCAGAAGATTTCAACCAATCGATCGGCCATAGCCGAGTACGATTGTTTTGACACCAGAACCCTATAACCTCATTCATCGGCTTCATGACTCAGATAGTGTAATAAGAAGAAACAAATGGTAAGGTTAGTTAACAACGTAATGCAAGATCACAAAAGTTGATGAGGCAATACCTTCATCGCCGGCGCCTTTAGGGACTTGCCACATACCAGTGCAATCCACCTCAGTGGTGTCCTTGGACAGATGGATGCACATAGCATGTGGTTACTTTCTTTCCAATGTCACACGAACAGGAGTTTATAGATCTGTTCCTTATGTTTGTATCTCGCTTTTTCATTTGAATTGGTTACATCAATTTTTTTCTCTAAATGTTTTAAACTTCCATATTTAACATTGGTGACAAAAAGTATTCAATTTTGCCCTAAAAATTTTAAAATCTTTACGTGGAATTTTTGGGTCAATGCAAAAAAAAAGATACATGCTGGAAGTTCCACAGTGCAAAGTTCTTGTTTTAAAAGAAAAAAAAATCATGACATGTATTTTTTCCTTTATTCTTGATATGTAAATTTTCTTGTAGAATTTTTTTCCTCAAGCAAATGTCTTTTTTACAGAAATGGAAGATTTGTGATAGTAAATTTCTTTAGCTTTGAGATATTTTTTAACTAGATAAATATTTGCGAACAATAGTTTTCAGTGCCCAAGCAAAAGTATTTTATCCGTATCATTGAAAACTTTTTAGTGGTTACTGCTGTTTGAAAACTGTGGCAAAGGAGCATTCCTTCATTGGGAAACAATTCTTTGAAAAAGAAGGGTGAATAACTTGGTTGACAAGCTTGGCATGCCCTGGAGGCCTGGATAATCGTCTGTCTATCTTCCTTTTGTTCGGTACCATCATCAGAATGATATTATTTTGGAATATGAAG
Source organism: Oryza officinalis (assembly GCA_008326285.1). Classification (NCBI taxonomy): domain Eukaryota; kingdom Viridiplantae; phylum Streptophyta; class Magnoliopsida; order Poales; family Poaceae; genus Oryza; species Oryza officinalis. The sequence goes on along the minus strand of BDMV01000011.1, from coordinate 21,230,325 downwards.
TTAGAAACAGGGACAGTTATATGAATAATCTTTTGACTTAGAGGGGGGAAATGTACAAGACTTAAAATTTTATGTCTTCACATTAACCAACATGTCCTTATAATTATTCCCTCCATTTCAATTTACTTGTCATTCTAGCATCCAAAATTTTTGTATTGTATTTCTAGCTTTCAATATTTAGGTTGCTCTGGTCATGGTGATTCGTGATTTCATTCAGATTTAAACAGTTTGGCTCTATACACATTTACAAATGTTTATTTAATCGTTTTGCTGTATAATCGTTGTGCTGTGAAGACTACGATGCAGCGGTCGGCATCGCGGAACGCCTGGATGCATGGGTGGTTGTTTCTGAACTAAGAAAATTCAGAGGCAAAGATTATACAGAATTACGGTTGATTTGTGATTTGTGCAGAACGTAAAAGTTCAACGCCAATTGTAGTTGAACTGTTCCAATTAGCTAGGACACAAGATTTTGCCATCCCTTTTGGATTTGTTACCAATATAATACTCAGGATCCTGTTCAGTTGCAACCTTGATGAGTTTGAATAACAAACTAAATCACTGTTTATGCATAAATTTCTTTTCGGTATTAATATATTGTACCTCTGAATTGTGGCATGCAGCTTTCAAAAGAAAATGAAGAAAAAAAGGGGGGGGGGACCCTCTGGGATATTCTTCTTTGTGGCAGTGGTGATCTTTAAATGTTTTATATTTGCACCACAATTGTTGCTTGGTCGAGCCGCCACTGCTAAGATTCAAGTCTTTGTACTGTCGCCGCTTCAGCATGAACATTTTTTGAACTTTTGCTTCATTAAGACTAGGTAGATTGGAGGAATTATTTGGATACATCGATTTATTGCATATTCTATGACGTGGCAGTAGGGTTCACACTTTCAGAAACGATCAAAATTTCATGATTTTAAGACTTTTTTGCATGGAATTATTTGATGTTTTAACAAATTTTGACTGAATTTGAATATATTTTAACCAAATTCCACAAAAAATTAGGAAAAAAAATTTTAGTTGAGAGAGTAGCTTGCTAGGTGGGGAGGGGGGAGGGGAGCGAAATTTCAATCCCTGTGCGCACATACAATCCAACATAGATCAACATAATATCAAGACAAGCCTAGCGCCACAAAAGCAATGGCAATTTCCAACCTCGTCAAGTTCATATTTAAGAAAACAAACTACATTAGCTGTCAACCACATGTGAGAGCTTCATGCCGCTAGACTGATAGAGATTAGATTAGGTCATCCCCAAGTTTGTACTCTTGAGATATTGATATAAAAGCAACACCGGCTTTGGCTAACAGGTGTAGGGCTATTACCCATCAGTATGGGGGCTCAAACCTGTTTAAAAATCCCAATCGCCAGTCTCTTTTACCTCAATCTTAGGTATACCTTGGTACCAACAATCTTCATACTCTACAACTACCATAGGAGGGTATAGCGCATCGACAGCTTCATTGTTGAGTTATTTATGTACTATACTAACTTCACATATTCCACATGTTTACATGCCCATCGTTTGTATATATTTACTCCATGTAGGTGTCAATCATCTTATCTGCATGATGCAATGTGGTTGATTTATTATTTTGTCTTGGTCGAGTTCAAATATGGTTACATCGATCAGTGCTCCTTACTCCACACAATGCCTTAAATATGACACCTTATTAGTGTCGGTTAAACAAGAATAGACACTAACGGGTCTCCTGCCCTCCCGGCCCTGCGTGCACTATGCAGGGTCAAAAACCAGTATTGATAACAAGTACCAATGTTGGTTCAGGAAATAAAACAGGACTGATGTGATGGGTCTTATCATTGCTAGTTTGTGGAAAAAATCAGCATTGATGAGGCACTTATCAGTGTTGGGTCATGGCTAGAACCAATACCAATAAGAACTTTCAATGGCAAAATTTTCAAATTTGAGTGGGGGTTATCTGTGGCAGTTCTAGCCATGAACCATCACTGATAAGGGCATCATCTCTACCTGTTCTATCTATGATCCGGCACTAATGACCCAGCCATATTAATGCTGGTTTCAAATATGAATACAACTTGTTCGTGTGAACATTGGTCAACATAAACTTTATATAAAAAATGTAAGTACAAACTCTATCATTTGACATCATTTAAATGCACAAATCCATTCTTCAAATCTTTGAGATGAAGGGTCAAATGAAAATATATATTTCCTAACAGAATTGACATGTAGGTGACTGGGCAGAAACAAGCATGTGTCACGGAGAGGTCTTGGCCATATATACCAGTAAGGATGGTAGTAGTGTATGAAAAAATATTTCTTTAGTTTTTTCAGCATCCTTTGTTTCTGCTTATTCTGAAATTATATTTTTGACACCCTAATGAGCTCATCCAATGTACAACATAAGCATATTTTTCACTTAAAATAACAGTAAAGGAGAAACTCAGGAAAATATTAATGACAGGGGATGGAGAACGTGCTCCGGCACAGAGGTATAAACAGATTTTCTTAAGTACCTAGTAATAGGAAAATACTAAATACTGAGGCCATTTTCGTTTAAGCTTATGCTTATTGGCTTAGACTAGTCAATTTTTAGCTTATATGATTTATAAGCTAGTGGACTTAAAGTTTTATGTTTAAGGGTGGAGTCAAACCTCTACCTCACATAAACCCAAAAACTTTTGGCTTAATAGTATAAATTAAAGTGGCTTATGGATTTAAAAAAGCCAAATGAAAAGGCTGCTTTTTTGTTTAGTAAGCTGATTTATAAGCCTAAACATAGAGGGTCTTAATATCTCACATTCTCTTCCAAGTAATTGCCGGCTCCTTTTCCTAGCATGTAAAAGTACTAAAGAAAATAGGCCGAGAACTTCTATGATACAATATGCCACTAAAAAGGAGCAATTTACAAATTCACCACAAAATTAAAAATGCTATTTTAATAATTTCGTCCTTTAGTGCTTAACTTCCTATTGAGACATCCCATAGTGATGGTTGATGGCAGTGGTGCGCCACGCATGGACCTGTGGTGAAGAATTACATGCAATGGAGAATGTGATCGAGCGGGGGAAACGCCTTAAGTTGTTTCACTATAGGCTGTGAATTTACGTAATTGACCCCACCTAATATTATAGAAAGACAATTCTATCCCTTTCAATTTTATATGGTAATCTATTCAAGTGTGAGGACAAATCAATCTAAACCCTTGGATCACTTATACTAGCTGCATGCATATACTACACGTATATTGTACCATAAAAGTTACCAATAGGTGGTGGCAACTTGGTAGTAGAATTATGCTGCTTTGTTCAAACTTATATAATGAGAGTGCAGAAAAGCCCGTATGCATACATCTATAGCCAAATTTCTGCACAAGCTAAAAAATAATATTCCAAAACTTTAGACAATAAATAGGAATGCATGGTCTTGCGTCACTTCTTGCTTGATCATAAGAGGACAGTCATGTGGTCAGAAGCAATGCACAACACCAAACCATAGGGCTCGGAAGAACAGCTTGAGATGTCATGGATAGTTGATAATGGTGTTGCCTCTAACTCCAACTATGAGATCACTGTCTGTCTCAAGGTATTGCAAGTTAAATGAGGTCTGGTCGTCCACAAGGAAGACATTTGTAGTCGGAAAGTAGTAGGGATGAAAACGGTCAAAAATGGTATCATTTTTTTTATTATTTCTACGAAAACGGTCGTGAAATTTCTATAATTATGAATTTAACTATCCACTGTCAGCTCAATGTGATACTGACAAAAATTAGAAAAACTAAATTTTGAAAACAGTAACAGTCGGTCAAGATATTATTATTATATACTTGCGAAAATGGTATCAACACGGTCAGCAAATTTCCATACCGTTTTCACCCCTAGAAGGTAGCCAGGAAATCAATATAAGGATGAATCTTCAACTGCAGTATATGCAGAGAAAGAAAAACTCATAGTATGAGATACTACTTACCACGGGTTAAGAGACACCAACAAGTTTCTTCTATGTACTTCAAGTTTTTGACCGCCTAGAACTGGAATTGCTTGTTTGGCAAAATGAAAATCTTTTAAATACTTCGCTTTACTCATTTTGATGTTATCTGTATCAAATATTTGGATGGTAATTCATGCTAAAACAGGAGTTTGCATCAGCCTGAATGTGCTTTCTGTTGTCAAATGTTGTTTGCAACACTCATACATCAATTTGAAGAATAGTACGTTCTGAACTGTTTTCCTAGAGATGTTAATTCAGGTTAATTGTTTATTGCGAATAGGAATATTGAGAAATGTTTCCTTTCCATGTCCTTTAGGGTGTTATGTGAAAGTTACTCGGTACACAGATTTTGTTGAGACAGATGCCCAGACATTCCTAGGAAGTCAGGAACCACACCTGTTACAAAAGTGAGACATATTTCACACATCAATGCATGGTACAAGATTTATATATCATGGTTATTGATCTTGTTGAAAAATTTTGCACATATATTTTTGTGTGTGCATGATCAGAGACTGAATTGAATGCTATTAAATTAAGTAGCGAAAACATAGCAATAACAAAACGAAACTAGAAATTTAGATGAATCATGGCATTCCTCTTTTGCTATGAAATGCAGTGTTCCAATCCACCATATACTATCTATGGATTGTCTTGTTTTTTGCCACTCTTTGTAGCTCGCCTCGCGCGCCATACTCCCTGTAGCTTGCCTGAGCCTAGTGCTTCCCATCTTTCAGAATCCTTGACCTTCTATCATAGGGCTGGGAGAAACTGAGAATGAACAAAGACGTGTGGTTCATCCGAGCCCGCAAATAAGCTATTTATTTATTTATGCAAAATAATTAGAAACATCTAATTGGAGTCACAGAACAATTATTTTACTCAACGCGATAAACAATCTCTTAGTGCAAATAGGAAATCACCTATTTGTTTACCATGTTCGCTAAGTACGCTTATCTGAACACGGCAATTTAACAGCTTGTCTGATGGTATTCCTCTTTGCTTATTCTGATTCTAGATTCTGTAAGGATGATTATGTTTTTAATTGATATGAGCTCTTCTTCTCCTAGAACCACACCTACGCTGTCTGGTAGGATTGAAATTGATTATCCATTAGTTGCTTCTCTTCTCGCACACCTATCTATCACTACTAGAAAACTCATTTTCGGCGTCGTAGGGGTTAAATTTTCGCAGACAGGTATAGTCTTCGGAGCCAAAATCCCGCCGGCGAAGACGATACCCGGGGTGGAGGGGACGGTCCGCCTGCGAAGATCGATCTTTGCAGGCGGACCATATAAGCGACACCTGCGAAGATCGATCTTCGCAGGCGCCGCTTATATGGCCCGCCTGCAAAGATGGCCCTATATAGTCTTCTTCCTCCCCGAGCTCTGTTCATTCTCCCCGAAGTTTGTCTCTCCTAAAGTGACTTAAATATAGGGGGGAGGTTTTGAATTTCAAATCTTCGGGGGATTTTTCTGCGGTGCTTAGATCTACTCATTTCCACACTAGGTATGCAATTTTTTAAGCTTTTAGACCTCAATTTGTGATGGATTTATGCATGCAAAATTGTGAAAGAAAAGCTCCATGTTTTTTAATTTACTTTTTTTTGATATGTTGATGTTAGATGTATGTGTAATACTTGATGCCTCTTGTTTTAGTGGTTTAATGTGATAACATAAATTCTCATTTGTTTTATTTTGCTATCACATCCACCTCCTAGTTCTAGATCTTAGATCTAGATCTTGTCATATATATATGAGAGAGAATAAAATTTTTAATGTCTATTTATTTGGTGCAATCAAAAAATAATTATATTAGTTTGTAATATGTCGATGATAAGATTTTGTTAGATTTTCCTAATATACTAATTTGGCATGTCTGTGTAAAAAAATGAAATAAAATTTTTTTTATTAATTTACAATTAACCTTCAGTTAGTTTTGAATAGCGATATGTTTTTTCAATAAACCCTGCAAATTTGGTATTAATAGTGCAAATATTTTGAGATATGAAAAGTCGGGAATGGATGTATCATTGGCCGAGGTTTTTGTCTCCATATAGAGATGAAGTGTCTAAATTTATTGGTATTGCGAAGGCACACGCTGAGAAGAACAATATGAGGAAAATAATTTGTCCATGTGCTGACTGTAAGAATGAAATAGCCTGGGAAGATGCTTATAAAGTGAAGGAGCACTTAGTAACTCCTGGATTTATGGACAAGTACGAAATATGGACACGTCATGGCAAAGAACAAGTGGACGGGCCTGAAAATGTACTTTCGGCACAAGTTGAAGACATGGTGCACGACGATGGTTTTGTTGAGGACAAAATCGATCTAGAGGAAATGTTACGTCATGCAGAACCCGAGGTGCTGATGGGGTCGGCTAGAGGTTTAAATAACTTTGATGCTTTACAGAAGGCAGCTAAGGAAGTTCTGTACGATGAGTCGAAGGGCTGTGACAGTGAGTTTACAACACTACGGTCAGTTCTTGAACTTATGAGGTTAAAGGCAAGACATGGATGGTCTGATACCAGTTTCGACAGTCTTTTAGAACTTCTGCAAAAAATGCTCCCGAGGCCTAACTCACTACCATCCAGCACATATCAAGCGAAGAAACTCATATGCCCCCTTTCACTTGGTGTGGAAAAGATTCATGCGTGCGTTAATCACTGCATACTGTTCAGGAAAGAGTACGCTTCTTTAGATGAATGTCCAACATGCGGTGCTAGCCAGTACAAATCGAGTAGCAATACTGGCCTAGAACCGTCTGACAGAACTGAGGGAACTCAGAGAAAAATCCCGCAGCTTGTGATGTGGTACCTTCCTGTCAAAGACCACAATAAACGGATATACTCAAATCCGCGAGATGCGGAACTAATGCGTTGGCATGAAGAAGGGCGCAAAAAGGATGGGATGATTCGACACCCGGCAGATGCTCGTCAGTGGATAAACTTTGATGCTCAGTATAGAGAGTTTGCTAAAGACCCACGGAACATTAGGTTTGCCCTGAGTACTGATGGAGTTAATCCTTTTGGAGACATGAGCAGCTCACATAGTACTTGGCCAGTGCTTCTGACTATGTATAATCTTCCTACCTGGCTTTGTCAAAAGCAAAAATACGTACTACTCTATATCCTCATACAGGGACCCCGTCAACCTGGTATTGATATTGACGTATTTCTTGAACCATTGTTGGAAGATATGGCAGATTTATGGAAAGAGGGATTGAAAGTGTGGGACGAGTACTTAAGAGAATACTTCACAGTGAAAGCCATCATCTTCGTGACCATTAACGATTATCCAGCAATGTTTTCAGTTTTAGGTCAAATGAAAGGTAAAACAGGATGTGTGATCTGCTTGAATGGAACGTACTATAGGTATCTCCCGGGTTCCAACAAGCTTGTGTACATGCGGCACCGGCGGTTCCTACGCACAAATCACAGGTACCGCAAGATGAAGGAGGAGTTCGATGGCACTGAAGAGACTGATCCTGCACCAAAACCTACATCGGGGGAAAAAGTGTGTGCAATGACAAAGAAAATTGTTTGCGAATTTGGAAAAGTGACTAAGAAACCATCAAAGGGGAAAAAGCGCAAGAAACCCGAGAAGACTAAGAAACCAGAGGATAGTAAGAAGCAAGATGATAGTACGAAGCCAGATGATAAACTCCCTCCTCCATTCAAGAAGCATTCCATATTCTTCAAGTACCTCCCGTACTGGAAAGATCTGGAGGTTCGGCATGCCATAGACGTCATGCATCTAGAGAAGAATGTGTTTGACAACATAGTTGGAACATTGTTGGACATGCCGAAGAAGACTAAAGATGGTCTGCAATCACGGATGGACCTAGTCGAGATGGGAATCAGGGAAGAGTTACACCCTCAAGAAGGAGAGAAGAATGGCAAAGTATATCTTCCACCAGCCTGTTTCACACTGACACCTGAGGAGAAGAAGTCATTTTGCAAATCACTCCACGATGTCAGAGTGCCCATAGGTTTCTCATCAAACATCAGTCGACTAGTTTCCATGAAAGATTTGTCGATATCTGGTTATAATTCACACGACTGTCATGTCTTGCTCACCGTGTTTCTTGCAATTGCAATAAGGGCCATAAAACCGGAGCATTTAAAGGTTGCTATCGCAAGGTTGTGCTACTTTTTCAACGCAGTGTCACAGAAGGTCATTAGTCTCAAAGAGTTAGGAAATCTCCGTACATTCGCACATGAGACACAGTGCCAACTTGAGATGTGTTTCCCTCCATCATTTTTTGATATGATGGAGCAACTCATTGTTCACATAGTGCCGCAGATGGTCGTGCTTGGCCCATTGTACCTCCATCAAATGTGGTCATACGAGCATTACATGGCAGTTTTGAAGGGTTACGTCCGAAATCGTGCACATCCAGAGGGATCAATGGTTGAGGGTTATAGTACTGAAGAGGTTGTCGAGTGTTGTATCGATTACCTCAAAGATGGATATGCAATTGGAGTACCTGTGCCCCGACACGAGAGCAGATTGAGTGGCAGGGGAACCATAGGAAAGAAGAGATTCATCACCCATGATCACAAATCATTTCAAGCAGCTCACTTCAGCGTGCTTCATCAGTTTGCTATCGTTGAGCCTTACATCGATCAACATATCGAACTACTACGAGCTAACAATAAGGGTCGCACCACCGAGTGGATAATGAAAGAACACAAGTATCTCTTCATAGATTGGTTGCGAGACCTAGACTTTCCTGAGGGACAAACTACCGATGAAATAACTATGAAGAGGTTGGCTTGTGGTCCATCAACTACAGTAAATTCTTGGGAGGGATATGACATTAATGGATACTCGTTTAGTACAAGAGCCCGAGATAGTCAGACCTGTACGCAAAACAGCGGTGTCCGTGTGGAGGCAATTGATGAAGCGGGGGAAAAACAATCATACTTCGGGTTTATTGAAGAAATATGGGAAATCGACTATGGGCACACAATGCAATTCCCCATATTTAAGTGCCAGTGGGTAAAATACCCGAACTGGGTCAATGTTGATAAGTTTGGTCTTACTGTTGTTGACCTTGCGAGTGTGGGTCACAAGGATGACCCTTGGGTACTCGCCAATCGCGTGGCACAAGTGTTTTATGTGAAAGACCCTTCAAATTTGAAGAAAGATATAGTGCTACCAGGAAAACAAAAGATATTGGGAGTGGATGGGGTTGAAGATGTCGAAGATTACAATCAATACGATAGTATGCCACTTTATAATCAATTTGTACAAAAGATTAAGAATGTCGAGACATCTACTCAGAAGACCGTGAAGCCTTACATGCGCACGGACAGTGTGGGCAAAAATGTTAAAGGGTAATGATTGCAAATTGACGAACAATTGTACTCAACATTTGGCATATTAGTTTGTACTAATTTTTATGCGCAATTACCATTTGTAGGGTAAAATTTACAGTTTTTTATATTTTAAAAGTTTTTTTAAAAGAGGTTTCAAAATTTAGTAGCAATTTTTTATGTGCACTTACCATTGTTTGAAAAAATTTTACATTTGAAAAGTAATAATATTAAGGTTTGTATATTTGTATGTACAATTATCATTTTTATTACAACTACTGTAGACATTTACAAATTACAAAAATAAAATAAAAAATAGTTTGAAATAAATATATTCACCTTTGTAACAATCTTCGCAGGCGGACGGACCGCTTGCGAAGACTGTTAGGCCGAGTAGAGTTTACATCTTCGCAGGCGGACGGTCCGCCTGCGAAGATAGTGAAAACTATCTTCGCAAGCAGGTGGTCCGCCTGCGAAGACAATCTTCGCAGCCGGACGGACCGCTTGCGAAGATAATTTCCCTATATAAGGGCCCGCCCGCGGCGGCAAAACTTCTAAGTCCAGGCGGGAACCCTAGAAATTTTGGCGCCATTAGGCTGCCAAATTTTTTCGCCGCCGCAAGCCTCCGCCATCCTCCGCCGCCGCCCGCCTGCGACCATCGCCCTCCGATCATCGTCCTCCGCTGCCGCCGACCGTCGTCCTCCGCGCGCCGCCGACCTTCGAGCTCGCGCCGGCCGTCGTCCTCTGCTCCACCGCCGCCGACCGTCATCCTCCGCTCCACCACCGCCGGCCTCATCGCCGTCGCCGGTCGCCCCACCACCGAGCTTCACCGACCGCCTCCGCCGCTCCACCGCTCCGCCGCCGCCACCGCCGACCGTCCACCGCGCACGAGCTCCACCACCGCGCGCACGTGAGCTCCAACTTAACGCCACCCGCGCTCCACCGCCGCCGGCCCCTCCACCGCCGCCGACCGTCGTGCCGCCGCCAGCTCCACCGCGCCGTCGGCCCCTCCACAGCCGCCGCCGCCACCTCTCTCTCTCGCTCGCAGTCGTGGTCTCGCAACCGAACGGTTTCATCGGCCGGTCGTCGTCCATGAGCGAAGACATCCTCGGCCGAACGACGTCTTCGGCCGGTCGTCGTCCACGGCCGAACCTCGTCGTCGGCCCGTCCTTCATCGTCCACGGCCGAACCTCGTCGTCGGCCGTTCGTCGTTCACGGATGTGTGTGCATGTGGGTGTTTGTTTTTTATATGTGTGTGCATGTGGCTGTGAGGGGGTTTATATGTGTGTGCATGTGGGTGTGAATGGGGTGGGTGATATGTGAATGAGGGGTGGGTGATATGTGAATGAGGGTTTATATGTTGATTGTGAATGTAAATTTGGGAATGTGGGTGATATGTGAATGAAATTGGGAGGGTATGTTCAATTTTGCAGGATATGTGAATTTGTCAAAAAAAATTTAATAACATTTGGGAGGGTATGTTCAAATTTTTTTTATAACATGCGGAGGATATGGTCACCTTATTAATTTTTTAGCAAATTAGTTTGTACTAATTTAGCAAATTAGTTGGTCCTAATTTTAGTTTGTACTAATTTAGCAAATTATTTGCAAAATAGTTTGTACTAATTTATAACATTTTACAATTATGTACATTAGTTTTTATTATAACCTTTTGCAATTATGTACACAAGTTTTTAATACACAGTTTCGCAGAGTGTTCATATACAGTTTATTTTTTATGTTAGAAGTTTGAAACGATGGCCGATAGTACTAAAGGGACCGAAGAGAAGGGTTTAGGGGAGAAAGAGCCGTCCCTTCCTATTGTGGTTGTTCCGGAACCAACGGTCCCACCAGAAGATAGTTTCGACAGCGACGTAGCTGACGATGAGTACTCGTCGCCAAGCGATCCATGTCCAAGCCCGAAGAGAAGGAGAAAGGGCGACGGTGAAGAAGGCGACAAGGACTACATTCCCCCTAAAGAAGGGGTAAGTAAACTTAATATGTAAACTGTTAACTGTGATAACTATTAGCCCGAGCTAATTCGAAACTTTCAAATATACCTTCTCGTAGGAAACGGCGCCATGGCGATCAAAACGGGAGCCGAAGAAAAAAGATTCGTCGAAAGACGACGAGGTCCCAGCTAACACAACCGGCTCAGAAAAGGCGAAGAAAAGGAGAGGCGAGAGAAGCGTGAATAGAAAGGATGAGGGGTTCCATGTTGTTACCACTGTTTCGCCAAAAGGAGAGCCGCTCGCCCTAAAACGGCACGTGCGAAATTCAGTTCACAGTGCGGCATAATAGTAAGGGAAAAGATCCCCATCACGGTCAAGGACTGGGATCATGTATCGAATGGGGATAAGGAAGTCCTATGGAAAGAGTTGAAGAATATCTTCCAGTTCCCGGATGGATCAGAGGCAGCCGTGAGGAATTGTGCAGTGCAAACAATGGCCAAGTCTTGGCATGGTTGGAAAACCACCTTGAACAAGAAATTTGTGAAGACGGGACGTACACCATTTTTGACGTATGCCAACATAACCCCGAATCAGTGGAACGACTTTCTGAAGTTGGAGACATCCCCGGAAGAAATTGAAAGGAGCCATAAGTTTTCAGAGTTGGCCAAGAAGAACAAATTTCCTCACCGCTTAGGCTCAGCGGGATACGCACCAAAGGTGGAGCAGTGGACAAAAGAGGAGCAGGACATGAGGAAGGCGGGGCTTCCGGTACCAATGGAGGAATGGACATAGAGATCAAGGAACTGGGTAAGAGCTAGAACTCCGAAGATCACGGATGAAGGCAAAGTATCGTTTGAAGATCCGAAGCTGCAGGGCGTTGCCGATAAAATAGAGAATTTATCTAGTTCACAGAAGAAAGAAATTTTCAAGCCTAAGAGGGAGAAAGATGTGCTAAGTATGGCGCTGGGTACTCCTGAGCATGGGGGTAGGGTTCGAGGTGTGTCGTCCAAGATGAGTTGGAAGGAAGGGTTCAAACATGACCCCCACAAGAAGCGTGAAGCGTACAAGGATAAACTTAGAGACAAAGGGGCTGCGGATTTTGAAAGGCAAATGATGGATTTCTGCGTCAAGCACATGCTTTTGCCTCCCCCCGAAACCAAAGAACCTGAGCCAGATTACCCCTTCGATGACCTTAAGGAGAATACACCCTGCAGATTGCACGTTCCCATTGGACGCTCCGGGAAAACTCTTGAGGCTGCTACAGCCATTGCTATCCCTGGGAGAACATATAATGAAGAGTTCATACCCGATGCGTATGCCAAAGTGCAGCCGCAAGTGGTCCACGAAGGGTTTGAATCCTACGACATAGACTTCCCTACTGTAGATGGTGTATCCGTACTTGGGGAAGCAGTCGATCTTGTTATTCTCTGGCACAAGAATGACATATCATTTGGATTGGGCACCGACGCCACGCGAAAACCTGTGGTGCCAAAACCGGGATTGGGAAAACCTTCGAGTACTCCTAAGAGGAAGGTGACTGACTCGGTGGAGGAACCCGAGATGCATAAGGAAAATCCAGTGCCGGAAGTGTCACCGGAAATTGAAGTGCCAAAGGTGCCCATGGAGATTACAGTGGTAGAACCAGAGGTGCATATAGTGGCATCAGTCGGGAGAGATATAGAAGAAGTCCCCGGATTGGAATGGGACGGTGCAAAGCCAGAAATATTTGAAGACCCTTCTCTTGCGAAAGACCCCGAGGTACCTAGAGTGCTTAGGAGCCATGACTCCAAGTACAAAGATGAGAACAAGGAGAAGTTCATGCTAACCGTCTTCAGAGGGGGTAAGAAACGTGCCAAACTCAGAGATGATGACCCCCGGAAGGCCGCTGAACTAGCCGGGCCAACATACTGGCCAACTGATGATTGCCCGGAAAAGTACAAACACGGGAAAGCACTCTTGCCGGATTGGGCACTAAACGAAGGACCATGGGAGATGAGAAGATTACATACCTTCTACATGGAAGCCAGCAAGAAAGGCTTGGGCAATATAACAGCTCGATCACCGGCAGATTATTTCGGCGCCGAAGGTTACGTATGGCTAGATTTCTCAGATCTCCACGCCGTATATCGTCGGGATAAGATGGACGTCAACTATGTCGCTGTTTGGTGCATGTGAGTATGAGTTTTAATTAATTACATGAAAAATATGTACAATACAAATTCATGTGATTGTTACTAACAAACTTTTTCTGTAGGATGCAATACATGGATGCTAAGAAGAGAAAAGAACCTATCGGCTTCTTGGATCCAACTCGGATCTGTCAAACACAGCATACCGTCAGGCTAGCACCAGGGTTAGACCAGCTAAAGGGCAAGACAACAGAAGAGATAGCTGAATACAAAAAGGGCTTGCACAAGGAGAAATTGATTACTGTCGCACAGTACATTGGACGAGCCTTCTTGCACTTTCAAAACAAGAGAGTCGTCATGGCCGCTTATAATTTTAAGTAAGTCTGGTACATTTATCTTCTACACATATGTCTTATTTTAGCTGGTACTAACTAACTATACTGTTGTTAATATGTAGCGATCATTATATCTGTCTACTCATCCACCCTAAAGACGGAACCGTGGTAGTCTTGGACCCTCTCGATTACAGACACCGGCAATACAAAGAATTTCTAACAATCTTACAGTAGTAAGTGATTATGACTCTTGCATTTTTATATGAATGTATTATAAATAAATATCCTCCTTAATGTGAAACGGCATGACATCCATACAGTGCGTACCAATACTACAAGTTCAAGGGTGGAGAACAGACCCGAACAAGGGAGAAGCTGCTAGTACGCACCTATTGGCCGGTAATACTCCACTCACTTAATGTATTTCAATTGTTTCACTAATTGAAAATTTTAACTATTTTTTTCTATGATATGTCCTGAAGTGTCACAAGCAACCTAGAGGAACTGTCCTTTGCGGATATTACGCATGCGAATTCCTTAGGGTTAACGGGAGGTACAGGACTAACGCAGAGGATGTAAGTCTCTATACTATGTACTAGACAGCTTCGCATATTTATGGTACTAATATATTGTTTATCTTCAATGCATGCAGTTGCCAAGATTAGAACGTCGAACAAGCTTTGATGATACAGGCATCACAAATGTCCAGCGTGACCTGTGCCACTTCATCCACCGTGAGTGCTGTCATGCGAAAGGAGATTTCTTCGACCCAGAGGGTGCTCTAGCGACAAGTGACGAATTCAAAAATCTTCGGGAGTGGAACAATGCTATGCCATAATGTAACTAGATGGCATATTTGAAGTCACAATGTAAAAAAATATTGTAATATAAATCTTTTGGCAACACTTTTGAGTTATGCAATATATGTAAATTTCTCAGTACAAAATGCTTGATAATATTCTAATATATATACATAATAATCTACCTGCAAGAATTTCTATTAATGGGCAAATTATTATTAAATTTCAAAAATTTCTACCTATCTTCGCAAGCGGATATTTTTTTTTTGCAGGCGGCAGATTCATATTTTCGCAGGCGGACCGGACTAGCCAACGTCCGCCTGCGAAAATTATCTTCATAGGCGGACGGCCGCCCCACCTGCGAAGATCGGCGATCTTCACAGTCGTTTACTTACAGGCGGACGCCCGCCCCGCCCGCGAAGACCATTTTCGGCCGCTTGCGATAATGCTTTTTCTAGTAGTGTATCTCCTTATGTATCTCCTGGAAAGCTAGCTTCGTTGTTCCTTGACTTCCTACTAGATGTGCATATCCTTCTTCAGCTCAAGTTCTCTAGTATTTGGCCTGATATAATGGCATTTATCCTCATTATGTAGCACTCCCTCTATTTCTTTCTGTTTGACATTGATTCGTCATATATATTGGGATGGAGGTAGTATGTACATACTACCATGCGTGGGGCATGACATAAGTAACCTATTTTTCAATCAAAGGATATCAACAGTGAGATCAAGGAAATTACTTGTAATAGAGTTATAAGTATACCTTGTTCTTTGTTGTGAATGTCCAGATCGCCTAACAAAAAGAAGCACAATACTGTCACAATAAGTCCTTAGTAAACATTGTCCACACCTGGCCATCACCACAAAGCATCTTCATTTTCCACCTCTATGTATAGCATCATACCTGCAGATAACCTGCAAACTATGGTTCAGCTCCCAATGAAGTAAAAACATATAAGTTACCTGAGGTACTTCTACTTTGGAGTCTTGAATTACCTGTTTCTTGTTCAATCACAGCACCAACAATATAATCACAAAAAAGTATGTCACAAGAATGCAAGTCCAATATTCCTGATTAATCTCAATCCTAAAACTATATTGTCCCAAACCATATCATAAGACTCACTAGGCCTGCAAAAGTGTTTTTGTTGTCCCAAAGCATGCACTCAGAATAAAAAGAGACCTTGGTTGATGGCAAAGCGAAAAATGATGATTTGATTCATAGCCTCCTTTCAAGCTTTACATGATTTACTTGGATTCACCTCCTTACCTCCTTAGTACATTAGATGCTTTCAAGCACAGTTTCAGTTGACCTTTCAATAATGCTAGCTAGTGGTGATACCGATGAGCTCAATGGATCATATCACATGATATGTAATGAAAGACTATACAAAACAACTCATATTTGTGGTAATTTTATCTTTTACACATCAGACTCGGTTGGATATAAAACTACACTCCAAATAATTCACTGTGTGGAACAATTGCGTCCAATTTTGGTAATCCCCACTGTCTTTAGTATCAAATGAGTAAGAGAAAGATGGAACGCTTAAACCTGGCATCAGCTCTTATGTTCAGAAACTAGCTAGTGATTAAATTTATGACCAAATGCTCCTTAAGCAGTTGCTTGATCTCTTCTCATGTGCCTTGAACCAATTACTACCATGTTTCTCATGTTTAACCCTCTCTCTAGTTTTCAATTTTATCTGCGTTAATAATAATCCCGAGACCCTCAATCCTACATGCCAAGAGCATTGCCTTTTCTTGTGGTGACACATGGCCAAACCGACCAGACACTATGTTAGCGAACGAGCCACTTGCTGTATTAGCCAGCGCATGCATTTATATATAATTCACTACTACAGAAATGATTTTTGCAGACGGGCGGATTCGATCTTCGCATGCGGTTGGCCGGGCCGCATGCGCGAAAAGGTCTGTGAAGATCACCATTTGCGCATGCGGCTGGTCTAGCCGCATGCGAAGATCTATCTTCGCATGCGGTCACTTATAACGGCCGCATGAGAAAACCGATCTTCGCATGCGGCCGATATAAGCAACCGCATGCGAAGATAGATTTTCGCATGCGGTCCAATTAAGTGGACCGTTTGGGAAAACAAATTTTTCAACAGCAAAATTAATATGCTATCGTATTTGATATTATATTTCGTATGATTTATTATCGTATTTTCGAATAGACGCATATGAGATAGTCGGATTGATGATATTACTGTAAGAAATATCAAATACATAACCATAAATTCAAACGTTGTTTACATACTAAGCATATATTACAAATGCCACAACTGTTTCATCACATATATAATTAGTGTACATCTCATTGCATTTGTTCTTTCTCCCACTCTCTGAGAGGTTGAAATTTGTCTTCCAATGCGAGTTCACTCTGGTTGTCGTAGAAGAGACCTCTTGCGTTGCAGACATCACGACGGATGAATCGGCAGAGGTCAGTGCACACGTTCCAGATAGTCGTGTCGTCGAATTGTTGTGCAACATAAGGGATTTCCGGGATCTGTGCACAGCAAAGTCAACAAAAGGTTACTAAGTGAAATATGTGTGGTAGTTGGGTTTCTTTGTAAAGAAGGATATGCTCACGTACTCGGTCACTTGTTGTTCGGTACCTCCCGTTGACTCTGAGCATCTCGCACACGTAATATCCGCACAAGTTGGTTCCCGCTGGTTGTTTGTAACACAGCGATATAATTACGAGGGACCAATCATTAGACATAATTCAGGAACTAATGTACGATAGTTTGTTGTATTGGCATATATATGTTCGTACCGGCCAGCCAGTCTTGACGGATAACTTCTTCTTGGCCGGGTCATATACTGGTCCACCTCTTTTGCGGTAGTACTTGTATGCTCTGTTAGAATAAAACAATTGTTTCTTCGGTACTAAGAAAACTGGAAGTCAAAAAAAATGTCTATTCAAATGTTTATCACTTACAAATTCAAAATAGTTAGGAATTCCATAAACGTCTCCTTGTCATAGTGTGCGGGGTCCAACGATACAATCAATTGGTCTTTTGGATATACGAGGAATAGTATGTAGTGGTCGCTGCAATAAAGAAAGACACATTAGAGACAGAGAATTTCAAAAATGATAAATTAATTTAACACATAGAAGAGAAAGCTTACCTGAACGCGTAGGGGACCATCACGACATTTTTGTCGGCGTGCGCCAACATTGCTATTGCCAAGTATGTTGCTACCTCCAGCTTCTTGGTCTTGTGTAATTTCTTGATATATTCTTCCTTTTCTTGAGGGGTCTTGTCAACCAATTCCGGGCAGTCAGCTCTCATCTGTACGGTGTGTTGCGTTTTGCATATCCTTGTTGGATCGACGTAGCCAACCGGTGATCCAGTTCTGTCATCTTCGTGAAATTGCATCCTATACAATGTAAATGAAGTAATGAGATATGGTTTTTTTTTTTGGAATGATACGTGTAACATATAAGAGTTCAGACTTACAGGCAGAACGCGGCAAGGAGATTCACATCCATTTTGTCTAGCTTGTAGATGGCGTATAGCTCCCGGAAAGAGATAAAGAATATCCCATTAGGACCACTCATGAAAGTGCCTTCCGGGACGGCGACGCTTATGAAACCGAGACCCTTCCTAGCAGCCTTGATGTACCATTCATGCATTACTCTCATTTCCCAGGGTAGTTTGTTAAGAAGATAAGTTGGTAAAAATGGCTTGCCATATTCATAATTTTCAGGCACATCTGCAAATAGCCAAGATTGCACTTCATCTTGGGCTCGTAGTACTGACTTCTGACTGTCTGACATGACATGCGCTAGTTCTTTCGACTTATCAGAATTCCTGAAAGCTGAAAACATGAACTCCTCCTTATCCTTGTCAATCTCCTTTGGGTCATATGTTGATATCAACTTTGGAATGAGACGACGAGGTTCCAAGGGATTAGACCTCAGTCCGGATTTAGTTCCTTCAGGTATGGGCAGTTGTTCCACCGGAGCAGATTAGGGTGTGGGCGGAGAGGGTTCAACTGTTCGCGGAGAGGGGGGACCTGGAGGAGCTGCCTCTTGAGCTGGGGAGGGCAGTGGAGTAGGTAGGCGAGGCGGGGACCTAATCGGTGGTGGTGACGCTGGATCTGGAGGGGAAGGTGGTCCAGGAGGCGACGGTGGTGCTGGAGCGACAGCTGTCTTTGCTTGCTTTGAGGATGGAGTTGAAGATGTTGGTGCTGGAGCAGCAGCTGTCAGGATTATGTCTCGACGATGCCACAATATAAACTGATTTACGGCATCACCGAGAAGTTCAATCCCCTCCGGGGCAGGGATGTCTAGTTCCATAGATGTGTGCTCGCTATGTACCTTAGAGACTTGTACCCTTGCATAATCCTCAGGGATTGCCGTGTTGTGGAATTGCCGGCCGGGTATCGCTAAACCCGTTGCAACCTCTTTAGTCTTTCCAGCGCGGCCGATAGGTACTACGAGTGAGCACGGAGTTGGTTCAGTTATACCATCCACAGCGCAAGGAGTTGTGTCCACTGAGCCTGCACTGCTACGTACTTGAGTTGTTTGCTGTGGAGATTAGATGGTTTGCTGGCTGTCAGGGAATAGCCTTGGAAAGGCCGTGGGGTTTTCAGCTGCCAACGAATAGAAGTGTTCCTTCACTTGCGCATAGATTTTGTCTGGTAGTTGTTCTTTGTATTTGTCTCTCTTCTTATAGCTTGATGCGTCCTGTGGGAACCCTAACCTCCAACTCGTCTTTGAGGACAAACCCCTTACACGTCCAGAGTGTTCGGCGGTCCCCAAGGCTGCAGTAAGTTGGTCATTCTCCCTCCGTGGGACGAACTGTCCTGATCTTTCTTTCTCGGCGATCTTTCGCAAATTTTCAGTGACCTGTTCTATGTCAGGAGTCTCGAATAGTATATCTCCCTCCTTGCTTCATTCCACCATGGGGTCTACGAGCAAAGGCTTGCCAGCGGCTGCAAACTTTTGCTCGGTTTCTCGCCATCGATCGACGTGCCCAGCGTATCCACTCGAACCCAATCGATGGGGATATTTGTTCTTCTTCATCAGATCTGACATTTTTTTCCTCAACGCCAATGCTTCAGCTGTGGTATGATCCGCAACGAACGTATCCCAGTCAGCCTGCGATATATGTCCATAGTCATTGAATGGGGGGCGATTCTTCTGAACGTAATCCCGATTTAGATCGGACTTCCACTGTCGCCATCGATCTCCCATCTTTTTAAGTGCGTACTCTCTGCCTCTGACCTCCGATCCCGGAGGGTACACGAAATACCTCTGCAAATCATTCCAGAGCAGTGTCTTGATGTTCTCATCCATCTTTTCCCACAACTTAACATTGATTGGACAACGTGTCCTGACTAGAGTGCCACAGGTGTTGCTGAACCTGGACCTCACAATCGATGGCTCGACGGGCTTCTCATCCTGATCGACAGCAATCACGTTGTATATTTCCTTTGGTAATTTGTTCTTGCTTCTCTCACCACGTCTTCTTTTCCCACTCCCGCTTGCACTCACAGATGTATCCGTACGATCCGGGGCAGACGTAGCAGTGTCCATTTCAACTTCTTCTGATCTGCGAGTCCTCCTGGCCTTACGTTTCGAGCGGCGTCGGACTTCCATCTGCACAACATAAGTCACTCTCTATATCATTAGGCAGATTTGGTATTTACGTACGAATTAATATATGGCTAACGATGTTCAACACTTACGGCCTGTTCCATAGAAACGATGGTGTGCGCCACGTTTCTTCACTAGAAGCGTCAGCCTCCTTGTTGCTACCGGAAATCTGAGGAGCTTTGCCTTCTTCAGGCGCTACTGGTGCGTTGGATGGAACCTTGTCGTTCGACATCTTTCACATTGACGTTGTAAACAAATGAGTACACAAACTCGAATATGATTTCTCATATCCAATTAATCCAAATTATAAATTTTTGGTTTGACCAAATTTCATACAAAAAATTATATGAAATCATACCAAATTTCATATATGTCTGACATCATCTGAGTTCTAGAATAACGAACATCCAAATTTACAAATTTTGAAATGTACTTAGGAAGTAATAACGAACATCCAAATTTACAAATTTACTTACGAAGTAATAACAAACATCCAAATTTACAAATTTGGTTATGAAGTAATAACGAACATCCAAACATATTCCAAATTTCTATATTACTTGTGCTTCTCACATATATATATCTCACAAATTCACAAATTCAAAAATAAGGGACTTTGGACTTGTTTTGACCTAATTGCACATATATACATCTCAAAAATATATCTCACATATATATATCTCACAAATATAAATCTCTCACATATATATATCTCACAAATTCACAAATTCAAAAATAAGGGACTTTCGACTTGTTTCGATCTAATTGCACATATATATATCTCACAAATTCACAAGTATATATATATCTGACATATATATCTTACAAATTCACAACTATATCTCACAATGCACATATATATCTCAGAATTCACTGCACATTGCACGTATATATGTCACAAACATCACACTGCAAATATATATCTCACATTTGACTGCCGGAGGCGTGGAGGAGGACTAGGAGGTGCCGGCGGCGTCGGCGTGGAGGCGGAGGACGAGGAGCCGGCGGCGTCGGGCTGGAGGAGGACCCGGCGCACAGCGTCGGGCGGAGGCGGAGGAGGAGGACCCGGCCAGCGTCGCCGTGGAGGAGTCGCCGGCGGCGTCGGGCTGGAGGAGGAGGAGGAGGAGGAGGAGATGGACCAGGCGGCGTCGGCGTGGAGGAGGAGGAGGAAATGGACTAGGCGGCGTTGGCGTGGAGGAGGAGGAGGAGGACCCGGCGCGCAGCGTCGGGCGGAGGCGGAGGAGGAGGACCCGGCCGGCGTCGCCGTGGAGGAGTCACCGGCGGCGTCGGGCTGGAGGACGAGGAGGAGGAGGAGGAGATGGACCAGGCGGCGTCGGCGTGGAGGAGGAGGTGTCTGGCGGCGGCGGCGGAAAATTAGGCAGCCTGGCGGCTAGGGTTCGAGCGCCGGTGACTTAGAAAATTTTGGCACCCCGCGCTCCCTATATATAGGAGTATATCATCGCATGCGGCCGGCTTAACGGCCCGCATGCGAAAATCATCTTTCCATGCGGCCGGCTTAACGGCCCGCATGAGAAAATAATTTTACATTTCTTCTACTCTATTTTTTTGAATTACGTAAAGTAAAATTTCATCTAGTGACATTTCATCTAGTGACACAATAATTTTACATTTCTCACAAATTTTATTACACATAATTTTTTCAATATATTGGTAGAACTAAAATTCCATATATGTTGCCAATAAATAAACTCATAACCATTAATTGCATGATTACTTAAATATTTAGTAAATTGTTTTTAAAAATGGATTAATATGATTATTTAAAGAAACTTTCGTATAAAAACATGTAGCAAAAAAATAATGTTTAGCAGTTCGAAATGCGTGCGCGCGGAATACGATGGAGAGGAGCGGCCAAAAAGGTCTACCGAACACACTCTTAACATGATAATGAGTACAAAAGAAGTGCCACTTTAATTCATCCCGATAAATTTAGGACACCATGACAACTAAAGGTTACAAAAGAACTAGGACTTAATTATCTTTGCAACACCATCTGATCGAATGTACGACATATTAGCTTCGTCGATGGTTCGCTCAACCTTCTTAATTCGCATAGGAAGATCAGTAAACAATGGTACATCGTCGAACTGGTTGTAATCAGCGAGGTCTTCGATGTTGTCGATGCCGATAATCTGTTGTTTTCCGTCCACGACTATATCCATCCGTTCATCCGAAGGGTCCTTCACATAAAAAACTTGAGCTACACGCTCTGCTAAAACCCAAGGATCATCCTTGTGGCCTGTCTTACTGTGATCGACTATTGTTAGCCCGTAGTCGTCCACGGAAACCCCTGTTGTGTCTTTCACCCATTGACAACGGAGCACAGGGATCTGGATGTTAAGGCCGTAGTCGAGTTCCCATATTTCCTTTATGGTCCCGTAATACAACTTCTTTTCACCAGTTGTGTCAATCGCTTCGACACGAATCCCACTGTTTTGTGAGACGCTTTTCTTGTCCTTCGTACTCGTGTACAAGGTAAAGCCATTGATGTCGTACCCTTGCCATGAGTTGACAATACTTGAAGGCCCACTTGCCAATCTTTGTAAAGTAAGTTGCTCCGTACAATCACCGACTGGCAGGTTTAGATCTTTGAACCATTGAGGAAATCGACGCCTGTGCTCTCTTGAAACCCAATCGGCGGATCATCCTGGGAAGCAGGCTTTGATTTCTTCAAGGTGTCGCT
This sequence comes from Oryza officinalis, assembly GCA_008326285.1. Classification (NCBI taxonomy): domain Eukaryota; kingdom Viridiplantae; phylum Streptophyta; class Magnoliopsida; order Poales; family Poaceae; genus Oryza; species Oryza officinalis. Next base: position 21,207,477 of record BDMV01000011.1, on the reverse strand, counting down.
CAATGAATGGCTCGACGATAGCGAGCTGTTGTAGAACGCTGCTGTGTGCCATGGCCACTGTTTTGTAATCATTATCGAAAAACTGCTTCCTACCAATAGTACCCCTTCCAGATAATCTCCCTTCGTGTCGATGCACAGGAATCCCAATGGCATTACCATCCTTTATGTAATCCATACAACACTCGACCGCCTCTTCAGTTGTGTATCCCTCTACCATTGATCCTTTGGGGTGAGCGCGATTGCGTACATAGCCTTTGAGGATCGACATGTAACGCTCATACGCCCACATCTGGTGTAAGTATAAGGGACCAAGTTCAATAATCTGAGGGACGATGTGAACGATCAAATGCTCCATGATATCTAAATATGATGGTGGGAAATACATCTCCAGCTGACATACGGTCTCCACAGCAAATGTCTGAAGGGGACCTAATTCGAGAGGATCAAATACCTTTTGTGAGATTCGATTGAAAAAGTAGCACAACTTTGTTATAACCACCTTGGTATGGACAGGTTTGACTGCCCTTATAGCAATTGGTAGGAATACCGTTAGCATCCTATGGCAGTCGTGCGCATTGTATCCGGAAATGGTCAAATCTTTCGTTGAGACTAGCTTCCTGATGTTCGATGAGAAACCAGTAGGCACTCTCACCCCTTGTAAGCATTTACAGAAGGCTTTTTTCTCTTCAAGTGTCAACGAGTAACAAGCAGGAGGAATCTTGGTCTTTCCATTTGCCAGCTCTACTGGGTGAAGGTCATGCCTTATGTCCAAATTTACAAGATCATTACGTGACTTCAGTCCATCCTTCGTCTTACTCGGGATGTCCAACAAGGTGCCGATGGTGCTATCAAACACGTTCTTCTCGAGGTGCATAACATCAATTGCATGATGGATCTCTAGGTCCTTCCAGTAATCTAAGTATCTGAAGAAAATTGAGTGCTTCTTGAATGGCAATGTAGTATTCTCCTCGTCATCAACTTTCTTCCTCTTTGCTGTCTTCTTCTTTCCCTTGCCAAATACAACCTTAATTTTCTTTGTTATATCATACACGTAAGTACCACTTCGTGTTTCAGGGTCAATCTCGTTCTCCACTGTCTTGTCGAACAATCTGGCCATCTTACGATACTTGTGTTTTCGTGGTAGAAACCGTCGATGTCGCATGTACACTGTCTTCTTAGACGACGTCAGGTATTTGTACGAAGTCATATCCAAACATATCAAACACCCAGTCTTCCCTTTAATCTGACCGGATAATGAAAAGTTTGCAGGTAGATCATTGATGGTAACGAATATGATCGCACGTAGATTGAAGTGCTCCCGGTTGAACTCATCCCACAGCCATAACCCCTCTTTCCATAGCTCCTCCATGTCCTCCATCAAAGGCTCAAGAAAAACATCTATATCGATTCCAGGTTACTTCGGACCTTGTATGAGGATAGTGAGAAGAATATACTTTCATTTCTGACATATCCATGTTGGAAGATTATACATTGTGAGAAGAACTGGCCATGTGCTGTGTGAGCTTCTTAAATCACCAAACGGGTTCATTCCATCAGTGCTCAACGCGAACCTTACATTCCTTGAATCCTTACCAAATTCTGGGTGCTTTGCATCAAATGTCTTCCACTGGCGAGCATCGGCAGGATGTCGAATCATACCATCTGTCTTTCGGCCCTCTTGATGCCATCTCATCAACTCATCATCAGTCGGGTTTGAGTACAGACGCTTCATGCAGTCCTTAATTGGTAGGTACCACATCACCATTGACGGAATTTTTCTTCGCTTACGCTCCGATGAATCTGGGTCGGTAGACTCTGTGTCAACGGGCCCATTTCCCGTTTTATACCGACTTGTGCCACACGTTGGGCAACTTTCCAAGTCTGCATATTCTTTGCGGTATAATATACAATGATTCTCACAAGCATGAATCTTTTCAACACCAAGAGATAAAGGACATATGAGTTTCTTCGCTTGATACGTATTCAAATGTATGAAGTTAGGCTTAGGAAGCAACACACTCAACAAGATCATCAGATCATTAAAACTTGTGTCCGACCATCCATGTTTAGCCTTCAATCTCAGAAGTTCAAGCATTGAACGCAGTACCGTGAAATCCTTATCACATCCGTTCGTTTCATCGTAAAGAAGATCCTTCGATGCCTTCTCTAGTGCCTGCCAATTCTCTAACCCTCATGATCTACCCGCTAGAACCTCAGGTTCGACATGGCGTAGCATATCTTCTATATCAAAACTGCCCTCAAAATCATCACTATCTGTGGACACGTCTACATTTATCCTTTCACGGGACATGTCTTCGATTACAAAATTCTCTGCCTCATTCATCTCCGGACTTAACTCTTCATCGTCATCTTGGGGATCGGCAATTTCCCCGTGATAGGTCCAAACCTTATAATTGGCGGTGAATCCATGTTGCATTATGTGTCCCAAAATTTCACCATGATCTACCAACAATTTCTAATTCTTGCAATGACGACACGGACAAAAAATTTTTGCCATATTCTCCCTCAAAGCATGCGCCTTAGCCTGATCAATAAATTTAGATGCTTCCTTCATAAATATTGGCTGAGTTCTCTGCATCTCATACATCCATGTCGACCGATCCATCTATATATAAAGACAACAAAATTACAGACATAAATAATAGACCGGAGGTATTTTATAAAAACGTGTAAATACATATATATATCCATCAGAAAAATACAACAATACAAGTAACTAGTATGTACAAGTGTTTACATCCAAAATTTACACATCAAAACATATATTTTGAAGCTAGATTTTGCAAAAACTAGCTAAAACAAACCTTGTCAAAATTTTAAAAAACTCTAATTTCCACCAACAAAATTTAATAAAAATGGAGCCAAATGAAGGAGGAGAGAGAGTTCTTCACCTTTCATATAAACTTTAAGCAAAGATTTCGAATTGAAAACCTCCCCTCCTATTTGTTGCATGCATAGGAGAGAGAACACTTCGGTTTGAAATGGTGAAGTTCGGGCTTGCTGCAAGATATATGGGCCCATCATCGCATGCGGTCCGTTAAGACAGCCGCATGCGAAGATTCTTTAATGCATGCGGTTGCTTAAGACGGCCGCATGCGAAAATAGGCCTATTATCGCATGCGGCTGTCTTAAGCAGCCGCATGCGATAATGAATTTTCGCATGCGGCTGATTAACCTGCCCCCAGGGGGGCGATTTTTGCAGGCGCGCCCACAGGTCGCCCGCATGAAACCTAAAGCCCGCCGTACAGAAAAATGCTTTCTGTAGTAGTGATTGGCAGTAAAAAAAGGAAAAAGTCCAAATAACCCCCTAATTCAAAGTCCATCTTGTACACTGAAGTTTAAAACCGGACATTTAGCCCTCTAAACTTTACAATACTATTTATATAGCTCCTAGGTGGTTTTGCAAAGTGCTCTTTAACTAATTTGCATATGCGTTGGATGAGCTTGACCATGTGACATACGTAATGGACATATATGTTAAAATTTTCACTTAAATCTTTCTGTTTACCCCTTGTTCGCTCTCACTTAACAAAAAGAAAGTACCAGCTTAACACATCACTGTACAGTATAAATTACAAACCTATGATTGATGATACATAAATATATTATATTAGTTATTTAAAGCCGATTGTTTAAGATCCAAAATACACAAAACCACTATCCAAAACCACCTTAGAGGGTAATATGAATGGTATTGCAAAGTTCAGGAGATTGTATGTCTTGTTTTAAAGTTCATGTTGCCAAATGGATTTCTATCCAAAGTTTAGGGGGTATTTGGACTTTTTCCTACAAACAAAAGGACCATGGTGTAGCCAAAGACGCTGATAATACATCTGGGGTTTCTCAGCACTACAGTTATTTTTAACCAGCAATGAGATCGCAAGTTCGAATTTGATGTTCAAATCCTGAGGATTGGTGTTCTACAAAACTTATACAGTCGTAAGATCTGTCATTATTCAGGAATGATGGCAGATAGGCCACCAGCATAACCAACTCCAATATTAATTGTGGAAGTAATTAAATATGCAATACTCTTTTGTTTACAAAGGGCATGGTCTATTTCAATGTGATATGTGAGTTTTCACCTCTTTCTAGCCCCAGCCAGGGTTTGCACTTTCAGTTTAGGCCAAATTTTTGGGACTTTCAGCATGACATTATTTGATATTTTATCAAATTTTGAATAAATTATGACCAAATTTAAAAAATATTGAAAAAATACGAAAATTTTGGGCGAGATAGTTGGTAGCTGTGGGGGGTCCAAAATTTTAGAAATTTTGAACGGATCCAAAAATGAATTAATTTTACATAGCAATGAAACTTTACACCTATTCTGTTGCACCAAGAAACCCATCAAAAACAGAAAAAAAATCCCAAGTAAATGTTGTTTGGGCAAGGCATGGGACGTCGCCTCGTCAATAATACAATCCCCTATTGACAATCCCCATTAGGTATACCTTATAAAGTTTGGACCAGCAACAATTGGCCTTAGGCCTAGCAGCCCAATATTAAAGCCCTAACTCATCTCTTAGTTGGCTTGGCCCTATCAAGTATTACCTTACCGGTGATTACTTCGTGGTTATCGTGGTAGCCAGCCTTAGCTCTAGGATCCAGTTCCGGAAACCGACAGTAAGGTTTTGCAAAATTTGTTTGAATTCAAATTTGGGGAAGAAAACATCTAATTAGTACCTACTTTTTAGTGCTATTTGATGAAAAATATGTACTCTTTTAAAAGGGAGTAATGGTAGTGGTGAGTGTTGAATCTGCCACCGGTCCCACCACCAACTACCTATCTTTTTGAAAAGTAAAAAAGACATACCGGACAAGAGGGTCCAGATGTCAAACCCCCGCCCCCCCCCCCAACCCCCCAACTTGTACAGTTTTGTTGGAAGGAAAAAGGAGTACGTGGGGCCAAAGTGCAAGTGCCCTCCTCTCCTTGACCACATTGCAACCTATGCTTTTGCGACAAATGTTTTATCTTTGGAAAATGTTGCAAACAAACTTATGGCTAGGACTAATTTTAATGGGAGATGTAATAGTAGCTAAATCCTTACTTGCTGCATAGTTCATCCTTGATAATTGTTTATCCACTTTCACTTGTAACCAGTAGAAATGATATGAGTATTGCCCCTTGTGCCCCTTTAGGTATAAATGTGATCCTACATGTGATCCATCCTTAGCCATGCCTAGAGCTTAACAATAAATGTCATGGCATATTTATCTTAGAGATTTTGAAATTAAAAGTGATGTATGTAGAAAATGATCATGGTAATAACATGTTAATAATAATTTTCTTTAATTAAAATACGGTTGCAATGCATGGGCAATATACTAGTATTTTATAAAATACCAAGTTAACTTCATATTTTGCAGCCAAACCGAAATTGAGAGTAAAAATGAAAAAAAAAAACAAATAGACTAGGCCTACATAAGCACTATTCATGAAGCCCATTTAGCCTCACTTGGGGGTAAAGTTTGATTACATTGTTTCAATGTCCAAAATATAGCAAAGTTCCAAATTTTCTTTCACACTTTGTAAATTATTTCCTAATTTTTTCTATAATTATCTACTATTTTCTTGAAATTTTTTGACATTTTTCTTAGTTTTCTACAGTTTTCAAAGTTTCAAATAACATATCATGGCTACTGCAGGGTGGTGGTATTCATCCAGTTTTTCATGGTTACTGCAGGGTGGTGGTAACCCCAGCTATACTGTAAGGTAAACCCTAGTTCCTATTTGTTGCTTTCATGCTCGATGCTGAGAGATCAAATTGCGGCATAGCGGCGCGATTTCACGCCTGTTCAAGAACGTGTGCCACCACTCCTGAGCCCCTGCTCCCTGCACCCGCTCCCACCTTCCTGGCCAACTCTCCACCACAATCTACAGCGGCACTTTTGGCCTCCGGCGCTCCCTATCCGACCTTCTCCCCTTTTAAACCCATGCACTGCCACACCTTGGATGGTGGATCGGTGTGTCTACACTCCAGCTCCACTGCTACCCAGGAAGCAGTGAGGAGCTGACGACCCAATGGGAGATGGTTTGGCCCAACCATTAGTCGCTTCACTGCTCCATCCTGCCTGCTGGCTACTCCTGCTTACTGCCTAGTCATTTCAATTCTTTATTTTTGTCATTCTCAAATGCCTAGATGAGTCACTTGTAGATTAATTAGTTCCATACTGTTTGTTTTTACCGTGTAATAGAGATGAAGAAGATGAAGAATTCTAGTACATTGAAATCTTTCTACACCCCTACACCATAATTCAATTCCAACCAAAATCAGGGAACCAGAGCTAGTAACATTCAACAAGCCCCTAGTGGAATGGCTCGATCATCCCATAATATGCTATATTGAAGTAGGTTTAATTGGCGAGAACTGAGAATAACAAGATAGCAATATATGAGAACCTGAAAGATTGCTAGTGGTATTTTATCTTATACTGAAATTTGCGTAGTATTAAGTTAGATCTTCAACGTATATCTTCAATATCGATTTATTCAAGATCCTACCATTGATGAGGTATTGTAGGCTTGGAAGAGATAAACCTGCCTTACAAGGTTATTTTACTTCTATATTACACATCGATTAAATTCGAGTTTTACTTTGGGTCATATGTTAGTGTGGATGGCATTTGTGGTTTGGGGTAGCAATTTGGCTTGGCCAAGGGCTTGGCGAAATGCTAGGTCCACCACTAGCGGCATCAAGAAATTGAGAATAGAAACGGATAGAGCTGTGGTCCATTTGGAAGCCAAGGCACCGCAGTGAAGAAGACTTCACGAGATTGAGGTCGAGCTAGAGAACAAACATAACAAATCACAAATGTAAGGAAAAAAATTGTCCTTTTAGGCTTTTTTAGGAGAAGAGTAGGAGAAACTCCTATTGATAATATATTAAAACTACATGTTTACAAGCATATAGTTCTTTTTTGTTTTCGTTTGTCTAGGCCGCAACTGGTGCAAAATAGGAGTATTGGATTACTAGCTACTCAAGTACGTTTTTCCAGCCCAGCAGGTACAAGGATTTTTTTTCTGCATTTGATTGACACCTGTTTTGGGTTGATTACAAGGCTTCCAAACAGGCCCTGAGCGTGTTTCCATCCTTGATGGCTGTCCTTGCCGAAATGTGGCCAAAACTGTGGCTCAATTTGGTCAATTTAGTAGACTGACCCAGCATGGACATCCATCCAAACCCAGTGAACCATCTTACGGCCGTCAGACATGGCATAGCTCTATGTTGCATCCTTAGCAGTTCAGCTAGCAGCCAACCCTGCAAAAAAACACATGTCAAAGTTATATCTGAAGCTGAGTTCAAAGAAAAGTTATATCTCAAGCCATCACTCAATCTCAGATCACTAAAGAACACCACAGATCACTAGATTTGTTCTCGCCTATGCGACTCATCAAACTAACACTATTTGCTACATAATGAAGGATTCACCATACCATTTTATTCCTAATGTCGCACAATCCTAAGCTACGACAGCAAAAGCGATCTTGTGGAGGCACACTCAAGAAGAGAACGCAGGTATCCATTGATCTAGGCAATAACTGCCAACATTGCCAAAGGCAAGCACTCATGTGAATAAAAAGACCTTGGTGAAGCCCCATCAAAATGGTCAGTTGGCCACCTCCTTATCATTTATTCACTGTTCATACTCTCACCCTAATCACTAACACTGTGATTAGAAATTCTGAACACCCTGATGCATATTTGATTAAGTCAGCAATATTTTGAACTTGCACTATATTGCCAGTATTTATTACATATTACTGCAAGAGACGAAGAAGGACGGTAGTTTTTATAGCTCATCTGTAACATATCCAAAATTTGAATTTCAAATTTTCCATCTAAAAGTATCAAAAATATTTTTCCTAAATAGAAATAATAAAATTTTCCAACCAAAGACCTAGGTGAGTCTAATATAGCTAGTGTGTAAATGGGAATTTGTGAGTAATTTAAAACCTTTCCCTTGATAGCTTAAAGGAAGAAACTAAAAACTTGCTGTGTGTGTGCATACATTTGCATAATATATTGTTGTGATTTGAGTCCTTTTTAAATGTTTTTGAATTTTGGAGGCATTTCATAATAGGCTTCATTTGCATCATGGGAACAAATAAACAAATACAAGGACCTCCTAAGATTTATATGACTTACAAATTACAACATAATCTATGTTATAATCTGTCATCTAATTTGGCAACTCAAATGAATGTGGGTCATGAACACAAAGTTTCACAAAAACATCAATTCACAAATAGCTCACTTTTCACCGTAATCTCATTTTAACTTTTCTTTTAAATAACACAAAAGCATATGTATAAATATGCAACAAACTTATGAAATCATGTATGGTGAGAAGAAAATCAAAGGCAACAAAACCATCTCAGGTCAAACACAGCTGAAATATAATTTTACAATCATTTAATCATATTTTTATAATAGGAAACCTATAAGTAAAGATAAGCTTAGTGAATTTCTAAAAATAATTGGTGTAAGATAAAATCATGAAAAAATTCATGTAGATGCTAATAAATATATTAGACTCACTGGAATTTTTGCATAATTTTATATTTAAATCTAAACCCTCGATTAGGTCAAACCAGTCAAAACATTAATTTTATTCAAGACCCTAATCGACAAAACTCATACCTTATCGAAACATGCATTAAATTTTATGAAAGTATATATGTAATATAATTTATTCAAATACTAAATCATTTATAATGAATTAATATAATATTTTCAGAATTTATTTTATACTTTAGACCTCCTAAAAATTCAAATCAATTTTGGCCAATCCTATTTTATTTATTTTTCTGAGTGTAAAATATAAGAAAATTTTGAGTGCAACCAAGTAAAATGGAAACTAGGTATTTTTATCTATCTTCACAAAAATTTACTCTAATTTATCTGGCCCACAAAATAAACTATAGAATTTCAAAAGGAAAGAAAGAAAATAAGAAAGAGAAAATCCTGAAAATCACCCAAACGCTTTGTTCACTAAACTTCCTACCCATCCCTCTCACCCACACCTTGACCACATCAACTGGGACCCACATGACGGTCTCTCCAGCTCGCCCCACGTCTGTCTACTTTCTTTCTCCTCAATTCAATCCAGAAAAGAACACGCGACAGAGACCGAGATCGGTGCACTAGCCGACCGCCGACGCGTGCACGCGGACGTGTCCGATGCCAAGACTCCCCATATATAGCATCACCCAGTTTCCCTCTCCTTCCCAGAACCGATTGAATCGAGGAAGAGAAGCCGTAGCCTCCCCGTCGCCCTACATTCTCCTGCCGGCCGCAAGGAAGACGATGGTCTCATTCGTCAACGAGCCACGGTCGCCTTCATCCTTCCTGCGTTCCATCATCTCTCCACCATGCCGGTTCCATCCCCACTAATCTCGCTCTTTTTCGTGCAACCAATCATCAGGAACGCGGCCTTGTCCACGGGAGCCCCAGAGCGCGCTCTGGACATCGCCGCCGGTGACATCGCTGTCTTGCAAGACAAATGAGATCGTCGCAAGCCGAGCCACTAAGCCATCATCATCACTTTGACCTCCTCTCCGAAACTCCTCAAGGAACCTCGACATTGAAGCACCAAGGACGGAGATCGCCATCATCTTCTCTAACTTCGGCCAATGAGCTCCATCTTCAATTTCTCCCTCTTCGGTCAGTCCCAATCAAATTCCTTCCACGTATGGCCTCCATAAGACCCCTCTGATCATTTTCACATGTTGACATAGCCGCAAGTCGTCCAGGTCGATCCATCGCCATTGTTCTGGTGCTACTACCATCCCCGGAAGGTGTCCACTGTCGTCATCTCCATGCAGTCCTCGTCGTGCCATGATCAAGCCTCGTGAGATCCCTGTGTGCCCCTAAGATAATATGCATGCATGCACTCACTTGATCACTACATGGCCGTAGGCTCACGTGCATCACCACCCGAAGATACCTTCCGCTCGGACTCGCCGCTGGCGCAACCCCGATCTCCACTGGACGAGAAAAGTAGAGGAATGGAATCGCAATAACATTCTATTATTTTTACCTTTCGACCTCTTTCCCTTTCGAGCCGCCGTTCGCCGCCGGCGAGCTCGCCAAGCCACGGCTACGCCTCCCAGTCTATCGAACGGCTGAAGATAGAATACAGGGACCTTGTTTTGAGAATTTAAACAACTATAGGGTTCTCAATATAAACGTCCTACTCACTGACATTGGATCCAGGACCTGAATGTAATAACTTAACAAAGTATGTTTCTCTCACGTGGAGGTAGTGCGGGTTGATTTCTGGAAACATCTGAGGATCTTCCTGCAAAACAGCCGGTCACTGCCAGTGGATCCATCCCTTTAAAATTCTGGAAATTCAAAATAAAATAGCTAAAGTATTTTCTATTCAGTTGAAAAACATGCAGAATGGTAAATTGCATAGAAAATCCATCTTAGCTCATTTTTAGATGAAATTAATTTATATAGACTCATAAATTTATTCTCTTCACTGTTGAAAATTAAAAAGATCCACTTACAGTACAAAAAATATCCCTTAACATTTCATATTAACATATAACGCGCTCCTAATTATAAAATTTATATAAAATCCATTTTAACTCCACATGAGTTGAACTAAAATTTGTTAGAATCATAAATTTATAAAATTTATTTAGGTAAAATAAGATCTGGAATACTTAGTATATAAATTACATCCACATTTAAAATAATATGTAAATAATCATAATTAGTATGAGGGCTTCTAAAACTCATAGGAAATTAGTTCCAACTCCAAATGAAGTGATTCTAGATTTATTAGATTTATAATCTCATGATATTAACTGCTGTACATAGAAAATATAGCATGTACTGTAATAAAAATGCTTCTAAAATTTTGTATAGCAAATAAATGCTACAATGTGACACATAGCTTATAAAATTCATAATAAATTCATGCTAGCTCTAAAAAATTGTGAAATGAATCTTGATGAACCCAGGAGAACGTACTCTTCACTGCTATAACCTAATACTTGACAGAACCTGGACATAATTTATAACTAAGTTTAATTAGAGTACAATTCACCTATTTTCAGCATAGAAATTATAAAATTCATAACTCACAAATGCAAAGTGATAAAATAAAAATTCCTTCACTACAAATCATGTTTAGGAAGTACCTGCCCACTGTACAAAAACCATTCATTTTAGAGCATTTTAGATATTTGCATATTTTGATGTTTATTCGTTACCGTTATTTCATACAGTGGACGAATTCGATATTGGTGAGGAGTTTAATTTTATTGCTGACCATGGTGGGAATTCTAACTAAGGCAAGTGTACTTTCCTTTGAACACTTTGAATCCTATGTTTTATGGGCAAATGTGTTTTGATTGTAAAACTTGCATGTGCTATTTAGTAGAAAAATTATGCTATGTTGATACAATGGTAGATATAACCTAATTTTTGCATGATCATCCTTAATTAAATTCACCCCTTGCTGGTTGTGACCATAGGATTGATTAGAGTACATTGGTTGTACTCTAATGGGATTAATTATGATTTATATATATATGACATATGCTTAGCCATGCCTAGAACTAAATGATAAAATGTGATGGATCAAATCCCTTCTATATTTTGAACTTTTCAACTGAGGTGCAAGCTTGTATATTTGCAAACTAAAATGATGAAAATGATGAAATTTAGACTTGGGCGGCAAGTGGTGCACATATGGTGTTAGTTGTGCACTGATAGTGGTAGTGTTTGCGGGTTGATTAAGGATCGAACTTTGTGTCGTTCACTATTGTTTACTGTACATCCACATGTGCTATTTATGAGATGGCCTTAGCTAATTAAGTTACTTAAAGTCTAGCCTTGTATATTGGTAGCCTAAAGTAGAATGAATTAGTCTGAGCGATAATTCATAGGAACTGCCTATTTACTCGTCTTTTATTGGGGGTAGTTTAGGCGTCAAAGTTTGTCTAAATCAATGGTTAAGTGCCTCGTAGGGAAACGGATGTGTTCGCTGCCATAGCTTTAGGTTTAAGGCGTGGGCCCGCCACCTAACGGCTTTGGGTCATTTCTAAGGTGGATTCACACTTGTCGTCGTTGATGCAAGGCTAGGCGTTAAGTAATGTAAAGGTTACGTTGTGACCTCTAGACCGCATTCAATGTGTAGAGTGTGGTGGTACCGACAAGTACCGAATAAACTAGAGTGATTCACATCATGTGGGTAAAGCTGTACAAACTCTGTAGAGTCTAAAACTAATCGATTAGCTGTGCTCACGGTCATGACCGACATAGTGAATTGTCATGGGTATAGACTTGTGATTTATAAATGTGTTTGCGAAAATGGGCTATGGGGATGGTGAAATATGTTGAGTTTTCATGGTTATAATGATGATTTTGCCCGGAGTGGGCTGATATTGAGATACATTGTTTGCTGCCATGGATGGTATAAGAATGATTTTATCATGATGATTATGACACTGTTACGACACTATTACAATACCATGCCATATTATATATGCTATACACTTTCAAATGTTTATCTAAATTCCGTTGCAAATTGTTTGTGAAACAAAGTTAGCTTTATGCAAATATGAGACCACAAATAGTCATTCCTTGATATTTAAAGCTTGCATGTATTTAGGATTGAGATGCCTTGCCAGTACATTAACATAGTTAATGTACTGACTCTTGCCTTGTATATATGTTGTTTAGATTTTGCTGCAGGTAGTTGAGTGCTCAGGATCGTTTGCTTGTTTAGGATGGTCCTACGTAGGGCATACCCCTAGTCGGTTGCCTGCGGGAATGGGTAGACACGCTTTCGATGGACATTAATTATTCGGCCGATTGGCCCTATGTATATAATCTAGTTAAATGTCTCTATTTATATGTACGTCATTCATTGTGTACATTGTTATGATACCTTGGCTTATATGAAAATGCAAAGCTAGCAACTTCAGGCTAGCTGAGTATAAGTATGAATTTTGAGCAATTAAGATGTTGTAGAGCTCTAGCGATTTGAGTCAAGTCTCCTGGGATGTGTAATACATTTGGTCGTCGTTTTCGTGTAGTTTGATGGGCATGTCTCAGGCTGAAGTTGACTGGCATGCTGAGTTTCAGCAACATCTCATTTGCTCATTATTCGGCATTGCAGAGTTTATATTGAATGATGTTATGTTGTGATCATGGACACATTGAGGTTTGAGTGACTATTTATACATGTATAAATTCTACTCATCCAAAATCATGTGGTGATCATAAATAACACTGGACGGTATAAATTTGACGTGCTCGACATCGTCACTCGTGACATCAAGGGGCCACATCAAGGGGCCTTAATACCAAGTACATAACAATAGCTAGCATTTATCAGACACCTCGATGACCTACATTATTCAGCAAAACGTTATGTTAAGCAGTGAGATATAATGAGGTTCAGAAAATTGTATGATAATAGTATATAGTTTTTATATCAGAAGGTTGAGATCAACTTCCAAAAGAAACTTAACTATTTGAGATCAGATCTTATCTTATGTACAGCATGTCGTCACCATTTCTTCAGGTTCACATACAGACATCCATCTTAATCTCAAGCATGACCTTTCCAAAAAACAATTCTCCTAACAGAAACAATCAACATCTTAAGCATGAACTCTGTGATGAGGAACTAGGTCCCGATCATCTGAAAGGTATTGATAAGTCGATTATGGAGATCTCGCCATTGATGATCCAAAGACTCCGACCAACACAATTGAATCCCTCGCACGTACTACACTACTGCTCCGCTTTTTATCAACCGTACCGAAATGCGATTGACCTCGCCAAGAAGATTGATCTCCTACAAATGAATCGAGAACACAAACATGAGATTAGCATAAGCAATCTAAATATATTGCAAATATATGACGAAGCTCACAAGTTGGGGTTCCACAAACTGAGCTGAGCGGCAAAACTACAATGACAGAATAATCTAAGTAAAACTCAACTCTAAACGATGACGGCTACTGAATAAATATAATTAGAGACGTCCTAGGGTTATTGCAAGGCCTTTGGGCTTGGCCCACGACACAATTACAAGGGCCAAATCAGACTCGAACTGGATGAAATATGTGACTTGTTTTGTGGATGCCCGACAGCTTAGGAGGAATTTTGACATGGGATCAGAACCATCTAAAAGTAGACTCCATAAGCTTTCCAACAAGTGCTAATGGGCCCCAAGAGTCCTTCTGGATAAGCAGCTAGGTCTGTTTGAAGTTGATGCTGTCAGGAGGCCCGAATCAGAATTCAAAATGTACAAAACCTCATCTCTTGCCTTCTATGGACCAAAAATACAATGGTGATGTAGGAGTAGACTTTGGAATGGTCTTGGTTTGGTCCCTAATCAATTTTTTTGATCATCCATGCATTCCTTCCTCTCGGTTTCTCTCTTCACCCAAGCAAGTACCTTTGCGAAGAACACACATAACTCATGGTGCAGTAACGTTTGTTCAAATATATCACACGTAAATCTTACATTGAAAGATAGATGCATGCACCTTTGGTTGATGAATACATAAGGTAGCCATGGTCATATCTGAGCTAGTGATGTCCTCATCACTCTGAATCTTTATATCGTTGCATTTTCATCAAATCTGCTAATCCATCTCCCGGTCTACATAGCAGACTACGGAATTCATTGGTGTTGGCAACAAGTGAAGAAAGAGATGCTAAAATCTAGAAAGAGATGCCAATGGTGTGGTACTTGCATTATTGGAAAACATTGTTGTGAATTGGCTGAAGTCTTAAACTCTAAAACTCTTGGAAGCCATGGCAACTACAAATCTGAAGATAACAGAAAGCAAAAACTACCTAGTATCGGAGGGCCATCTCTCTACCTTGGACATGGTTTTTGGGTGGAGCTGGGATGTCAATAGCCAGGTTTCGACGAGAGACGGTATTATATGAGTTTGAGTTGTTGGCTTTGTCCAGTTTGGTTGTTGTTGGTATTTGTTACGATCTAAGATAAATCCGCAAGCACACAGATATTGCAGTAGCATTTCACCTTAAAGTATTCCAAGGGTATTGAATCACAGGGAACATGTTTGTACAATCTAGGAAACAGGTTTGTCCAAGGACAACAACTAAATGGTAGGCAAAGGATAGAGAGGATTCCTAAGGGTTGAGATTCTTGATTTAAGTTAAGGTAAAACTATATCACTTGCTTCGGGCACAGGCTCTTCCCTGATCTACCAAGCGAGTCTAGCCTATAGCTCTATGATGTACCCGAACGTGAAGGATTATAAAGGATAGTCAAGGCTATCACCACCTGTCACCTACCTCTACAATTTGTGTAGCATATAACAAACGAAGGTAACCTCTAACCTAGACACCACGCCTACGTTATCGATTACTACTCTAGGCTTGGCCAAGAACTTCCTTCTTCATCTAGAGTCTTACTACTAGAGCACTCAATATAAATACTAAGTGACAAACCCGCAATGATGAGAATGTATCTTACTTAGAAAAGAAAATTAAATACCCAAAATAAATCACGAATACTTAGTTATATAAAAGAAGCATCCACCAAAGTACATGAGTGGAGAGAGTTCCGACAACTCAACCACTCCTCCAAAGCTTTCCCTCACTCTCTCACCACATTCTAACTCTACTAGAATCATTGGGAGTAAATCAGGGTGCTCCATGTGGAAGGTGGGGATGAACGGCCGCAAGGACGGTTCGACCGAACCAGGGTATGGCCGACCCCTTGGCATCGCCATTTCCCCTCTCCTTCGGCCGAGTCACTATCCAGTGGGCCCTTATGATGGTGCACGGTGGATAGGCCTCAATTGTGTTGGTTTTTCTCTGATTTGTGGGCCCTCTATTCCATGTACTCGTATCTGATTGGCCGGAGGTGTATTTCGTTGCATGGCGGGTGGTTTTCATACAAAATACCTGCATACAAATATTTCACCAACACTTGTAAAAATGGTTAGTAATAAACCCTACAACTATGTCTGGTGTTTTATTTTACTTTCTTTTATGTAGGAATTGACAGTTAGATTTATGTCCGTTAACAACAACCTCACAATTAGCCTTTACTTGTCCCTCACTGAAGGTCATGGATTACAACAGAGTCATGACTTCCTTTGTAATGATACCAACAAACAAGTTATTCCAAGCCATAAATGTTCTTGTGAATCTTGAAGTGTCTACCACATCATCTTGGGTGATTGAAGAATGGAACAGACTTGATTCAAGTAACTTCCACTCCTTCTGATGAGTACCTTGAGTTTTTTCTTTTTGCTCATAAAAACATAATCTTATTGTACTTCTAAATTGATTCTCTCGGATCACTCAATGTGTGTGATTCCTCACAAAGGCATTCATTGTGCCTTTTTCTTATCCTACTTTTAATGAGGCTTATGTGGAGCTCAGAGTAAGAAATAAACGTCATACTTCTATCACATATATTGTAAATTCAAAAACCGAATCCAAGAAGATAGCTAGTCATACAATCATGATCAAGATGTGCATGTGTGTGGAAATATGGAAAGTGGAATGGTAACTCCTTTTTGTGTATGATCCTCCTCCTTGCACTTATTTAGAGAACATGGCTATTTTTTTCTCTTTTTTCATTCTCTAGAATATTCTATCTCTTTCTCTTTGCGAGCATTTCTCTTTTTCTCATAATCATTTTTTAGCTCATGTCTCATTTTGCATGGATAGTTGGAGGAAGGATTGTAAGCATGTGGAGTCTTTATTTGGTGGATGGATGACTGATGCTGACTTCAAGTGTAGAAGTATAGCATGTGGTAGATGGATGCATATTTTTGTTAACCTCTAGTGTAGAGAGTGAGCAAATATAGTGGGTGTACGTGATCTTCATCATGAAAGTATGGAAAGAATATAACAAGGGTCTCAACAATTTGACCAAACTCAAAATGATAATAGGCAGCATATGTATAAGGTTTTTCAATAAGATCAAGTATGGTTATGGTAGGAATAAGAAATTAATTAGGAGTATGTAAAATTATACTATTTTTTCAGATTAAAATTCCTAGGTACTCAACCGAGAACAACAAAGTTCCTTTTATCAGCCTATCTCTCACCCATAAATTATTTAGATAATATGTGTTTCTATGGATGAATGTTCATAGCAACAAGTAATATGCAAGGAATAAAGAGTATGCAAATCATTTCCATGAAAATCAAATACTCTAGCTGAAACATCCAAGTCCATTTTAATCTTGAGTTTAATTTTCAGATTTTTACAACAGCGAGAACTGATTAAACTCAAAATTTAGGGAGGTTCAGGAAAAAGATGTGCAAACCATTGCTCCGTTTAAATTTGAAGACGAGTGGACTTAGGTATGGTCCGGCCAATCCTATGGTTCGGCCGACCCCTTCCTGGTCCCAGTCCCTTTGTCATTCCTTGTGTGGGTTCCAGAGTGATGATGCAGCATGAGTATGGGTGATCTTGTTTGTGTACGTGACAGGAAGCATACGAGATCTGCCCCGCACTTATTCTTGTACTTGGATCGCTTATTCAAAGAACAAAAAAGAGTGAAAGCAAATGGGACTCAACCGGTTTGTAAGCCGGTGAGCCATAATCTTTATTTTATTGAATAAAAATGAGACCTAGAGGTAGAGCTTTCTTACCTTTCTCACCTGTTTGCAGTGACATGCTATCCTATATGCCCTAAGTGTATCGGGTAGCTTGTTCTTCCATGCCTTTTCCATTTCTTGTACAATCTTCTACAAAATGTTTTTGATTTGTTATTGACGGTAGTTAAGTGCAAACTTTAACCACAACTCCTGCATAAAAGATATCAAACATAACATCAAAACTTAGTGGTAGGGTTTTTCTACTAACCATTTCCACTAGTATTGGTAAATATATGTATGCAGATAATTTTGGGAGAAAATACACCTGCCATGCGACAAATTGAACCTCCGGCCAATCACACGCGAGTACAAGGATTGGAGGGCCCATATGATAGTTGAAACCGATTTAAAGTGGGACCATACCATCCTCAACCGCTATAAACACCCACCTGTAAGCCACTGGAGAAGGTCGGTGGAGAGTGGTGGGGCCTAGGGGTCAGTCGAACCCCTAGTTCCACCGAACCACCCTTGGCACACCTCATCTTCAACTTACACGTGGATGGTCCTAATGCTTTCCCAATGACGATTGTGGAGGAGTAACCGCCATTCCAACCGTCATATGAAGGCTATAAAGGAGTTCACACACTTCCAAAACACACCAGCACAACAAAGTAGAGTACAACTCACTTTCATATCATAGACTTTACTTTAGTATGTGGGATTAGTAAGAGAATGGTGGGAAGCTCCGGAAAGAATGCCCCAAAGTATAAAAGTTCTCTCTGAGAATTTCCAGAGGAGCGTTGGGTTTGTCGGCATTCTTCCATCAGAGTTCCGGAGAAGCGCCACAGCTGTCGACCTTCTTCTCGCTTGTACGTCAGCGGATGCTTCATTTATAAAGTAAGTGTTCGAGATTACCTTTATGTTATTTAATTAGTTTACAAAAGTGAGATATATCCTCATTGGTGCAGGTTCGTCGCTTAGTTTATAATTAAGTGCTTTAGTAATAGGACTCTAGATAAAGAAGGAAGTTCTTGCGCAACGCTAGAGTTGTAATCAATAACTTAGACGAGGTGTCTAGGTTAGCAGTAACCTTGTTTGTTGTCTGCTCTACGAAAATTGAGGTAGACGACAGGTGGTGACAACCATGTCCATCCTTTGCATCCCTCCACATTCGGGCACATCATAGAGCTCAAGGCCGGACTCACCCTTGCAGACCAGGAGAGGGCCGGTGCCAGAAGCATTCGATTGAGTTTTACCTTTAACTTAAGTTAGCTAGTTAAATCCGTAGGAGTCCGATCTATCATATTCTATCATTAGTTATTATCCTTGGATAGAATCCTATTCTTAGATATACACAGAAGTTCCCGTGATTCGATACCCTTGGAATACTCTGAGGTGAAATGTTACAGCGGTATCTATGTGCTTGCGCATTTATCTGTGTGCATGATAAATACCAACATATGTTTGTTGGACGTTTCTGCTTGACCACTTGTTTAGGGGTAATATGGAGTTGCAACATTGTGTGTTGCCCTGAGCTTTTGTAAGAAGTTTGGAAAGGTCTTTACGAGGAGACCTTTGGTCACCTTTTACCATCAAAGGTGTCCAAGATGTGGAACATCTGTCTGGTGTGCTTAGCATCAGTGGCACGGCATGACATTGCTTCTACCCACTTGGACACATATTTGATGGCTACTTAAGATAGTGCTACATGATATCTCTGGATCCCTTAAACTATCAGTACACCTCCTCTTAGTTGACCGTCTGCACAGACTCTGTAAAGATACGGCTCATCCCACAAGTGTCGTCTACTCTCGTATATGAGCCTCTTTTTGTTCTCCCCTAGTGGTACATATCATGCAACCATCCAGTTCACAATATCGGCATACCAAGGGTTGGAATCTGTTATCTTCAGCAGCATGTCGTCCCGAAGAAAGTCATTTATCGACAGCTCATGCATGTTAGTGAGTTGCATGCGTGACAAATGATCTGCTACAGAATTTTCTAATTCTTCTTTGATCTTTAATTTCAAGATCAAAATCTTGGAGTAGAAGAACACATTTGATTAGTGTTGGTATTTGTTACGATCACAAATAAATCTGCAAGTGCATGCATACCATTGTAGCACTCCACCTCAGAGTATTCCAAAGGTATCATATCATACGGAACGCGTGCGTATAATCCAAGAATAGAGTTCAACAAAGCACAACAACTAATGGAAGGCTTCAGATAGAGAGAATTCCTATGGATTAGTAAACTTGACTTAAGTTAAGGTAAAACTCTAAGAATTGCTTCGGACACTGGTTCACCCCTGGTCTGTCAAAGGGGCTTCGGCCGGTAGCTCTATGATGTAACCAAACATGGAGGATTACAAAGGACGGACGAGGCTGTCACCACTTGCCGCCTACCTCTACAACTTGTCGAGCACATAACAAACGAAGGTAACCTCTAACCTAGACACCACGTCTATGTTATTCAATTACTACTCTAGCCTCACGTAGGAACTTTCTTCTTTATTCAGATTCCTAGTACTGGAGCACTTAATATAAATACTAAGAGAGGAACCCGCAACGATGACAATATATCTAACTTAAGCAAGTAAATTAAATGTCAAAAGGAAATCTCGAATACTCACTTTATTAAGGAAGCATTCCTCGAGGTACAAGAGAGAAGAGAGTGCAGACAACTCCGGCACTCCTTCAGACCTTCCCTTTACTCTCTCCTTGTTTTCTAAACCCTACTAGAGTGTAGCCTAAATATGAAAGTGAGTTGTACTCCACTTGAATTGTGTTTTGAGAATGAAATGAGATCCTCCTTTTACAGTGTCATATGATGGTTGGAATGATGGTTATTGAGGTCGGTTCACCCACAACCGCCATCGCCATCCAATGGGAATGTGCCACGTGAAAGTTAGTGGGGAGGGGCACCAGCCCTGGTTTGGCTGAACCAGGCAAACCGCCTTTGGCTATTGCCTTTCTCCTAGTGTATGACATGTGGGCCCTTATGACAGTGCATGGTGGATAGGCCTCAAATATGTCGGTTTTGCACTAATTTGTGAGCCTGCAATCTTTGTACTCACGTCTGATTGGCCGAAGGTACATGTCGTAACATGCTGGGTGTATTTTCATCCAAAATTACCTGCATAAATATTTACTAGTACTTGTGAAAATTGTTAGTAGTAAACCCTAGCCCTAAGTATAGTATTTCATTTTATTTAGTTTTATGGAGAAGTTGGCAGTCGAATTTTGTATTTAAGGACCATCAACAATTAGCCGAGGTTTTGCATCTTTCTTAGTGAGCAAGTATTTTAATGCAGCACGATGAGTGTACACTATTACTTTTGCTCCAACTAAGCAAGATCTAAACTTGTCAAAGGCAAAAACAATGGCAAGGAGCTCTTTTTCCAGTGTGACATAATTTAAGTGAGCTTCAGTCAAGGTTTTCTAGCATATGCGATAGCATGGTGTTTCTTATTTTTGGTTTGGTCAAGAACAACCCCAAATAATCACTAGCATTGCACATAATTTCAAATGGCAGCATCCAATCAAGGAGTTGAATGATTGGTGCTGAGATTAGAGCTTCTTTAGGGGTATTTGATTTTACACTCATCATTAAAGTCAAAGAGAGCATCTTTAGTTAGCAAGCAAGTCAGTGGTCTAGCTACTCCGGAAGAACCATGCATGACCTAGGAAGCTACTGACTCCCTTTAAGTTGGTACGAGGTGGAAGCTACTGGATTACTTCTATTTTCGCTTCGTCCACCTTTACTACCCTTGCGGAAACTTGGTGCCCTATGACTATCCCTTTACAGATCATGAAGTGACACTTTTCCCAATTAAGTACCAAGTCCTTTTCTTAACACCATTGCAAGACCTTATCTAAATTCTCGAGATAGTGATTGAAAGTTTTTCCATAGATCAAGAAGTCGTCCATGAAAACATCCATGATTTCCTCGATCATGTCAGAGAAAATAGACATCATGTACCTTTGGAATAACGTGGGTGCATTGCACAACCTGGAAGACCTTCTGCGGTAACCATATGTTCCATAAGGATATCCGAATGTGGTCTTTCTTTGTTCATCGGGATGGATGGATATTTGATGATAACAGGAATACCTATCAAGGAAACAGAAGAAAGAATGACTTACAAGCCGCTCTAACATCTCATCAATGAAGGGCAGCGGGAAATGATCCTTCCTAGTTGCCTTGTTGAGTTTCTTATAATCAATGCACATCCTCCATCCCGTGACAGTTCGATGTGGGATCAACTCATTTTTGGCATTTTCAACGACCGTCATGCCCCCCTTCTTAGGCACAACCTGGACTGGGCACATCTAGAACAAGCTTTTCTATGAGATGGCCAATTAGAAGGTCAAAGTTTCGGCCCCCAGCTTTATACACTAGAAACCTCATGTGTTTACAATACCATTCCCTGGATCAGTAGATGGTACATACATGGCAAAGTTGCATATCACAAGCTGACATCGTTATAAATGTCTTACATTAAATTAATAACACCTGGGTTGCTCGAGTAGGACTCAAATAGACCAAGCATGGTCGATTACATTACTGTCAATAGCAAAATTTAACAAAGATATACCAAAGATGGAGTTAGATCCGAAGCGGATTTGAAGAGATAAAGATGTTTCCAAAAACAGAGTAGTGCATCGGCTGGGGGGCCGTATCGGCCGATATGGAATCGGACTCGGTCAGCCGATATGGGTAACCTGAATCGGACTCGGTCGGCCAATACAGATAACCTAAGTTTGTGTTCGGTTCAAAGTAGATCTTGAAGATATTTCCAAATAGGAATTGAGTTCAAAGGGGACAATTGTATCTAGTAATTAGGAATAAGAGTTAGTTATTTTCTTTTACAATTTCGTGGTAAGAGTCCACCTAGGACTTGTTTGTTTAGGCAAGTTTTGGGTAATGTCCGACATCGACAAGGTCTATAAGTTCGGGTATAAATATATGCCCAAGGTCTTGTAAAGAAATAACAATAGTTCAATACACTCTCGGTGCATTGCCACAATTTTCCTTTTACTTTCGATGAGTTCTTATTTCGAGTTGGGCGGCATCGGTTTCGATTTCCAATAAGAGGTAGCGGCTTGTATCGGCGAATCGGTGCATCATTTTAGATGTTCTAATCTATCTTGTGAACTGCTAGTTATCATATAGTTTAGCTAATCTAAATCGATGGCTCAATTTACCTATATCGGCCAAACCTTACCTAAGGTTTTATCGGCATCGGCTAAATCGTTCCATTGGCTTAGATTAGCTAATGTATCCACCACCCTGAAAATCAGTCAGAAGCTTGATTGTTTAGACTTTATGCTTCTTTTCATACTATGTGTTGCATCAGCCCTAGTCATGTTTAGAATCATAAAAACTAACTTGCTTTTTGATTGCAAATAAGGGTAGCATTGGGGTTTCAGCTGATCTTACCTGATATAACTGTTTAGCTTTGTTTAAATTCCGTTAATCATGCTTTTCATGTTATACCTGCCCCTTATACAAGGATATCATGCTATTTAAATATATCAAGCTTGCTCTTGGTATATTTACTTAGATTGATATTCTTTTATAAGCCTATATTGGAGTATTAGCCAACACGGTATCTATTTTTAACTTAAGTATGGAGTCATCGGCTGCGACTTGATCAGACATATTCTTTACCTATAGACTATATGTTTGGTTATATCTACAACCGATGGAACACATTTTAGACTTGCTTAATTTTATTCATCTTACACGTCATAGCCGATTCGGTCAGATCGCATTGGCTAGGGTTTACACGATACGTCATTGGCTCAAGCGGCCAATCGGCTATCGATTTAACTAGTTTTATTGTATATCTTGTTGGTTGTAGGATCAAACCAACTGGCATGCCCTGAACTCGAAAACAAGATTTGGACCTTCACTGGAGCTAAGCAGAACTCCTAGGTCGCCGTGTTTTTGCATCAACACATTTTTGGCACGCCTAGTAGGACACGAGTTTCAAGAATCTTCATCATGCCTGAGATCACAGAAGACAACATTATCCCGGTTACTGTTGAGCAGTTGTCTGAGGAGCAAAAGGTAGAGATGGATCAATTGACACAAGCGTTTCACAAGATGTACTTGGATTCCTTCAGTGTTACTCGGCAAGGAAAAGTGGCTCAGAAAGGAAAAATAATCTTCCCGAAGCCTGAAGTAGAAGCTAGTACACAAGAGGAGGTCAAAGCAAAAGCAGAAGAGCCAATTATTGATGACAAGGTTTCACTGCAAGATAGTATTGATTATGGAATGCGTCAAGCTTTGATCAATCAGTCGAACGTGTTAGTCAATACATTGACAAATGTGGTCAGCAAGGTGATGGATGGTACTATAGCTAAGAAAAAGGCCAAGTGACCAATTTACTTCCCAAACAATGTATTTCCTCCTTACAGAACCATCGAGACTGATATTCCAAGTTCTTCTAGAATGCAACAGCAACCAACACATGGGGGACAAATGTCGCAACAAGTGCCACAAAATCACGATTCACAGATGATAGGAAGTAGACAACCAACATCGGCTGGAATGTTTTAGAATTTGCAGCTGATGGGGGAACAAGTAACTCAACAACCTATTCACCACCAATTGGACCACAATATGTGCATTAGGTGCCACAAAATTTCCAGTATCAACCTCACCAAACATACTTGTATCAGAATCCAAGTTCTCAACATCAGCCAATATCACCACATTAGTATCGGCCAGAACCTATTCCACAATATTAGTATCAGCCTCAATTCAGCAGCTATGAGCAAATGCCACAGTTTGGGGATAATGGACAGCAACAACAATGGGCTAGTATGATTGCAGAAGTGGTGAGAGAACAATTTGGATGAAAACCCAAGGATAGAGAAATCATATATTGGTATCCATACCCAGAATATTTTGACAAAGTTCCTTTACTAAGCCGATACAAGATTCCAGATTTCTCAAAGTTTTCAGGTCAAGACAATATTTTGACATATGAACTTGTCAGTCGATTTCTAGCACAATGTGGGGAGGCATTGGTTGTTGAGGCTCTGAGAGTTAGACTTTTCCCATTGTCATTATCTGGATCGACATTTACCTGGTTTTCTTCTTTGCCTTGCAATCCTGTCAGAGGATGGGCCGATCTAGAAAAGCAATTTCACATATATTTCTTCAATGGGGTTCAAGAAATAAAGCTGTCGGACTTGACATCCATAAGATAGAAGTTTGATAAATCGGTTACAGATTATATTCAGAGGTTTAGAGAGATGAGGAACAGGTGCTATAGTCTTAACTTAACTGATTCACAGCTTGTTGATATGGCTTTCCAGGGATTACTTGGGCCGATAAAAGAAAGGTTTTCTGCACAAGACTTTGAGAGCTTAGCTCATTTGGTTCAGAAAGTATCGGCTCATGAACAAAGATTTCAACAGACAAAGAGGTTTTCCAGGAAGGCTAATAATGGCAACAATATTTACAGCTATGATTCAGAATCAGAAGATGAAAACCCAAAGATTGGTTTGGCAGAGTGATCAAGGAATAAAAAGACAGTTGTTTGCCAATGGGTTAAAGATACTAGAAAAGAGGAAAAACATGATTTTGACATCAACAAAGCCGATAGGATATTTGATTTGGTGCTGCAAGAGAAACAGATCCAACTTCCAATACGACATGTGATTCCATCGGCTCAGGAATTGAGAAAGAGGAAATATTGCAAGTGGCAAATACAGGATCTCATCATACCAATGAGTACAAGGTGTTCAGGCAGTAAATCCAATCGGCTATAGAGCTGGGCAGAATCAAGTTTGATGATGGTAAAAAGCCGATGAAGATTGATGGTCACCCTTTTCCTGTCAACATGGTCCACACAAATGAAGCCAATAAGAGGAATTATCGGACTTATCAACAAAATAGATTCAACTCTACCAAGTTGATTAGCAAATAACAAAGGAAACAAGATAGGCAGATTCAAACATATTCTCAAGATGATAGGGTTTGCTTTGATTCTCATTGGAAGTGTGAATTCTTTAGGTTTTGCTGGAATGAAGGGATGAGGTTAACATCGGTTGAAGATTGTCTAGGCTGCAGTAATGAAGAATGCAATATACCATGGTAATGCTCATCAATCAAGTAGTTCAAAATCTAAGAATCGGCCGATACAGAAGAGATTATTAGTACATCAATGTTTAAGGCCGATTCATCAAGGTTATTTCAACGATGAAGATGAAGAGCGAGGAGAGAATGTTCAAAATCCCCAATGGTGTCCAACTAGAATTTTTACAAAAAATCAGAAAAGTTGAGTTCAACTGTTGAGAAACAGGGAGCAGATGCAAGAAGTTCAAGATGAAATTGATCATCGACTAAAACGCACCAGGAAGGAGTGGCGTGTTAAATCTAATGTTGTGTCAGCCGATGAGGTCAAAGCAGACAAGGTTTCAGCATCTGCTAAGGGTAAAGTTGTAGTTTCATCTTCAATCAATATGTTGTTTGTGTTACCAGCAGAGTATATCATACATTCAGCCGATGAGGAGGAGAAATCATTGGCAAAGATAACATCATCACCAGAACAAGTTTTTTTAAAAAAACCTAAGGACAATGAACATCGGCATCTAAGACCATTATACATCAAGGGATTTGTCAATGGGAAGTCGATGTCCTAGATGTTAGTTGATGGGGGAGCAGCTGTCAATTTGATGCCGTATACCACATTCAGAAAGCTTGGTAAGACTTCAAAAGATTTGATCAAGACCAACATGGTGCTAAAAGATTTTGGAGGCAATTCATATAAAACAAAAGGAGTCTGGAATGTTGAGTTAACAGTGGATAGCAAAACAATTCTAACCACATTTTTTTGTCATTGATGAAAAATGATCATATAGTTTACTATTGGGAAGGGATTGGATACATGCTAACTATTGTATTCCTTCAACAATGCATCAAAGTTTGATTCAGTGGCAAAGAGACCAGGTAAAGATCGTGCAAGCCAACATGTCAGTAAATGTTACTATTGCCGGTTTATCTATTTGGGAGATGGAAGGAGTTGATTGTTTGTTAGGAAAGGTTTGGGAAGGAGATTATTTAAAAGTATTCGATTGTGATATACAGCCAATCGGCGATGAAGAACCCCAACTTCTGCTATGAAAACATAGGAGATAGCCCAGTATTTATGTAAAAGATACTATAGAGGATTTAGAAGGAAAATTGGGGCAAGGATTTATGTCGGCCAATGAGTTAGAAGAAATAGATATTGGAGATGGCGATAAGCCACGGCTGAAATATGTTAGTGCTAAATTGTCAAATAAGTTCAAAAAGGAATTAGTTGGATTGTTAAGAGAATATAAAGATTGTTTTGTCTGGGAATATCATCAAATGCCAGGAATTAGCTGATCTATTGTTTTGCTTAAATGCTTAAATCTGGAAGAAGCCAAAGTTGTTATGTGTGAAGTGCATGAAGGAATTTGTGGTACATATCAATCGGGCCGTAAGATGAGATGGTTACTTTAAAGAATTGGATATTTTTGGCCGACAATGCTACAGGATTGCTTTAATATTAAAAAGGATGTCAAGATTGTCAGAAGTTTGGAGCAGTTCAAAGAGCACCAGCATCGGCTATGAACCCAATTATCAAGCCATGGCCGTTCAGAGGTTGGGGAATTGATATGATCGGCCAAATTAATCTACCATCATGTAAAGGGCATAAGTATATTTTGGTGGCAACAATTATTTTACAAGATGGGTTGAAGCAATTCCTTTAAAGAAAGTTAATTACAGGGATGCCATTGAATTTGTTAAGGAACATATAATCTATCGGTTTGGAATTCCACAGACAATAACAACAGATCAAGGATCTGTTTTTGTAGCCGATGATTTTGTTCAGTTAGCCGATAGTATGGCTATCAAGTTGTTCAATTCTTCTCCTTATTATCCACAAGCTAATGGACAGGCTAAAGCTTCTAACAAAAGTTTGATCAAGCTAATTAAAAAAAAGATTGCAAAACAACCTAGGAAGTGGCACACTACCTTGGCTGACTCACTGTGGGTATATCGGATGGCATGTCATGGAGCTACACAAGTGCCACCTTATCAGCTTGTATATGGGCATGAGGCTATTTTACCTTGGGAGTATAACATCGGCTCAAGAAGGATTTCTTTATAAATGAATTATTGGCCAATGATTAACACAACTTGATGATTGACAACTTAGAAGATTTGGCACAGGTTTGATTACGTGCTTTGGAGAAAATCAAGAAGGATAAAGAAAGGGATTCAAGACACTATAATAAAAAGGTTGTGCCAAAGACTTTTGAGGAAGGAGAACTTGTTTGGAAGTTGATTTTGCTGATAGGACAAGAGATAATAAGTTTGGAAAATGATCACCTAATTCGGAAGGACCCTATCGAATTCATCGTTGTGTACCTAAAAATGCATATATGCTTGAAGGACTTGATGGGAAAGTTTTTGGGAAAGCATTAAATGGAAAATATTTGAAGAAATATTACCCAAGTGTTTGGATTAACTCATAATCAGTTTTTTAGCCGATGTATGATGACATCGCCTTAAGAGGGCCGATATGTATTATCGCCCTTAGAATAAAAATTCACATAGCACACAAGTATAGAGGTAGAGATGAAATCGGCTCTGAAGCCGATGGTTAAATTTCACAAAAATGTTTCAAATGTTTTCAAGACAGAATGTATCAAGGACTAGAACTATTACATCAGCCCAGAAAGTTATTGATTGCCGATATCGCGCGAAGGCGAATTTGTTCGACTTCATCAATGATGCGTGCGTCATCGGCTTCAGACCCAGGGATCGGCTTCAAAGTTTTGTTAAGCTCTACCAAATGTTTAGCTGATGCTTTCAACTTAGTCGTCTGTTCTTCAATGGCTTTAGGGAAATCAGCTAACTTTTGCTTGGCCTCAGTGATTTTGGTACAGGTTTCTGATATGAATTGGGGTCCCAATCTTCACGATGTAGGATCACCACCTTGATAACTAGCTGTAGAACAGCCGGATAACTTGCTGCAAGCAGTGATAACTAGTGCAACCTGATAAATAAAACTCGAAGCCAACCACCGTCTTTAACCGGCAACCTGAATCGAGGATTCGCCCAACCACACTCTCGAAGAACCAACCAACACAGTCTACAATCAATCAAGGAGAACCTTGAAGAGAGTAGGAGCACCAATTGGGAGCGGATGAAGCCGCCACTTCTGTAATCCCGCGAAGGAAATCACAAGAGCAAAGGGGTAGAGATTACTCTCTGGGGGTTTGTTAGCACACAGCTGAACAAAGGGGTTCTGTATTTCAATTATCAAAAGTCCTTTTTTGCAATGCAGCAATGGGGTATTTATACAAGGAGTAGCACCCTGAGATAGGTGTAAACACGAAAAGAAAAAGAATAGATAGACTATGTGAAAGGGTCTCCACGAAATCAACTCCTGAGTAGTTCCCGCGTGGCTATTGGACTTCTGCACAGTCTTCAGTGTTTTGGCAATAACTCCACCTTGGAAAGTCCAAATGACGTGTGGCTGGTTGTGTTGGAAAGTTAAATTGATAGGCTTTCACACCATGTGCAGCATGAATCACGAAACCTTGTAGATTGGTATAGTTTTACACGGGAACTTGAGCTTCAGGCTGACTGTCGACCAGCTGACCAGTCTTCACTAAAACTGGTCGGCCATCATGATGGTAGCTCAAAACTGGTCAGCACTTGTGGCATTAGAAACTAGACTTCATAAGCTTTCCAGAATGTGCTCATTTAGCTTCATAGCATTTGGGAATCAAAAAGTATGAATGTTTCTTTCAGATGGTTCTGCTAGACTGGACTGGTTCAAAGCTGGTTCTTCTCTGTAGTCCATTCTTGGCTTGTACTTGTTATTCTCCTTAGTGAACCTGAGCAATAGCAAAGTTCACAACTTAGATAGTATATAATTCTCATTAACATTAAAATGAATTTCACAAAGTAGCGCGTGCACTTCTTGTTGTAGCTTCTTTGCTCGATTACGTGTAATTGGTCCATCAAAGACTTGAGCCGATGTCGATGTAGGTGAGACTTGAGTTGGTGTAGCTTGAATTAAAGGTTGTGACATGTTGCTTGGTGACAGGGTCATATCATCCTCCCCCTCTTGAAAAGGAGTCGTCCTCGACTCTGAATGGTCTTCTCTTGTAAATGGTGTTAGATTAGCAACATTGAAGATTGTACTCACACCATAGCTTGCTGGAAGGTCGATCTTGTATGCATTATCATTGATCTTCTCAAGCACACGAAATGGACCATCCCTTCGTGGCATCAATTTGGATTTGCGCTAAAGAGGAAAGCGATCCTTGCGCAAGTGTATCCACACCAAATCGCCTGGTTCAAATAATACTTTCTTCCTATGTTGGTTCATACTTGCAGCCTTGCGTCCCGCCTTGAGTTCAATTGCTTCCTTGGTCTTCTCATGTATCTTCTTTATGTATGCAGCCCACTTGGAGGCACCCATGTTGGCTCTCTCCTGCAATGGAAGGGACAACAAATTTATCAGAGCAATAGGTTTGAACCCATATACAATTTCAAAAGGACACAAGTTAGTAGTAGAGTGTATTGCCCTGTTATAAGCAAACTCCACATATGGCAAGCAGTCCTCCCAAATCTTCAGCTTCTTCTTCACCATGGTTCGCAGCAGCATTGACAAGGTGCGATTCACAACTTTGGTTTGTCCATCGGTTTGAGGGTGACAAGTTGTTGAGAACAACAGCTTGGTCCCAAGTTTGGCCCACAACGTCTTCCAAAAGTAGCTCACGAACTTGACATCACGATCAGACACAATGGTCCTGGGCATCCCATGTAACTTCACAATTTCTCTGAAAAATAAATTAGCAATATGTGAAGCATCGTCGGTCTTGTTGCAAGGGATAAAATGAGCCATCTTTGAAAATCTATCAACGACAACAAAAATTGAATCTTTTCCTCACTGAGTTCTAGGCAATCCCAGCACAAAATCCATGCTTATATCTTCCCAAGGAATATAAGGAGTAGGTAAAGGAGTGTATAAGCCATGAGGTTGCAATTTTGACTTAGCTTTGTGACAGACGACACATCGTTCCATAAATCTGATGACATCTCATCTCATCTTGGGCCAATAGAAATGATCACCTAGCAGCTCGTATGTTTTCTACTGTCCAAAATGGCCTGTCAATCCTCCTCCATGTGATTCCTGTAACAAAAGCAATCTAACAGAGGAATTTGGAACACAAAGCATGTTAGCCCAAAACAAAAATCCATCATGTAGGTGATATTTTTCCCAACCTTTTCCATTTTTACAATTTTTGTATGGTTCTGAAAATTCAGGGTCATTGTCATACATACCTTTCAAACTTTCAAGTCCCAACACCTTCACTTCAAGTTGGTTCAGCAACACATTCTTTCGAGACAACGCATCAGCGACCACATTGTCCTTACCTTTCTTATATTTCACAATGTATGGAAATGTTTCAGTGAACTCAACCCATTTGGCATGACGACGGTTCAGCTTAGCTTGCCCTTTCAAGTACTTCAAAGCTTCATGATCGGAATGAATAACAAATTCTTTTGGCCATAAGTAGTGCTGCCACGTCTCAAGCACACATACCAAAGCATACAATTTTTTATCATACACAGAATAATTCAGTTGAGCACCTCCCAACTTTTCACTAAAATATGCTACAGGTTTTCCTTATTGCATTAAAACTCCTCCTATCCCAATTCCACTAGCATCATATTCTACTTCAAAAGTTTTAGTGAAATCAGGAAGAACAAGTAACGGTGCTTCAGTCAAACGTTTCTTTAATTCTTGAAAAGCATTTTCCTGTGAGTTTCCCCATTTAAATTCAACCCCTTTCTTTGTCAATTCATTCAATGGAGCAGCGATGGTACTAAAATCTCTCACAAATCTTCTATAAAAACCAGCAAGGCCATGAAAACTTCGCACCTGACTTACATTCGTTGGAGTTGGCCATTCCTTAATCGCTTTCACCTTGATCTCATCCACTTCTATTCCTTTTCCTGAAACAACAAAGCCAAGAAACACAACATGGTCTATGCAAAAGCTGCACTTCTCAAGATTCTATGAATAGTTACTTACTATGAATCTTCAGCCAGCAGCCAACACTACAAACATGTCAAATTTATCTCTGGAGCCAGAACGAACATCCAAGAACTCGATGTCAGATCACTTCTGCTCAAACAAACAAAATCTGTAACATAGTGGAGAGTTCACGGTACCATTGTATTCCTGATGCCACTCAACCCTAAGTTACGATGGCAAAGAGGTCTTGTGGATTCAGACTGAAGAAGAACCACAGATATCCATTGATGCAGGCATGCACTCTTTGGAACAAAAAAAACCTTGATGAAGCAGAATCAAAATGGTCAGTTCGCCACCTCCGCTGCCCTTTATTCACCTGTTTACTCAAACCTAATCAATAATATTGTGATAAAAAAAATTTATGAACACCACTAATGCAGCAGGATGGTTCATTGATAGCTCATAGCTCATAAAATGAATACCCTAGCCCCTAGGTACCAAGCAAGTTCACAAAACCATTCGATGATAGAATACCTCTCCTAAGCGGTTTTATCGGTTTTCATAGAAACCATTGAAAACCGGTGAAATTCTGATAAACTTACCAAAATTTTAAAATTCAGTTTGATTTTTTTTTAATTTGACCAGTTCACAAAGAGGTTTTGTTAACCTGAACCCCATAGTGTTTTATCCAAAAAAGTCCACGTCTCTCAGAGAAATGCAACACGAAGAAGAGAAAATTCCACTTCCAAAGGTAACACTGTAAAAATGAAAAGTATAGGAACGTTTCTGCAAAATAGCTGGCCCTCACNCCCCTTCTCCCCGTTTTCCTCAGCCCTCGCACGGGCGCCGCGTGGGGGATCCGCCACCACCCACCCACGCCTTGCGCCAGCATAGGTGGCCACCCTCTTGCATGTCACTGTTCCCTCCTTCCTCGCGTGCCTCCTCCCTCCATCATAGGCACTCAATCCTCAGTTGAGGCAGGCAATTGGTCTTTGTGGATGCACACTGAAAAAGACAACACAGGTATCCATTGATGCGGGCAATGTTGTTGTTGACAAGATCATGCACTCCTTGGAATAAAAAGATCTTAGTGAAGCCCAATCAAAATGGACACTTCCATTGCACTTTAGTCACATATGGAAACTCAACTAATCCCTAGCATTGTGATCGAAAAGTCAGTAACATCATTGATATGCTTTGAATTCGGTGATGTTCTAAACTGTGAAAAACCGGTGTGAAATGAGTAATCTTTGTTTTTCTCATCTCGTCCAACTCACAAGAGATGCATATTCATTCATAGTTCATTACTCTTGAAATGAAAGAGTTAGGTACCAAGTATAGCATTGGTCAGTCTTATGTGGTCTTAAGTTTCAGCAAAAGGTTATGTAAAGCAGGGAGACAGAGAGGTTGAGCAAAATTTTTGTATGCTGTAACGGAGGATAGTATATGATTTTCTTAAGAAGGTTGAGATCAGCCCTCAAAAGAAATAATGGTTATCAGATCTTCTTGTCTATATATTTTATCATCTCTTACTTCCAGCTTCTTCAAGTTTACAGACTGACATCCATCATCATATCATGAGAATATGAGATCTTCCTTCCAGAAAAAATTCTCGCAATGAAAGTCTGATGCATTATCTATAGTTCTACTTCCATATTTCAAAAAAAAATGAGATGACATTACAAAATATCTAAGTGTACTTACATCCAGTGAATCGTTTCCTTTCACTAATCCAAGGAAATAATTTGATTTTCCTGAATACATGGAGAATGAAACATCCTGATGAAAAGGTTCTTTAACATGGACGGTAATTACCCTGCTATGCACGCCTAGTCTTACCATTATCAGTGAAAGGCTTAGACTTAATACTAGTAAATAAGTAAAGCACAATAAAAGACTTATGTAATACTACATGATGGTAAAGAAGATGTAAGTTAATATTGTGTTAAACAAGGGTATCAGCTTTTGTCTTGCCCCAAGTCTCATAATGTCAAGGCCCACATTGGTTGTCCCTCAACATCCTTGACTGCTGAGCCCACCAAACTGTGCACATCCGCACTATATGGACGAACCATTGGCTACTTTAGTAGATGAACAAAGCATGCACATCAGCACATCCATCAAGACTATGCATCCCTTCTTTCTGTCACCGGGCTTGGCGTAGCTCTATCTCATATAGTTGGCAGTTCGGCAAGCAGTCAACCCTGCAACATGTCAAATTTATCTATGAAGACAGTAGATCAAGAAACCACGAACTCGACCTTAGATCACTTCTGCTAAAATGAATAGAAATTTATAACATCCTGAAGAGTTCGCAATACTATTGTATTCCTGATGCCGCTAAATTGTAAGCTCTAACAGCAAAGAGGTCTTCTGGATGTAGACTAAAGAAGAGGACAATCCATTATTGATGTAGGCAAAAGAGCTATTAACATTGCCAAAGGCATACACTCTTCAGAATAAAAGGACCTTGATCAAGCATAATCAACATGGTCGGTTGGCCACCTCCATTGCCCTTTATCCACCTATTTATACTCTCACTTAATTACTAACATTGTAATAAAAAAAATATGAACACTACTGGTAAGAGTTTTGTGGAGATTATGGGTACCGGATACCCTCATGGCTGGCTTATCCGACTAGCTATAGAGGATAGGTTATGACTCCTGATTATGTAAACCGGCTTAAGACTTGAGTATTACGTTACCAATATAATAAGGTAACGGCTTATAGTCTAAAGTTGGTAAGATTGAGGAGTCCGATGTCGTATGTAACTAGGTCTCCGACTTGTAAGCCTATCCTCCAAGACTATATAAGGAAGGTAGGGCGTCCCTTGAGAGATACACGAATAGCAAAAAATACACGAGGACAACAGATTGAAAGACATCGAAATAAGAGATCAAGAGATCAATAAACCACTCGGCGGATCGAATCCCCGAAACAGGAGTAGGGTATTACCTCTCGTTGAGAGGGCCTGAACCTGTCGAAATCCCTTTGCATACTAACCCATCGTGTTTGGCACTTGACTGCTACCCCCAATTTCTTATTGCCGAAACCAAGTTTCGATAGTAGGCGCGCCAGGTAGGGGCAGTGCATCAAGTTTTCTTCTTCATCTTGCCAACAAGCACGATGGGATCTTCTTCAGGCTTCAACGACTTCGCCTTTACCCCTAGGCAGGCGTTTCGCTTCGGCAGCCTCGACTTCGTCACCAACAATTTCGGCAAGCTCTCTCTCCTCGACTCGGATTCAGACCAGTCAGGAGGGGGAAACCTCTCGGCGCCGTTCAGGTTACCGGACGACGCTGAGATCTACCACAATCTTCTGTCTTCCAAGTTGGAATCGATCCACTTAGGAGAATCGTCATCATCGTCATCATGCTGCGATCCAGGCTTAAGGGAAATCGCCGTCATACTCCAATCGCTCGAGTTGTGCTCGTCTACGGAGCTCAATGATTACCTCAGCTCTTCCGACTTCGATGACCTCTACGACATCTCCACGGACGAATTCAATGACTCCGACTTCGACAAGGACTACGATCCGATGTTCTTCAATGTTCTCATGGCCGAAGTAGCTAAGACCGACTCGGCCATGGCCCGAAGGGTGGCAAAAAAGGAACGAGCCAAGCTTGAACAGGAGCGCAAGCATATGGAGGAGGAGAACAAGCGCAAGTAGGAGGAGATCAAACGGAAAGAAGAAGCTGACAAGAGGAAACGAGACTTGAGGGCGACCGGGTGCTCCGCTCGCGAGGCCATACTCCAAACACGAGTCAACAACGCCAACATCTTCCTCACACCCCAACAGAACGTTGTCGCTGCCCTCACCCTCATCGACACCGTCATCGAAGCGGCACCCTCTGCGGTGACACCACTTCTAGACAAGATCAAAACTATCGTCGCAGCCACAGCCAACGGCGCTCCCACAAGCTCCGTGCGGAGAGCTACCGAGTCCATCACCGAGACACCCAAAGGCAGCCACCTACCGCCGATGCGATCTAGAGACTACCGTAGGCCCAAGCAAAGCAAGACACCCGCCAAGGCCAAAGACCCTCGTCATTACGCAGTATGGAAGCATCAAGATCAATCGGCCGACTCTCATGAGAGAGGTCACGGCCGGCCACCCGTCCATGATTGGGTTCGACATAACTCCAACTACCAAAGCAGCTCTCAAAGGCCCCCGCCGAGTGACTTGAGGGAGGTACTTGACCGGTGCCACCGGGAGCGCAACAGACTCTCTTATGAAGTACGAAGGAGATCACCCGACAACTATGACGATGGAGTACCCGCGTTCACTTGGGACCTGCATCGAGTGGATTGGCCGAGTGGTTTCAAGCCCACAGGGATTGACAAGTACGATGGCAAAACCGACCCTAAGTCGTAGTTGACCGTTTACACCCTCGCCATCCATGCAGCAGGAGGAGACAGCAAGGCCATGGCGAACTACCTGCCCGTCGCTCTCGCCGACTCAGCCAGGAACTGGCTCACAAGCTTACCAAGAGGTTCGATTGATTCATGGAGCGAGCTTCGGGACCACTTCATCGCCAACTTCCAGGGTACTTTCGAAAGGCCCGGGACCCACTTTGATCTCTACAACGTGATTCAGAAGCCAGACGAGTCGTTGAAGGACAACATCCGGCGTTTCTCGGAAAAGCGAAACAAGATCCCCGACATCAGTGATGATGTCATCATAGCCGCGTTCCAGAAAGGAGTCCACGACGAGTTGCTGATCGGCAAATTCGGGCATAAGCCGCCGAAGACGATCAAGAAGATGTTCAAGACAGCCAACTCCTACACCAAATCAGACGATGCAATTAAAGCTTCATGGCAAGACAGGCACGACAAGCAACCCGGGAGCAGCTGGCGCCCGAAGAAGGACAACGGCAACGGCAACGGCAACAACGGCCAAAAAGATCGCAAGCGTAAGTTCGAAGATCTGGTCGCCACGACGTCGAACTACCAACAACAGCGCCCCCGAGTCGCCGCCTACAACAAGATCATGAACGCCCAATGCACTCATCATCCGAATCACAAGCACGCGGCCAAAGATAGTTTCATCTACAAGCAATTCGCCGAGCAGTATGCAAGTCAACTTCACCAGAAGCCGTCGGATGGAGCCGGCACTTCGGGAACCAAGAGGGACGACCCGGCTGGCAGCTCAGAGCCTTTTCAAGATCACAGGGCCAAGTTAAACCACATTTTCGGGGAACCGCTGGCGTACGAGTCCAAGAGGAAGCAGAAGCTGACCGACAGAGAACTCAACGCGGTACAACCCGAAGTCCCACACTACTTGCGATGGTTAGAGGTGGCTATCTCGTTCAACCGCTCGGATCACCCTGACCGAGTGGTTCGCCCGGGGCGGTATCCCCTGGTACTAGACTTGGTGGTTCGTAACATCAAGCTCAAGCACGTCCTCATCAACGGCGGCAGCGCCCTCAACATCCTTTTCGCCAAGACGCTGGACGAGATGTAAATCCTGAGAGCAGAATTGAAGCCAAGTTCAGCCCCCTTCCATGGAGTCTTCCAGGGCTGTTATCTACGCCACTCGGGCACATCACCCTTCCCGTCACCTTCGGCACTCGGGAGAACTTCCGCACAGAAAACATTAGCTTTGAGGTCGCCGACTGCGAAGCAGCTTATCACGCGATCATCGGAAGACCTGCGCTCGCCAAGTTCATGGCGGTACCACATTACACCTACCTCATGATGAAGATGCTCGGTCCCAATGGAGTTATCTCCTTGCGCAGCGACGTCAAGCAAGCCTTCACCTGCGACAAGGAAAGCTGCGACATGGCCCAAACAGGAAATCCGACTGCTGCATCGAAGAACACCGGAGCTTATTGCTACGTCACGATGTCCTTCGGCCTGAAGAACGCCGGAGCTACTTATCAGCGTATGATTCAGAGATGCCTTCAGACCCAACTCGGGAGGAACGTGGAAGCCTACGTCGATGATGTCGTCGTCAAGACCAAGCAGAGAGAAGACCTGATCGCTGACTTAGAAGAAACCTTCGCAAATATTTGGGCCTTCAGAATGAAGTTGAACCCAGAGAAGTGCACTTTCGGTGTGCCGTCAGGCAAGCTACTTGGCTTTATGGTGTCTCATCGCGACATTGAAGCAAATCCAGAAAAGATCAACGCTATCCGGAACATGAAGCCACCGAGTACCCAGAAGGACGTACAGAAGCTTACTGGTTGCATGGCGGCACTGAGCCATTTTGTTTCCAGACTTGGTGAACGAGGCATGCCCTTTTTCAAGTTGCTGAAGAAGACGGATGATTTTCAATGGACCACCGAGGCCCAGAAAGCTTTTGAAGACTTCAAGGAGTTCCTCACAACGCCACCCGTGTTGGCGTCACCTCACCCTCAAGAACCTCTGTTGCTCTACGTTTCCACAACGCACCAGGTGGTCAGCACGGTTTTGGTCATCGAACGCGAGGAGGAAGGACAAGCTCAGAAAGTTCAAAGGCCTATCTACTTCGTTAGCGAGGTGCTGGCAAGAGCCAAAACCCGCTACCCCCAGGTACAAAAACTGCTATATGGAGTCCTAATTACCGTTAGGAAGTTGTCCCATTATTTTTAGAGTCACTCGGTTACCCTAGTCACGTCTTTTTCACTCGGCGATGTCATCCATAACCGGGAGGTTACTGGGCGCATTGCGAAGTGGGCTCTGGAGTTGATGCCATTGGATATTACCTTCAAAGCGAGAATGTCTATAAAATCTCAAGTCTTGGTGGACTTCATGGCCGAGTGGACCGAGCGTCAAGAAGATGTACCTAGGGAGGAGCTGCAATACTGGACCATGCATTTTGACGGATCTAAACGAGTCACCGGTTTGGGAGCAGGAGTCGTCTTGATTTACCCAACTGGGGAGAGGCTACGGTATGTTCTTCATATTCACTTCCCTGCCTCACATAATGTTGCCGAATACGAAGCTTTACTTCATGGCCTACGAATCGCTGTCACTTGGCATACGACGGATGATTGTATGAGGAGATTTCCAGCTGGTGGTCAACAAAGTAATGAAGGATTGGTCCTGCTTGAATGATAACATGGAGGCTTATCGACAAGAAGTTCACAAGCTTGAGGACAAGTTTGACGAACTGGAGTTATCTCACGTCTTGAGGCACAACAATGAGGCGGCTGATGAGTTGGCGCAGTTTGGGTCCAAGCGAGAAGCAGCCCCGACTGACGTTTTTGTAGAACACCTCAATGAGCCGACTGTT
Organism: Oryza officinalis; assembly: GCA_008326285.1. Lineage (NCBI taxonomy): Eukaryota > Viridiplantae > Streptophyta > Magnoliopsida > Poales > Poaceae > Oryza > Oryza officinalis. The sequence continues at coordinate 21,168,618 of BDMV01000011.1, read as the reverse complement.
GCTAAGAAATCAATCCCAACAAAGAAGCTACAGAACAGGTTGCCATGCTCGACACCGACTGGAGGACACCGTTCATCAAGTTCTTGACTCAGCAGGAGCTACTCGAAAACCGAGATGATGCAGAGCGAATTCAACGTCGCAGTCAGAGCTATGTCATGGTGGATTCGGAGTTATACAAGAGAAGCCCCTCTGGAGTTTTGATGAGATGCGTCACGCCTGAGGAGGGATGACAATTGTTACAAGATATTCATTCTAGCATTTGCGGCAGTCATGCTGCGGCGCGTACTTTGGTGGGCAAGGCTTACAGACAAGGTTTTTTCTGGCTCACGGCGGTCTCTGACGCCGACAAGGTGGTCCACACATGTGAAGGTTGTCAGTTCTTCTCTCGGCAAAGCCATGTTCTAGCCCAAGAGTTACAAACAATCCCATTGTCGTGGCCGTTCGCGGTATGGGGCTTAGATATGGTTGGTCCTTTTAAAAAGGCTCCAAGAGGATTTACACATCTATTCGTCGTAATTGACAAGTTCTCCAAGTGGATTGAGGCTAAGCCGGTTGCTACAATAAATGCAGATAAGGCACGAGATTTTATTTTAAACATCGTGCACCAGTTTGGAGTTCCGAACAGGATTATAACCGATAACAGGACTCAGTTTACTGGAGGCGTTTTCAAGGAATTCTGTGAAGATTTTGGGATCAAGATTTGCTATGCATCGGTGGCACACCCCAGAAGCAACGGACAGGTGGAATGCGCCAATGGTATGGTTCTTCAAGGCATTAAGGCCCGAGTGTTTGATAGGCTACATCCCTACGCCGGAAGATGGGTTCAAGAGTTGCCTTCGGTATTATGGTCGTTACGAACTACACCCAGTCGGGCTACCGGCCAATCACCTTTCTTCTTGGTTTATGAGGCTGAAGCAATGTTGCCGAGTGAGATGGAGTTCGAATCTCTTCGAGTTCGCAATTTTAACAATGGACGCTATGATCAAGACAGAGTTGATGACTTGACCCGACTGGAAGAGGCTTGCGAGGCTGCATTGGTTCAGTCAGCAAGGTATCTTCAAGGACTTCGACGTTATCATAACCGAAATGTTCGGTCACGAGCTTTTATTGTTGGTGATATGGTTCTACGGAAGATTTAGACTACAAAGGATAGACATAAGTTATCTCCACTATGGGAAGGCCCTTACATAATTGCAGAGGTCACTCGGCCAGGAGCATATCGTCTGAAACGTGAAGATGGGACCATGGTGGAGAATTCTTGGAACATTGAGCACCTTCGTCGATATTATACTTAGACTTATTGTATCATGTTTTTCTCGATTGCCGACTTCAAGTAAGTTGACTTCTTGAGTTATCAGTCGGGAGTTATGAATATCAATAAAGTGTGGAGTTTCTTATCAATAATGACTTGTTCATGCCTGGTTTATCATTGTTTAATGTTCTGGTTTGAGTTCAGCAGATAAGGACTGAAAATTTTTTGATGGCTTGATCAAGTCTAGGCTTGGTGACAGTCGAACGAAAATTTTTAAGAAATTAAATGTGAAGACTCAAATTAGGGCATAAGCATAAATAAACTAAAAAATTACAAGTTATGTTACAACAATGTTTACATCAGCAAATCTATCCTTGGAAGTTTTCAACTACATCGGCAGCAATCTTTTTTGCCGAGTCCTGTGCTTCATTTATAAGCTCAATGGCCTGTTCATCAGTGGTACCATGAGCGAAGCCATCTCATATTGAGTTTACATCTATCCGAGGATAGAGTGACTTTGTCATCGCCAAGGTATGGCTTGCACTCATGACGGCGGCATCAGTGATATTTTCTATGTACTTCTTCGGCGTCGTCCTGAGTTTATCGAAGACTTCGACAGCATCCAAAGAGCTTGTCCCGAGGCCGTTCTCGTAAAGTGCCGACACTATTGGCGTCGCAGCGTTGGCTATGTCGTCTCTGACTTTTTCGGCTCTTCGGATTTTTTCGGCGAAAACTTCAAATTGAGCATGGGATTTTATCTTATTAGCTACAAGTTTGATATGCTTCAGATTACATAAATAATCAAGATCAAATAGATCAAGGAGTACGAGTCTCAAGGCTTACTTTCAATTTCTTCCAAGGCTTTATTTTTGTCGGACTCGAGTTTGGCATTGTCGATTTCTGCCTTCTTTAATTGCGCCTTGAGGGAGTCAATTTCAGATATATTGGCTACAGTATGAAGATTTGGAATTATCAGTGTCAAACAAATTATACAAGAACAAGACAAGTTGGTTTTTTCTTACCTCCGATTGAACCACAGAGTTCCAGATTCATGTCTCGAAGCTTATTGATTTCTTCCCGCAAGACGACCTCTCTAGCTATGGCTTCCTCTCTGGCGATTCTAAGATCTTGCTGAATATTCTCCAGAGAGTTCACATGAGGTACCAGCTTCTTGAGAGTGTGTGATTTAGCCATTGAGCGGCGATGAATTCTCTGCATTACGAAGATTGAGTCGATTGATTATACAAGACTATTTGGTTGAGATATGAGGGATTTACACTCACATTCATCAGCCGAGTTGCTTCAGAAAGGCTGGCGACGAGCATATCGCGTTCTTTGATTTCTTTTTGTTTGTTCAACACGATGCCCTGCCTTTTGCCTTCTGCATCTCGCCACTCTATTTTGATTGGAGGAACTGAGTCATCTGAGGACTTCAGTCGGGTAATTTCCTCCTCTTCAGCTGTTTGCTCTAAGGATAATGAATGAGGGTGAAAGTCAAAAAGATATGTTCAAGACAAGAGTTTAGGGACTATCAAAGGATTACCTATCCTTGGAGTTGGATCTTCAGCCGGAGTTTCTTGACTGCTTGGGCTTCGTTTGTCCTCATCCGGCTGGTTTCCAGTCGGGGTATCTTGACTGGCAATCAGGGGCTCCTGCTCCGGGATATCCTCACTCAGGAAAGGGTCCTGAGACACTTCTTCAGCAGACTTTGATTTTTCTGGCGTTGCAGATGCACTTACCTTTTCTGTCTGCCCAGTGGGATCTATATCTTGAGGTTTTCTGCAGAAGAAGATGAAGATGATCAAGATGGAGACAAGCAGAATTTCAATGAGGAGATAAATTCAGTTATATGAAGGGTACCTGTTGGATTTCCTGATTTTTGGAGCAGATCTTGTGGATGGCCTCGGCGAGCTTATGTTGGCCTTCGGAGTCTGGGTTTCTTTGTCCGAGTCATCCATAACTAGCCTCCTTTTGCTAGCGCGTTTGCTAGTTTCTTCATCAGCGGCAGTTCTCTTGTTTTTAGTTTGTGGCTTGATTTTTGGGCCGCCCGCTGGCTTTTTGGTAGTTGGCTGGGTGGTGGTATCTTCATGGAAGATTTTGTACAGCCGAGAAATGATCAGAGCATTTGCCTGCAAGCGATATTTTTAAGGTACATTGAAGAATATAAACAGATTGAAGAATGATACGAGATGCAGAGTTTACTTACCAGAGGAGGTGGTCGAAGAAGACTAAAGGGAGCAACCGGCAGCTTATTGCTGTACTCCACTGCAATTCGAGAGGAAAAGATCTTGTACATGCGAGCGCACAAGACCTGGAAATTCAGGGATTCACGGTCCTCACGGTTGGGGTCAGTCTGGCCTTCGTATTCGAACGCTGGCTTAGACCTTTCTTTGATGGGAGCTAGTTGGCACTTGATGAAGTGTCGGGTGATTTGTTCTCCTTGGAGGCCTTTATTCTTCAGCTCAAGAATTTTAGCCAGGAGGTTGTTCGCTTCCATCCAGTCTTGCCCTTCTGGCATGGTGTTCCAGTTGGCCTGTTGGATGAGTGGGGGACCGATGAAGTCGGGCAAGCTGGGGGCTGGGTTTGAAATATAAAACCAATTTGCATGCCAACCCTTATTGGAAGACTTCAGAGGAAGAGGGAAGTAATCTTTGCGGAGAGTCCCGCGAAGTTGAAAGCCGGCGCCACCAACAACACAGGGATTGTCTTTGGTTGGGTGTGCCTTCAGAGAGAACATACGGCAGAAGAGATTGAAGTGTGGAAGGATGCCCAAGAAAGCTTCGACACGTGGATGAAAATGGCGATGTGCAGAATAGAATTTGGGTTCAAATGATAAAGTTGGAGATCGTAGTATTCAAGGATGCCGCGGAAGAATTCAGAAGTGGGAAGACCAAATCCGCAATAAAAGAAGTGAGTGAAGACTATGATCTCACCGCTGTTTGGGGTAGGGAACTCTTCGCCAAACACTGGGCGCCAACCGATGATCTACTTGGCCGGAAGAACTCCGTCCTTCACCATCTCCCGCAGCGTCGATTCCTTCACGTCTGAGGTTGCTCATTGGTCGAAGGGGATTTCTCTCTCCTCTGCCATGGATATGGATTGGGGAGGATGGATCTGGGGCTGGGAGTGGAGATTTTTGGAGGAGATGTTGGGAGACTGGTTGCGCGCGATGAATCTTGATGGAGCTTGAGCTTTCGGGAGGATGGATTTGGATGTGCGCGAGTTCTAGGTTTCTACGAAGAGCCTGTGAACAGGAGTGCGAAAGGGGAAATTTTTGGAAGATGAAGCAGTGGGGAAGACAACGGCGCTTCAGAGATTTTAGGGTATCGATAGGTTTTCTCGTGTTTGGGCCGAGACCCATGAGAAGCTTACGGCCCATACAATAGGTGTGGCTTGACACGTGTCTCTAGGGACTTAAGCAGATTTGCCTTGGCAATACGCACGTGCCTTATTGCCCAATGCCTTTAAAGTCCTTTCATACAGCAGTTACACAACTTGTTGAAAGTTGGTACGATGCAACTTGAAAGGTGACAATCAGTAAATTTTTTTATAGTTGTCCTGGTAGCTTTTTTATAGGTTGCAGGAGCTGTTGGGTTTTTACAATGCATTTGATTTTTGATTATATCAAAGCTATTTTGCCACCTTAGTGTGCTCTTTTTATTAAGACCAATATTATGGCTAGAGCTATTTAATATTTTGATCATATCTTTCAGATGACTGATAAATTTATTGGTAGTTTATTAGCTCGGATTTTTTATTCCTGAGGTTAGCTGAGTTATATGCTCCGAGAGGACTCGGCCATAACGACTCGGATAAGCATGAGCTTGCCAGTACTCGGATTCATTATACACTATGCCTTGATTATAAGGTTATGTGTTATATGATTTCTTATGATTGCTTTTAGCTTAAGCTAGGCATTTATTTATATTACTTAGATGAGTGTGATTATTATAGTTCTTGACTATATGCTTAGTTTGTTTTAACTAAACACATAGTCGGGGGGCTACACCTAATTAGGTGCATCAGTCGATGCACCTAAATATCTATTCTTAAGAAATTTTTGAGATATTTTCAGTCCTTCACAGCCTTCTTGAGACTCAGGCAGAGATGATGAAAGCACTCAAAAATGAGAGTACTCGGCTAAGGAGTCATTCGACTGTGTATTATTCTGGTTCAAGGCAAAGTTATCTCGTCGACTGTGAAGGTCTCAGGGGCTACTGTGGAGATTATGGGTACCGGATACCCTCATGGCTGGCTTATCCGACTAGCTATAAGGGATAGGTTATGACTCATGATTATGTAAACTGGCTTAAGACTTGAGTATTACGTTACCAATATAATAAGGTAACGGCTTATAGTCTAAAGTTGGTAAGATTGAGTAGTCCGATGTCGTATGTAACTAGGTCTCCGACTTGTAAGCCTATCCTCCAAGACTATATAAGGTGGGTAGGGCGTCCATTGAGAGATACACGAATAGCGAAAAATACACGAGGACAACAGATTGAAAGACATCGAAATAAGAGATCAATAAACCACTCGGCGGATCGAATCCCTGAAACAGGAGTAGGGTATTACCTCTTGTTGAGAGGGCCTAAACCTGTCTAAATCCCTTTGCATACTAACCCATCGTGTTTGGCACTTGACTGCTACCCCCAATTTCTTATTGCCAAAACCAAGTTTCGACAGTAGGCGCGCCAGGTAGGGGCAGTGCGTCAAGTTTTCTTCTTCATCTCGCCGACAAGCGCGATGGGATCTTCATCAGGCTTCGACAACTTCGCCTTCACCCCTGGGCAGGCGTTTCGCTTCGGCAGCCTCGACTTCGTCACCAACAATTTTGGCAAGCTCTAACAGCAAAGAGGTCTTCTGGATGTAGACTAAAGAAGAGGACAATCCATTATTGATGTAGGCAAAAGAGCTATTAACATTGCCAAAGGCATACACTCTTCAGAATAAAAGGACCTTGATCAAGCATAATCAACATGGTCAGTTGGCCACCTCCATTGCCCTTTATCCACTTATTTATACTCTCACTTAATTACTAACATTGTAATAAAAAAAAATATGAACACTACTGGTAAGAGTTTTGTGGAGATTATGGGTACCTGATACCTCATGGCTGGCTTATCCGACTAGCTATAGGGGAAAGGATAGGTTATGACTCATGATTATGTAAACCGGCTTAAGACTTGAGTATTACGTTACCAATATAATAAGGTAACGGCTTATAGTCTAAAGTTGGTAAGATTGAGGAGTCCAATGTCGTATGTAACTAGGTCTCCGACTTATAAACTTATCCTCCAAGCCTATATAAGGAGGGTAGGGCGTCTCTTGGGAGATACACGAATAGCGAAAAATACACGAGGACAACAGATTGAAAGACATCGAAATAAGAGATCAATAAACCACTCGGCGGATCGAATCCCCGAAACAGGAGTAGGGTATTACCTCTCGTTGAGAGGGCCTAAACCTGTCTAAATCTCTTTATATACTAACCCATCGTGTTTAGCACTTGACTGCTACCCCCAATTTCTTATTGCCGAAACCAAGTTTCGACAAGTTTTATTCAACGGTCTTATGGATGTGGAAAAAATACAATCCAACTCATATTACTATAAGAGATGCAGAAGGACAGTTCATTGATAGCTCATATCTCCTAAAATCAAGGCGCTATATGTACCAAGTAGGTGCACAAAATTGTTCACTAATCGAATATCTCTCCGAAGGGGTTTTATCGGTTTTCATGGAAACTATTGAAAACCAGTGAAATTCAGACAAACTTTACCAAAATTTTAAAATTCAGATTGATATTTTTCAAGACCAATTTACCAAGAGGTTTTGTCTACTTTAACCAAATGACAGAAAATCAAAGAAAAAAACAGAGCTGACCTACATTTCCAGCAAAACATTATAAAACAGTGAGATACAGTGCGGTTGGGCAAATTGTTTGTAATAGATAGGCAAAATAGTTTTCTTAAATTTAATAAGGCTGTAATCAACTTTTAAAATAAACTTAAGCAATTGAGCTCAGATCTTACGTACATCATGCCATCACCATCCCTTCAAGTTTGCATATACATCCGTCATAATCTCAAGCATCAAGCCCTCCCAAAAACAGTTCTCATGAAGAAAACAACACAAATCTCAAGTATGGTATCTGAATCTTTATATCGTTACATGACCACACATACATTTGTGTCCAACCTAATCCCGTCCCCCCCTCTTTATGTAATACCTAAAAACTACGAAATTAACTACCATTGGCAACAAGCCAACAAGAGACCAAAGTGAGGGCTATTGCTACATGTCAATGGCATGGTCATCTGTATTTTTTTTTTCTCGAATACACAAGAGATCTGCATATCATTTAATTGAAAGAGGAAAAAAACTATAGGTGAAATCTTCCACCAAGGTCTTACAATAAAAAAACACCAATCACAAAAAAACACTCCATGTTGACCTCCATACAAAGCTTCAATACAAAGCTAAAACTATTGTCATAGAAAAAGCTACGTAGCCTCGAAGCCCCAACCAAACACTCTTTTTTGCTACGTAGCCTCGAAGCCCCAACCGAACACTTAAAGCGTCCTCACAAGCCATAGCTTGAAGGACAACTTCCATACCAGCTTCATTGAAGATAGTCATTTCTAGGTTTTCAAATCTCTCAAACAACCAAAATAATCATCGAGTTAAGCCCCTTTTTTTCATTTTTTTTCCTCAATTCTTTCACTGTTCTTGACCACCAACTGAAAAAAACTCTGGAGTTACGATCGATAAACATGGAATATAAACCAAGCGTGGAATAGAGTCATCTGCATTATTTGAAAACTTTGGATAAAAGAACATAAGAATCTTCAAGAAACAAGAGTGTTAGTCAATTTCTTGCCTGTATTCAGAAGAATATTCACTGCAAAGAGACAATTCCTTTGGGGAAAGACTTATTTCCATGCAAAAATTAGGGGAATTTGTTCCAGAACTACTGACAGGCCAGAATTAGAGAGATCTTGTTTCCAAAGATATCCAATGTTACAGCTCAAGGATACTTGAGATTACAGCACTTTCATAATAGATGCATAGTTTAATTTTACTGTTCTTGATCTCAGTACAAACCCATTTTACAGCCTGGAACCTATTGTCCATACAGTACAAGTACAACAACACAGGTTACTGTAACAAGAGGTACCACACCACCATAATCTTAAGTCTACTTGTACTGGTGCATAGTAGCACATCCTATAGATGGCCACCTTGAGCCTCAATAATCAAGTGTGATACAGGTGCACCAGAAGCACCTTTTGGTCTAGCATTGATGGTGGAAACAGTAAGGTGAACTCTAAGTCATATGGAGCAAAACTAAAAAAACAAATCGAACAAAAAGATGTTTCTAAAAGTTATCTTGTGTCCCCCTATGTCTCTCCAAGGCGAAACTAGAAGCCAACCAACCAGCCCTACCTCCTACAGAAGCTGTATATTCATAATACCTGGGATGACCACTCGCATTCTCCTTATGCGAATTCCCATCTGTATTGTATCCAATGCTAAAGCAATTCGTGCCGTTGTTCACAATGTCCAATGCATTCCACATCTGACTCCCTGTCCCTGAAGCCAGCCTTCTAGGAGACATGGTAATTGTATCACAATTGACTCCCTGCAGTCCTATAAAAAAGGAAATGCAGGGTTTGTTCTCAAAATCCTCTTATCTTGAATAAATCTGTGCAACGAACAACTCTTCATCTTTGGCTAGATCTGTGATTCTGATTAACGTATGCTCCACCTCTAACTCTTCTGTAAAAGAGCACATAGGCTGCACCTGATTTTACATCTTCTTCATTGATGGCAGAAACATGGCTATCATCAAAATTATACCATCTGTCCTCGTCCAAAAGCTGCATGAAAGAAATTTCAAGTTAGGATTCCAGGAGAGCACTAGCAAGCAGGATTTTTAAAGCACAACCTGGGACACATGACTATTTTCAACTTAAGTTCTTAGCACATGTACAGACAACAAAAAACAATACAGATACACTGGCTATAAACACCAATAACCCTTTGGAATCTCTAACAAACCATAACTCAGATTCTTGAGGATAAAAAAAATATTGCATGCAGATTCAGATTATAGGATGAACCTTTATGTATGCTGTATAATGTCCACTTGCCATGCTGCCATAATGATTGCTCACAGCATACAACTCATATATTTGGCGTTCTGAGCTCTTCTTGTTGGCAATATAGTTTGTCAAATCAAAATCATGAATTGGAAAGTTGACAAATGTTTCTAGCTTCTGCTTTGTTGACCTACTAAAGGAGAATCTCTTCAAATGTATAACTAGCACTTCTGGAAGTCTCCATAAGTCAAGCTTTTTGCTGGCTTGCCTTTGCTCCTTGCACCTTGGACAGTACCTAATTCATTAATAGCTTTGTTACTTACACTGTTTGAAGTGAAAACAAGAGACTTAAACACTTATCATCTTAATTTTTACAGGAAAACTTATCATCTTAATTTTTACAAGAGCACAATACATGGAACAATAGATTCAAAAAAAAAAAACTTCCTACACTTTCAGCTGGGTAGAAATTAGACTTTAACACTCCTGGGCAATTTAATAAGGTATCAGTGCCAATACCATATCCTAAAATGGTGAGTGTAGATATAAACAGCTGAAATGCAAATTCTGGCAATGTGACTGTCATACTAACAAAACCCATATGCTGGATGTCACAGAATATCAGCTAGAACCAAGTATAACTGAAGTAAATGGTATTTCTAATGTGTCTTAGAACAAGTAATTGAAATTTGACCACATGTTGCTCTTTCAAAAAATTAGAAAAGAAACTAACCACATGTCTTCAGGAACAAGAGGTTCTTCTCTCAAGAAAGCATCCAAGCATGAATAAAGCGAGAGAGGTTCACCACGGGTTCTCTTGGCAGGAGGAGCATACTTGAACACCTCCGGAAGGTTCTCCAAATGATGAGTGTGTAACTTTTTCAGATCTGCTTTGGACCAATTGACAAAGATTACAGCTGCAAGAGAAGATTGTGGGACTCTAATAGTGTCATTGGATTGCTCAATAGTTGTGTTGCTATCATCAATCAACTGTAGCTGAAATTTGGTGCTGTCAGTATGATAAGTCTGTGTCCTTGTGGAAACAGAGCTTTGAACCGAATGCTGAGATTCCTGATTCTTCTGCATAGGTGCAAGCATTTTATGGACCATCTCATGGATATGCATACCCGTGACAGTTTCGTTACGAGATACTTGTGCCAGAAGAGGAACACCATAGGGTTTCCAAGCTGTTGTGCTGATATTGCTTCCGTTGTCCCTGTAAGTAGTGAAGCTAACATCATAAGACAAATTTGATCACAAGTATTATTTTACAACTATTCCATGTAAAGTATAAGGGATCACATATTATGGTTTGTTCATATATAAAACATGCAAGTAAGCCAAAAATACTACAGCTATCATACTAGCATGAACATAATTGTAACTAGAGTTTTATTTTTTGCTTACCAATCATCACGGCGATGAACAAACTGAATGTAACTTGGCTTTTTTTCCATTTTGGGAAGCCTATAAACTGCCAAGTGATCATCATCATTAATTGTCGATAATTGAACCACTGGATCATCAAGTAGACGATGGATCCTATGATTACGTATCTGTAGGAAAAAAAGGAAAATAATAACTCAATAACAGTTCATAAAACCCACCAGCATATAGCACTTAATTCAGTAGTCCTTTCATGACAAACCTCGGCAATTACAAGTCTCTCCCCATTTCTAAGTGAGCATGCATTGCTGATGGCTTGGATAAGATCTCTGCACCTTCCTTGCTTGGGTACATTTACAGTGTATAGTGTTGGTGGAGTACTCCCATCAAAAGTAAAGACCATAACGGTCATGCTTCGGGTTGATGTAAATTGTAGAGGCAAGGAAAGATACATGAATGGGTCAAAAGTCACTGAAACCTTTCCACAGGCTGGGCATACCAAAGTTGACTTGTACTGTCCCTGGAAAATCACAATAGAAGGTAGGTATTACCGTATTAGCAAAACATCTTTCACAAGCAACAAGGGAGAAAAAATTACACCACAATTGGTACCAGAGTGCCAGACACTGGACCCCTTTTATCTTGCATACTGTCATCACTGCTATTGCTAGAATTTTAAAATGATGAAGAGCTTGAGAGCACAAAATCTAACCTGGCATACATCAACAATGATTGAATTGTTTCTGGCAATATGATTGGCCCAATATTCATCTGCAACCTCATCATCTGATCGACCATCAGCATCTTTGGACTTTATGTAAGGCCTATGTTTCACACGGTTCAAGTCTTCATGAAGTCCATCCAAGAGGAATGCCAACAACTCCTGCCAGATTTTGCCGAGATAAATATAAAAGAATATCTGAAGACAAAATAGAATAGTTGTTCATGGAGAGGATCAAACCTGTGAATCATGTTGGTTGTATCCACTGAACTGAGGTGCAAACCGAGACAGCTTTGTTTTGAATGGTCGAGGAGAAACTGGTGTACGTCCAGGAGCCCACAGTTTTCTCAGTAGCTCACCAAAAGCTAATGCAAGTTCACCCTACATGACTACCATCAGAACTCAGTACAATTAACATGAGGCATGTATGCAAATGAACATGAAACCTAACTATGCATTAGCCATGTTTTCTGTTTTTTTTCTTGCTTTCGTGATATACATGCACCAAATCAGTGCACAAAAAATGTTCCACGAAATAATTATTTCTAATAACTGTAGCTTGCATCAGTTATCTTAATATGACAAAGGAGTCATGTGTCTGAGACTCTCTTTGCTGTAAGAAACTGAAATTTTTGGTCAAAAAAAGAAATCAGAAAATTGATTTCAAGCACAACCATATGAACAGATAAAGTCTGAGATAAAAAAGAACAGAAGCATCAAATAAACTTGATAAGACACTTTTACAACCAAAAAAGTAGAAATTTGAACGCAGATAGCATAACAGAATGCACAACCCACAAAAAGTATATATATCCAAGGGAATTGTTACTGAATCAAAACAAATTGTCAATTTCACTAATTTCACCAAGTATCAAAAATCTCTCGGTTGTTGCATACTGTGTAGAAATCTAAAATCTGCCAATTTGATTGACATCAATCAAACCAAATGCATGTAACAAAATAATATCACTATTTCTCTGTAACAGTTAAGTTCAAACGTAAGGCTTCAATGTCATGCATAGAAAGAGTACTTACCACCATACCCAGGGGATTTTGCCAATTTATTTCACGGCGGTAATCTTCACGAAAATATCTAGCGAATTCTGGTGTGTGCACAAGGCATTGTATAGCACTATTCATGAAACATGTATTTCCCAAGTTGAGTAGCCCTGTAAGACCTAAAGGAGATCCTCTGGTGATCATGGCACTAGTAACATGCATGTTATCCAAGTCCCCATTCGAAGATCGCAGGTACTGGCTTTGTGTAAGACTAGAGCTGTAGCTTCTGGAAGTATAATTGTTCGATGCAAAATTCTCATTTGATAATCCTGATTTTGAAGCATCTGCAATCAAGGAAGTTGATTCTCGTTCTAAATATTCATTGTCTTGGATTGAACCAATGCAACCACCATCCAAACTACCATTTGCATCAGTAGTAACCTCCACTAGAATCTGTCATAACAAAACAAATAGTTCAAGTTAAATCATTTAGCATGGAAACATTCTGGAGAACATTTGGAGCAACTAAACTCAAAAACATAGTGTATTATGTCCAAGAGGGAAAATACCAGACAAGAAACAGAAAACATAACTTGACAATGGAAACTATTACGTAAATTCCAGTACTCACATCTTGATCCATCTGAATGTTGGCATCATCAAGGGTTTTATCTAAGTTATCCATCAAAGAATGTCTTGTTCGGCCATAGTAGTCCCAAATGCAGACCTGCCAATAATAACATGACCATGAAAAACTTTAAATTTAGAGGGAAAATCTCAATACCATAGACACCCTAATGAAATATCTACCTCATCAGGTATCAAATCAAAAACCTCACAAGCCTTCTTATGGAGTTCACCAACTGTATCCTGCACGAATCAATAACTTGTCTGATAAAAAATGTAGTGAAATTTTACACAGTTATTACTTTTGACATTAAAAGAGTTCTACAGCAGTTTTTCCTCCAGAGGATCTGTACTTTTATACATTACACTATTATTCAATTTAAATCAATTGATGGAATGACAAAACAAATGGCTGTCATATGTTCAACCCCAGCCAGGGAAATAGATACGTACTTTTTTGCTTATCCTTATAACAGCTTGCTCTCCTTTTGGAGCCAGAAGTAACTGCAGACGTAAAGGATAAACTTCTATGGCTAAATCAGTTTGAGACAAGCCAGTATTGATTGCCTTTCTTGGCAATGTTGGTCCTCCACCATACCTGTAAATGCATTTTCAGAATAATAAGAAATAAATACACCAGAAAGAAATAAAATTGAAGATTAGCACATCAAACGTGCAATTTAACATTCCCATAGGAGTTCCAGCACTTAAATCCAGAAGTGCATGTATAGTGTGCATGTGCAAACACTAGAGCAGGGTATCATGGTTTATAATGGCAAGAATGCAAAGTGAACCCACATCCAGCTCTGCTTATTAGACAACGTCATTTTTATTAACCTAAAAACTACTCCAGTATGTTAGTAATGTTACAAACATCGACCTTCTTTGCAAAAACTAAGTTAATAAATTCTATATATCAGTAACTGAAAAACATCTGAATAACCTGCATGATGGAATATGTTGCTGACAAGACAATAGTTTAACATATAAGAGAAGAATTCTCAGGTTCTAAGATTTGTATGATACATAACAAATTGACCAACAAACAACCATTTTCTGCTGCTTTCTTTATTTATTCACTTTCTTTTCCAGACTAGTAGTAGTTTACAAAGCACTCTGTGGATACTTAATCAACTAAGCAGATCCTGGATAGTGAGTCATATCTGGTACACATACGCAATCAAACAGAAACAGGTACATAAGTTTTAAGCACCTTTACAGACATTTTATCTGCTAAACATACAGATAAAACAAGATGACCCCATGTTCCTAGAGTAGACATATTAGAGGTGTAGTAAAGGAATCACAAAAAAAATACTCATGGGCATGAGCTGAAGATCTATATATTTTAATGGTTCGTATTAAAATATCACATACCAACCATGCAACTTTTCCCAGACTTGTTGGGGAAGCAGTATATAATCACGACCCTCAACCAATGTATCATGTAGTTCAATCTCCATATTCGACACTTCAGATGCAGTATCATCTATCAAATCTGTATTGTCAATTGCTCCTGGCCTTCTCAGAACATTAGAACCATGCTCATGATGATGAGAACCATTATTTGTTGAATTAGCCAAATCTTGAATAACATAATCAATCCAACTTTGCCACCACCTATTTGAGTCAACCAAGAGCCAAGTATAAAAATCAAAAAAATATTACATAAGCAAATAGTAGCTTAATGAATAGTAAAAACGAGGTAAAGAAAAATGAAAATGCATAGATTTGTTTATCAACTATGTTTCAGAAAAAACTTCTGAAACTGATATTTCACTAACTTGTATCTCCATTAAATAGCCAAACAATATATATACAATACAAGGAGGTAATGAAAGCATTCCATGTCCATATCCAAATGTAAGAAGGCCAAAGCTATCTTTCCATGAGCATCAGGACAGCATAGTTTCTGTGCTATCTAGCTATCCTACCAGCATCCAGACCTTGGCAGAAGTATTCTATAACATGACCATGAGAGATCAGAAGTCCGGACGATAGCCAACGCGGTTCCTACATGGAGAGAACAGGCAGTTGACAATTCGCAGCTGATGCTTGTGAGTTTATAAAACGAATTCAGTCCAGCTCGCACTAAATTGCTCCATCATTGAATGTTTATTGCTCAAACAGGGTCAAAGAATGCATCACCCTAGCAGATAACATAGCTAGAGCTCCACTTAACAGGAAGCTTCCAACACTGCAGCAGCAACTACTAGGACCAGGACCAGATACATATACTAGGACCAGATACATACAACCAGGCTGATTATCCAGCAAACTCCACCAAAATCAGCTGAAAGAAGTTCTGTACTATCACAAGCAGCATTTTGCGCAACCAAAACATGGTCGGGACGGATAAACGTTGCACAAACTCCCAACATTTTGCGCAAAAATAATAATAACAGCACAAAGCCCATCTGCGTGTGCAGGAATAACCCGAACAACCACCGAATCCAACCCGCCTTCCCAAGCCCAAATGCCTCCAAGCCACTCCAGCAACTCACATAAGCATACCTCGGGCCGCCGGCAGATGAAAGGAAGTGGGAAAAAAAAAAGACTTTGCGCCTGCGACCCTCCAAACAAGATGGACGCGAGATCGAGAGGGGAAGAGCAGGAGTGAGGCAGGGAGGGGAGGGGAGGAGAGGGGAGGCGAGGAGAGCGAGACCTGTTGGTGATGAGGAAGAAGGTGTCTCCTTCCTTGGCGTGAGCCTCGGCGGCGACGGTGATGTCCCGGATCAGCGCCCTCTCCTCCTCCGCGGGCACCTCCGGCGCCGGCACGGCCACCACCATCTCCATCTCCATCTCCGCCACCGCCACCGCCACCGCCGGCGGAGGAGACGAGGAGGAGCTAGGGTTAGGGTTGGGGGCCCCTGCCTGCCCGCCCTCTTGCCTCAAATCTCCGAGCTTCTCGGACGGGACGGCGCGGCAACTGCGGCGGCGGCGAGGGAGCGTTGCGGTGGTCGGCGGCGGCGGCGGCGGCGGCGGCGGGAAGCGGGGGTGAGGTGAAGCGGAGATGCGGTTGGATCTGCAGGACAACGGCTGTGGTGGGCTTTTTTGGCTGAGGAGCCGGATTCACCCGTTCTGGGCTGCCTCTTTGTTGGCTCCTCTTCTCAAAGTTAATTAATAATGGGGGCAGATAGATGCAGGCGATTAGTAATTGGAATGGGAATATGGGATGGGTGGTCATGGTCATGGGTGTGGGTAAGTTTTCAAGGCATGTCGCTATGTAAGTTTGAAAAAATTTTAACGGGTTGTGGACCTTGTGGTTTAACTTTATCTAGATTAATTTAAATAAGAAAGAAACGAATATCAATTTAAAATTTATAGTTTAGAGAGATGTCTTCTATGTCATCTTTTTTTAATAAGGTTGGCTGAAAATGAGAGCTACTCTCCATAGCCAACAAGTCTCACCCCCACTTCTTTCATCCTCCCTAGTTGGACAACCTCATTGTGAGGCGGCCTCATCATCCTCCATCGATGTAAGCACATCTGAAGCATTGCATTAACACTTGGAGAAAAACCAAAAAAACTATGAAGACACGTCTTCAAAATAAAATAGGAGATTTCTATTTGTGAGATTACTTAGTAATTTACATTAAAAATTCCAGTGACGTTATTAAGGCTTTTGATCTATCTAATACTCATAGGGCTAATTTTAAGCTAATTGAGATGTAATTTTCGTTTCTATGGCAAAACATTGAACATATATGTTGCCTTATTTTGATGCTTATGAGATGTTGGATGCTTGGAGCTAATAGATACATTGAACCTTATTTTTGTATGTCAATTTTCTTATCTAGCCACATTATCAGTCTATGGCTATATATACTATTGTTATTTATTATTGATATTGGCCTTGTGGTCCTTGTGACACACCCTGTCCTGCTATGTGTTGTTCGCCTATTCTTCGTCATAAAATCCTGGCTTCGCCACTTGTTGACCTCTTGCATGACCAACCAAAATCCTAGACAAAGATCCCACCCTCCATGTTAGCATCCTTCTAATGATCCCTTCCATAGCTCCCCTCCCTCATCACCTATTTGTCTCCATAATAAGGTTTTTCAACAGCAATCTTTTAGGCTGAGTTCTTCACCTCATCTTCCCAACTCACCACTTTTTTTTTTCGCGCGCACGCTTTTCAAACTACTAAACGGTGTATTTTTTTGCAAAAAGTTTCTATACAAAAGTTGTTTAAAAAATCAAATTAATCCATTTTTCAAAAAAAATTAGCTAATACTTAATTAATCACGCGCTAATGGACTGTTCCGTTTTCCGTGCGCACTGTGTGTTTTGGAAAAGGTAACAAATGAACACAGCCTTAGAAGTAGCAGGAGCTGGTTGTAGTTACTGAGCTAGGGAAGAAGGACTAGTGGGATGGCAGTGTCAAAGAGGGAGAGGGAAGGCGTGGTTATTAAATAGCAAGATGAGGAATCGAGTGAAGGGGGGCAAGAAGGAAATGAAGAAGACAAGCATACTCTTGTTCATAGTGATAGTGATGTATTCAAAATGTTATTACTTTCCAGCAGCATATATACGAAAGAAAACTTTGTATTGGCATATCATCAATAAGAAAACTTTCTATTGGCATATCATCAATATCATCAACTCCAATAATCAGCCCTAGAGTGACATGCATCTCCTAGTCCATAATACATACATGATATCTAATCCCCCATTACATCCTCTTGCACCAAGTAACAATAAGCTACATAAGTAGAAAGGCAACAACATGATACAATATACACCATTACAAAAAAGAAGTTATTATGTCATAAAGCAAAACTGAAAACTAGCCTCAACAATGCACATATTCTCCTACACAATGCTGAGAATATAAGTTATCATAAGAAACTAGATTGACCTTATTTCCTTCCCAAATAGGCCATCGAGACCATCGAAGCTCATAGGGAGGTGATCGTGACATATTGCATCCATAACCCAGCTCCTTGCATGTGGATGGTCCTACATTTAATATTTTGAGTCCTATTATTGACGGACAAATGAGAATCATGCCAGTAAACATAAAATTTATATGTATTAAACTATTAGTTCATGCATGTAATGTTTTGTTTGGGGTCATTTTTAGTCTGTAAGTAAGTCCACTCAAGTCAAGCTGGGATCTGTATCAGCTATCATTTGTTAGAGGCACAAGTTGACAGTGAGCAATGTCGTACAACAAAAATACGACGGAAAGACCCACATCTTACTATAGCATGCACTATTTAGCGTGGTAGCTCTGACATTGTTTTGGCTCATTATTTGTGCATATTGTATCACATTTATCTCTTCCATTCATCTTGAAATTGGATAACAAAATTAAGTCGAAATTACCTAATGTGCTTCCATGACCTCTTGCAGGTCGAGTTATCCAAATCCACACAACTCTAGC
This sequence comes from Oryza officinalis, assembly GCA_008326285.1. Taxonomy (NCBI): domain Eukaryota; kingdom Viridiplantae; phylum Streptophyta; class Magnoliopsida; order Poales; family Poaceae; genus Oryza; species Oryza officinalis. Next base: position 21,150,139 of record BDMV01000011.1, on the reverse strand, counting down.
TTAGCTCTTCAACTAGGTGTGGGCAAAAAATTATCATTTCATTTCTCCCAACTTGGTTTGGCTTCCTGTCTAATTTGATTTTTTATTACGGAAAATTCTATTTTACATCCTCAAACTTTCACCAAAGTTTTAAAACCCGGTAGGCTTTAAACCAACCTGGTTTTGGTTGAGAGGTTAAAAATAAACTCTTTACAAAGTTAAAGAATAAATAGAGTCTAGTTTTAAAATTTAGGGACGACTTTTACACACGGGGGCTGCTATATCACATGATCTCGTCCCGACGAGATGATACCAATTAGGTATCAGATTTTGATACTGATGGGTATAGGATCTGGTACCTCATAGGTACCCACTGATACCCATCAGATACCAACTGATACACGTCAGGTACTAGCCGATACCAATCATTATTAGACAATAAGGATGAAGCCAGGATTTGAAGATTAGGGTAGCTGAGATTTCACAAGAGATTTGACATTGTCGGAGAAATGGAAACTAGGGCCCTATTAATAGCTACTCAGCACATCTTCGCCACTGATCCCCGGGAACGGCCCCCCGTGGGTTGTGCTCGGGGCACATCGGGCCCCAAGCGCTTCTGCTCAGAAGCGTAATACCCTACTTCTGTGTTTGGAACTATTAGGATGCAAGAGTGTACAATACAAACTTACAAGATGAGTCTGTGATAGAGTTGCTCTGTCTAGGGTTTTTGCCTCCAATTTTCTGTCAGCCAAAATCCTCTTCCATATCAGTGGCATGACCCTTCTTTTTATAGTCTGAAGGGGGGTATACAGCGCTGTTATCACATAGGAAACATCTATGCTACATCTTGTCATTGTCTCCTCTGACATTCTAGACTTAATGGAAAGATTACCACGGCGGGCTTGTTTTTACTGTGTCCTGGGCACTTTGCGAGGAAGCCCCGGGATAGCTATGTCTTGCTCCTCTTGACATCTGTTTGAAACCGGGCTTGGTGGGCCCAAGCCAAGTCATAATAGAACCGCCACTGATTTCCTTTTCTTGGCGATGAAGTCATCGATCACCCACCAGCACGCGACACATCGCACCGCCCCTATTTCTATAAGCGACGTGGCACCACCAGCGTTTCTACACCTTTCCACATCCTGATTTACACTCGGTCGAGCTATAATCTCGAGTCGTAATTTGTTGGACACCGCATTGTCAGTGGCATGATGATGTCGCCCTCGAACAGGCCGCTAGGCCCATCATTCTACACAACCTGTCAGCGGCACCCACCGATTCTGCCCTGAGGTGGTGAGCCCCGGGCGAAAACCTCCATGAAAAACATAGGGCAAAAGATGCCATCGAACTCCTCACTAACAATGTTGTGCAGTTTGTTTTCACCCTGGGAGTGAACCAACTCCTCGGGCTATTCTTATTCTGAGGTGTACATGGCGCCCGGGCCTTGAACCTGCCCAGGCCCTGGGGACACATGGTACCAGGGTCCCTTGGCCGAGTCCGGTCCCCGAGCACGCTCTCGTGCCTCATAACAGATGTTCTTGTTATTTTTGATGAGCTTCTCGAAGATGTCATTGATGAAGGAGTTCATGATGAACATAGTATATAGAAGACATGCCAACATGCATTCTATGAGCACCTTGAAGATGTAGATCTTGTATGTTCTACTTGTGTTCGTTGCCTCCCCCGAGTACTTGGGGGTCGAGCACAGGGAGATGTGTTACGAGTGCATCCCATGGGGGGGCGTACCCGAGAAGATTGGTGCCCCAAGCGTAGCCCTTGGGGGCTGTGTCTGAAGGCAGATATGCCTCGATCAGAAGCAGTCTCGCTCGGGGTCTGATTTGTGCCTCGAGCACTACGCACCGGGTGCACCCAAGGGTTGTACCCAAGCATGGCCCATGAGGGGCCGCACCTGAGGGCATATATGCCTTGAGCAGAAGAAGTCTCGCTCGAGGTCCAATGTGTGCCCCGAGCACTGTCCACTAAGTGCACCCAGGGGCTATACCCGAGCACGGCCCGCGAGTGTGCCCCGAGCACAACCCACGAGGGGCTGTACCCGGGGATTAGTGGTGAAGATGTGCTGAGTAGCCGTTAATGGGGACCCTAGTTTTCATTTCTACATCAGTAGCCCCCGACCTTGACCCCGGGCATGGAGCCAGATAGGGACCGAGGTTGAGGCCTTTCTTATCAGTGTTAGAATGTCTTCTGTGTTGGTTGGGCTTGTTCAACATTTGTATGCGCCTGAAATAGGGAACCTTGTGCGATTGGGAGCTGAGGGAAGCTTTCGAGCATGTGGACACGAGGTGGTTGACCATGGTTCTAGGACTTTGGTAGTGCTCGAAGTGAAACTAGCTAGACCGAGCACATCAGCCCGTCACCAGGGTCTAAGCTGGCCCGACAGAGGGGTTTTGTTTGAGACCTCAGGACTTCGGCAGCGCTTGGGGCACTATCCACATTCCGGACACCTATCCTTCGTTCATAGGACCAGGTCACTCCAAGCTTGTGTGTCTTTCGCAACTCCATCTTGTCCTGCATATAGTTAAGAATAAAATCTTGCCTGCAAGTGTTATTCATGGTCAAGCTACTTAGTTCACCTATCTTTGCCACTTAGTGGCCTATTGGGCAGCTAATTTTTGGCAACGTGCGAGGGTAAACAGGTAACCGATGACGCCCGGACTTCGGTAGTGCCGAGAGTGGAACTGGCCAGACCGAGCACCATTGCCCATCGCCGAGGTCTGAGTTGGCCCGACAAAGGGGTTTTGCTTGAGACCTCGGGACTTCGGTAGTGCTCAGGGCATGCTCCACGTCCCAAACACTTGTCCTTCGTGCATAGGACCAAGTTAACCTGGTTACCCAAGCAAGCGCTGCGGCTAGCCCCCATTCGCCACCAAGGGAGAGAAGAACTGTTTACTTGACAACATGTGATCTTGCGGACAGTGAGAGAAGAGGGGGAAGATATTCTCCAAAAGGAAATATTTAAGGAAGAATATAATAAAATAAATTGTTCAACTGGGTATACTTATCTAATGCAGCAGACATGAAAGAAGCCCCCGGCCTATCCAGAGGTAAAAGTGACAGAGGCACCAACGAAGCTGATCTTTTGTGTGATTACGTAGTTGAACTCTTGTGTGATCTTGAATCTAGCCACCGGGCCCTTTTCAAGTAATAAGCTCGCTACCCTGGGCCCGAGCACTTGGATCACACCTTTCAACCATTCACCGGGCCCCGAACAAGTTGTATGCTCGCTGCCTCGGGCCCGGGCACCGACACCTTCGCGCTTCGAGACCTAATCGCTAAAGGCTTCGCAAGCCCCAAGCGAGTCCAATGTCCCATCATGGCTAATATCTCGATACTCCTTGGAGTTCAATAATGTACATTGTGATTAGCGCTAGAAGGAGGGCCACGAGCTAGCGATAGCAATGGCAGAGCATGTCCTTGCCGGCTTTTGGGCTTGAGACCCCAAGTTCTCCCCATCCCTAGTGCTTCAAGGCTTCCCTGCTGGTACCGAAGAGGAGGAGCGGAAAGCCGTGGTTTATGCTACTACAACCATCGCTACCTTCTTCGACCGCGGGGAATATGTAGAGGTGGAGCCCAGTGACTTCGTGTCGGAGGGTGAGGAAGAGCAAGAAAAAGAAGAAGAAAACGAAAGGACTCCTTTCCCCGATGCCTAATTCAACTCTCCCCGCCCTGCTCTTGCTTTTGAACTTGTAATTATAAATAATTTTAACTTCATTGTAAGTCTCTAAACTTGTCTTCTTGTATGATATTTGATGCTTTGGAGCTAGAGACTTTATTTATGTTTTGCGGAAAGAATTTTTTCACTTGGAAAAAAATTCAAAACGCGACTGTCCCTGGGCCCTTAGGCAGCAACACGCCGTCCCAGGCCCTAGGCTTTATTGCCTTTTGTGTGTTCATCGTTATACTGGTCCCGATCCGGGGCACAATCACCAGAGGCTTGGCAAGCCCCTAGCATGCCTCGGGGTTCCCACCATGTTCAACTTCTCATTTATTCTCTATAATCTTGCAACCTTATTAAGACACATAATTAAATTCCCTAACCTTGTGTTTCCATGCTATGAATCTTTGTCATTCTATCCTTCCAACAACCTCTTATAACCTTCGTACCCATTATAACAAACAACACACACGACAAGGGATAAGCACCGAATCCCTAAGAAAGAGCCCCATGCTGGTAATCAAGCCGACCGGTCACCGCAGCCCACTCCGAGGCTTCGGCCACCCCCGGAGGGGCTGGTCCTGGGCCCCATGGCTTCAGTAGTGCCCAGGGCTTGATCCTTAGCAAGGACTTGACTCAGGAACCCAGCCCTCGTGATTGTCGATGTGTTATTAGTAATAACAAGAATGTGAGCCATATTCGCTACCGGGGGTATGACAGAGGTCGCAACACGCGAAAAGAAAGAATGACGCAAAAGGGCCTCTACGGCCACAAGGGTGCCACTTGGAGACATATGTGCGAGGTCAGAGTGGTGCTCTTCCGGAACATCACGCACTCTGTCTCGATGCGACGATGATTCCACCGTCCCGGCGAGGCCCTTTGCCACTCCCTACACAGGAAGCAGGGCGAAGGCCACGTGGCTGAGGCGACGTATACGAGCTGCTCGGCTCCACGCTGTCGTGGGAACCTAAGAGGGTACCAGAATAGGGGCAACCGTCACATCCACCACTACGGGCGCAGCGATGGCTGCCTCTGTCGCCATCGCCTTTTCCACCACAACTCCTCATCATCCGAATCCATTCATTGATGTCCTCCCACCATTGAAGCTAGCAGAAGAAGTTGTTGAAGACGACGCTGCAGAAGAACACAAAGAGCTCAACCTCTAAAGTGCCCCCCTACCTAGCGCTCCAGCTGTCAGAGATCGCTCTCCCACAATGGGGAAGAGAAGACCCTCCCCCTTTGAAGATACGACCAGGGGGCGAGTAGGGATTGAGCTCGTGGTGCGTGTGGTATGCGAAAATATGTAAAACAAACAAATATGAATACAACACATATACAGGTTCAGGCCGCTCAGAAGCGTAATACCCTACTCCTGTGTCTAGGACTATTAAGATGCAAGAGTGTATAATACAAGCATACAAGATGAGTCTGTGCTACAGTTGCTCTATCTAGGGTTTTTGCCTCCAATTTCCCGTCAGCCAAAATCCTCTTCCAGTTCAGTGGCATGACCCCTTCTTTTATAGTCGGACGGGGGGTATATAGCGTTGTTAATACATAGGGAATATCTATGCTACGTCTTGCCATTATCTCCTCTAACATCATAGACTTAATGGAAGGATTACCATGGCAGGCTTGTTTAACGTGCTCCGAGCACTCTGCTAGGAAGCCCCGGGACAGCTACGTCTTGCTCCTCTTGCCATCTATTTGAAACTGGGTTTGGTGGGCCCAAGACAAGTCACAATAGAGCTGCCGCTGATTTCCTTTTCTTAGCGGTGAAATCGTCGATCACCCACCAACACGCAACACATCGCACCGCCACTGTTTCTATAATTGACGCGGCATCACCGGCGTTTCTACGCCTCGCCACCTCCTGTTTACACTCGGTCGGGTTGTAATCTCAAGCCGTAATTTTTTGGACACCGCATTGTCAGTGGCATGGTGATGTCGCCCTCAAACAAGTCGCTGGGCCCATTATTCTGCACAACCTGTCAGCGACGCCCACCGATTCTGCCCTGAGTTAGTGAGCCCCGGGCGAAAACCGCCATGAAGAACCTAGGGCAATAGATGCCATCGGGCTCCTCACTAACAATGTTGTGCGGTTTGTTTTCACCCTGGGAGTAAACCAATTCCTCGGGTTGTTCTTATTCTGAGGTGTAGATAGCGCCCAGACCTCGAACATGCCCGAGCCTCGGGGACACATGGTACCTAGGTCCCCTAGCCGAGCCAGGGCCTCGGGCACGCTCTCATGCCTCATAATAGACGTTCTTGTTATTTTTGATGAGCTTCTTGAAGATGTCATTGATGAAGGAGTTCATGATGAACATAGCCTATAGAAGACATGCCAACATGCATTCTATGAGCACCTTAAAGATGTAGATCTTGTATGTTCTGCTTGTGTTTGTTGTCCCACAAGGGGACGTACCCGAGGAGATTGGTGCCCCAAGCGCAGCCCTCGGGGTTCCTATCTCCTCAGGTACGCCCCCCATGGGACGCACTCGTAACACATCTCCCCTGTGCTCAAACCCCGAGTACTCGAGGGAGGCAAGGAACACAAGCAGAACATACAAGATCTACATCTTCAAGGTGCTTATAGAATGCATGTTGGCATGCCTTCTATAAACTATGTCCATCATGAACTCCTTCATCTACGACATCTTTGAGAAGCTTGTCAAACATAAGAAGAACGTCTGTTATGAAGCACGAGAGCATGCCCAAGGGCCGGGCTCGGCTAGGGGACCCGGGTATGAATGTACCTAGGGCCCAGGCATGCTCGAGTCCAAGACGCCGTGTACATCTCAGAATAAGAATAAGAATAATCCGGGGACTTGGTTCACTCCCAGGGTGGAAACAAGCCGCACAACATTGTTAGTGAGGAGCCCAATGGCATCTATTTCCCTATGTTCTTCATGGAGGTAAAAGAATGCGGTGCTCAAGAAATTACTGCTCAAGATTACAACTCGACCGAGTGTAAACAGGAGACGGTGAGGCATAGAAAAGCTAGCGGTGCCGCATCACTTATAGAAACAGGGGTGGTGCGATGTGTCGCGCTCTGGTGGGTGATCAACGACTTCACCGCCAAGAAAAGGAAATCAGTGGCGGTTCTATCGTGACTTGGCTTGGTCCCACCAAGCCCAGTTTCGAACAGATGGCAAGAGGAGCAAAACATAGCTGTCCCGAGGCTTCTGAGCAGAGTGCCTGGGACACGGTAAAAACAACCCCGCCGTGGTAATCCTCCCATTAAGTCTAGGATGTCAGAGGAGACAATGACAAGATGTAGCATAAATGTTTCCTATGTGATAATAGAGTTGTATACCCCCCTTCCGACTATAAAAGGAGGGGTGTCGGTGACATGGGACCGGGGGTGTCGAGACCAAAGGGAAGGGCGGCCACAGTGGTCCACGTGGCCCGTTCCCCCGGAGGGGTCGGGCCCGAGGGTGACGTGGCGGCTGCCCTCCCGGTCTCCTCCCGGGGTCGGGCCGCTCTCGATTCTGCCCCGAAGGCTGGGGCGCCCCGACCCCCTGTGGTTTTGGTGCCATGTGTGCAGGTTAGGTGAGCGTGGTAGAGCTCACCTAACCGCATTTATGGCGGTTTAGACGAGCGCACTACGTCACATTTAATGCGGCGTGGCACATGCCTATTCGGTCCGTGACCGGTCACAGCGAGCGACCGATCACAGACAGGTCAGATCACGGGTTAGGTGGCGCCAGACGGCCTGCAGCACGCCTCGCCCCATCCTGTCAGAATGATGAGAGCCCTCTGTCTCTCGTCTCTCAGCCGGAGCTGGCGTGCCAACTCCTAGAGTTGGTACATCAGTCCCGGTCAGATGCATTCCAGATTCCGGCGCAGGCGAGACGAGAAAGTCGCCCGCCATTTAATGATGGTTGAAACGGGCGTCCCCCGGATGGGTCGGTTGGCTGAGCAGAGGCGTGCTGCGGCGTCTGTCAGAGGCTGCTTCCGGTAGTAGGATAGCCCTATTTGTAAAAGAATGTTTTCTTTCTTAGACAGCTTGTGCCCCATGTGGTAGCCCCTTGCCATATAAAAGGAGGCCCAGGCCTAGGAAGGAGAAGGATCGGACTCTGGCTGACTTGGTCTAGAGACTGAACTCTCTCTGGATTCCTTCACATTCCTAGATCTACCAGAACACAGGAGTAGGGTATTACGCTTTTCAGCGGCCCGAACCTGTCTAAACCGCCTGTGTCCACGCGTTCTTTCTTGCTAAGATCCCTCAGATCAGGGGCTAAGAACCGCACCTTGCACCCCCGACCGAACCGGCAAAGGAGGACCTGCACGGTCTCCCGGTGAGGAGTTTCACGCTCCGTCATCTGGCGCGCTCCGCTCCGCCCGCATAAAGCTGAACCCCGAAAAGTGCGTGTTCGGTGTGCCTGCTGGCAAGCTTCTCGGGTTCTTGATCTCTGCCCGAGGCATTGAGGCCAACCCCGAGAAGATACGAGCTATAGAGCGGATGCGCCCCCCAGCAAGGTTAAGGACGTGCAATGCGTCACCGGATGCATGGCTGCCTTAAGCCGATTCATATCGAGGCTGGGAGAGAAGGCGCTGCCCCTATTTAAGCTCCTCAAACGCTCCGGGCCGTTTACCTGGACAGAGGAGGCTGAGCGGGCCCTCACCCAGTTGAAGGCATACCTCAGCTCTCCCCCGATCCTGGTTGCCCCGGAGCCAGATGAGCCGTTGCTACTCTACTTGGCGGCAACCCCGCAGGTAGTCAGCGCGGCGTTGGTTGTGGAGCGCGACGAGGACAGCCCTCGGTCCGCGCACCCCCACCCTGTGTCGACCCGACCCGGGAGAGAGCAGGGAGGAGAAGCCCCCGAGTCGGACGATGGCCTAAGGCCCTTGACGACCGGATGTGGCCCTCTGCCCGCTTGTCCGACGGCGCGGACGCCCCCGACCCCCAGGAAGGCCCTCGGGCCACTGCGGGAAGGCCGTGCCCGCCAAGGCCCCTCGGACGATGAGCGCCCCGGGAACGGTGCCCTCAACGAAGAGGACAGGCCCTGCCAAAAGGTGCAGCGGCCCGTCTACTTCGTTAGTGAGGCGCTGCGGGACGCCAACACCCAATACCCTCAGGCCCAGAAGATGCTCTACGCAATTCTGATGGCCTCGAGAAAGTTGCGCCATTATTTCCAGGCGCATCGGGTCACGGTGGTCACGTCCTACCCCCTCGGCCAAATCCTACACAACCGAGAGGGTACTGGACGGGTGGTAAAATAGGCAATGGAACTCTCCGAGTTTGACTTGCGCTTTGAGCCACGCCACGCGATCAAGAGCCAGGCCCTCGCCGACTTTGTGGCGGAGTGGACCCCGGCTCCCGAGCCCGTCTCCGCTCCCGAGGTCAACACGAGCCCCTCGTAGCTGCCTCATGCCACCTACTGGGTGATGCAGTTCGATGGCTCCCTGGCCCTTCAGGGCACCGGCGCGGGGGTCACCTTGACCTCGCCGAGCGTAGACGTCCTCAGATATCTGGTTCGCCTAGATTTTCGGGCAACCAACAATATGGCGGAATACGAGGGACTCCTTGCGGGACTCAGAGTGGCGGCCGGAATGGGGATCCGCCGCCTCCTGGTTCTAGGCGACTCCCAGTTGGTCATTAACCAGGTCTCCAAGGAGTACCGGTGCTCCGACCCGTAGATGGACGCCTACGTCCGTGAGGTGCGGCATATGGAGCGCCATTTCGACGGGATAGAACTTCGGCATGTGCCCAGGCAGGATAACGCGCTTGCCGATGAGCTCTCAAGGCTCGCTTCATCGCGAGCCCCGACCCCACCGGGCGCCTTTGAAGAAAGGCTTGCCCAGCCGTCGGCGTGACCCGACCCCCTAGGGGAGACGGACGCGCCTGAGCGGCCCTCGAGGCCCGTCGGAGCCCAGGCCTCAGGACCCGGGGGGCCGACCCCGGCCCCCCAAGATTGATCGCTTGGATGGCTGAGATCCAGGCGTTCCTCACAGATCAGACTCTACCCGAGGACCGCGAAGGGAGTAAACGCGTCTATCGCATCTCCAAGCGCTACGTGCTGGTGGAAGGGACCCTCTACCGGCGCGGGGCCAACGGAGTCCTCCTGAAGTGCTTTCCTCGGGAACAAGGCGTCGAGCTTCTTACCGATGTCCATGAAGGCGAGTGCGGAGCCCACTCCGCCTCGCGCACCTTGGTTGGCAAGGCCTTTCGCCAGGGTTTCTATTGGCCGACGGTGCTCCACGATGCAGTTGACCTGGTCCGACGATGCAGGGCGTACCAGTTTCACACCAAGCAAACGCATCAGCCGGCTCAGGCCCTGCAGACCATATCTCTTTCATGGCCGTTTGCTGTCTGGGGGCTGGACATCCTGGGTCCCTTCAGGAGGGCCCTGGGCGGGTTCGAGTATCTATATGTCGCAATCGACAAGTTCACTAAGTGGCCCGAGGCTTATCCGGTCATCAAGATCGACAAGCACTCGGTGCTAAAATTCATCAGGGGCATCACTGCTCGGTTCGGGGTGCCTAACCGTATCATTACGGACAATGGCACCTAGTTCACTAGTGAGCTCTTCGGCGACTACTGCGAAGACATGGGTATCAAGCTCTGTTTCGCCTCGCCCGCCCACCCCAAAAGCAACGGCCAAGTGGAGCGTGCCAATGCTGAAATCCTCAAGGGCCTCAAGACCAAGACCTTCAACATCCTCAAGAAGCATGGCGACTCATGGATCAAGGAGCTGCCAACGGTGCTCTAGGCGAACCGAACCACTCCAAGCCGAGCGACCGGGGAAACGCCTTTCTTCCTCGTCTACGACGCGAAAGCGGTCCTCCCATCCGAGCTCACCCTGAGGTCCCCTCGGGCCACCATGTATTGCGAGGCTGATCAAGATCAGCTTCACCGAGACGACCTCGACTACCTGGAAGAGCGAAGGCGGCGCGCGGCCCTCCGAGCCGCGCGCTACCAGCAGAGCCTGCGATGCTACCATCAGCGCCACGTCCGGGCCCGATCACTCTGCGTTGACGATCTCATCATACGCCGCGTCCAAACACGTGCTGGACTGAGCAAACTCTCACCAATGTGGGAGGGTCCGTATCGAGTGATCGGCGTCCCCCGGCCGGGCTCGGTTCGATTGGCCACGAGCGACGGCACAGAGCTGCCTAACCCGTGGAACATCGAGCATCTTCGTCGCTTCTACCCATAAGGGGGTCGGGTGTCGTACCCGGGCTCAGGCCAACCGCGCGCCCCCCTCGGGCGCGCAGGGTTGGCCGGGGGCTACCACATGCACATACTTGTTCAATTCATTTCCTAGTATTTTAATAACAAGCATTTTCGATTTCCTAAGGACCGCGTTTGTGTTATCGTTTCCTTTTGAAAAGTCTTGACTTGAGTCAGCCTGCTCGTGCTCGACCTTGCCCTCGGTGGCCCGAGTCGTCTAAAATCGCCAAACGGGGCCCAGAACCGAGCCATGCCCTGGGGCGCGGTGAACTCCAGGGGGAAATCAGCAATGGCCCACAATCGGGTCCCCCTAACCCTCGGTCACCGCGCTCCCGGCCTGGCCAGTCTCGACATGTGGATCTCCCCAGGCACTAGCTCCGGCCCGCGCCGCTTGAGGCTGGGGCCCGGGCACGAGCCCTCGCTGAAGCCAAGATGCAGAAGGATCACAACACAGACCATCCTTATCATGCATATAGCAAATATAACTAACTTAGAAATTAAAATCCTATTTGATTGCAGGTAAAATAAAACCAGTCTGTACAAACATGGGCTCGAAGGCCTCAGAAGAAGAAGGAAAAATTATTAAGATGCACCGTCGTTGTCGTCCACGCCGTCGTCGCCGCCCTCCTCCTCGTCGGAGTCGAGGGCGAAAGCGAGCCAAGCGGTCGTCCCCTCGAAGCCGTGGACGATTTGGTCGGCGGCGTCCCGGACTTGCGCGCGCGTGCCGTCCTCGGTGCCGGGAGGGAACTCTTCCAGCGCCATCCATGAGGAGAAGTCGGGGTCCCGGGCTTGGTAGCTCGCCAACACGAGCTCCACCGCCCCTCGGGCGAGGTCCCTTGAGGAAGACTTGATCGTCTCCTCGATCTCCTCAGGGAGCCTCTCAAGGTCCCCAGCCATCTCCGAGAGGCGCTGGGCGAGGCCCTGCTGGTTGGCGGCGTACTTCGCGTACCGCCCCCTCCAGATACCCGCCTGACACCCAGCGCGGTCGAGGCGGGAGACGGCATCCCGAAGCATGCCAGGCCCCACCTCGTTCGCCAGCCGGAGGGCCTCAACCTCCCCGGCGGACGAGTCCAGGGCGCCTTACAGCTCGGCGATGGTGTGCTCGGCGGTTGTGAGGCGGGCGGCTAGATCGCCGTGGCCCGCGGCCGCCCCGCCGCTGCGCGCTTGCGCGTCCAGCTCCTTCGCCCGCGCCTCGAGCTTCAGAGGCCCGCTGGTTTCAGCGCGTCCCTCTCGGCGCGGGCGCTCTCCAGATTGCGGCGCGCCTGCTCCTCCCGCGCCGCCTCGCGGAGGAACAGGCTGTCCGCCAGCCGCTGCGCCGCGGCCTCGGCCTCCTCGAGGGCTCGCCCCCGCTCGGCGAGCGCGTCTTCGCGGAGGCGGAGTGCGGACTCCTGCTCGGCGGAGGCGGCCTCGTGCGCCGCCAGCGTCGCCTCCCGTGTGGCGGCGGCGGCCTCGCGGTCCGCCAGCGCCGCCTCCTTCGCGTCCAGGGCGCGGGCGCGCTCCTCCAGCGCCTCCAGCTCCCGGGCGCGGAGGTCAAGGGCTTCGGCCCGCCGGCGCACGGCGGCCTCCTGCGCAGCAAGCGCGAGGCCCGCCCCCCGAACGGGTAAGGCGCTCCTCCAGCGCCATGGTGCGGGCCTCAAGGGCCTCCTCGCGCTGGCGGGTCGCCGCCTCGATCTCCGCCGCCCGCCGCTCCCGGGCAGCGGCGGCGTCGAGAACTCCCCGGGCGGCGTCGAGCTTCTCCTCCAGCTCCGCCACCCGGCTCCCGTATTGGAGGCGGAGGTCGTCCCGCGCCCTGTCGAGTACGGCGGTGGCGATGAGGGCAGCCTCCCGCTCCTCCTCCACCTCCCTGGCGATCTCCGCCAGGCTCCTGCGACGAGCCTCGAGCTGCGAGGTGTGCAGGTGGTGCACCTTACGGCCCGCCTCCACCATGGCCTCCACGGAGCGCCGCCCCTCCTCGACGCGCGCCCACGCCCTGTCGATCTCCGCCCGCTCCGCCTGCAGGGCCTCCATCTGGGCGCTTAGCCCGTCCAGCACTGTGCTGTTTGCCGTGGCCAAGGCCTGCAGGAGAGGTTCCGCGCTCAGCGGGGCGGCGGAAGGAAGAGGGGAAGGCCACCTCGGTGGTGGTGTAGCGCGGCTCAGCTCGCCGATCGGCGCGCTGGCCTCGGGGGCCTCTCCCGAAGCCGGCTCGTCCGGAGCGCCGCTCGGGGCGTCGGGCCCTGGGTGCGCCCCCTCGGCATCGTCGCGGACGGCCTCGGGGGCGGCCTCCGCCTCGGGCGCAGTCGGGGCGGGGACCTGGGTGGCAGCCTCGNGTGCGCGCGCGCCTCTGCCTCCCGGGTAGCCTCCTCGGCCCGGCGGACCCTGGCCTCCTCCCGAGCGGCCTCCTCGGCCTGGCGGACCCGGGCCGCCTCCCGGGCAGCCTCTTGGGCTTCCCGGAGACGGCCTGCAAGGCCCTGCAGGTCGGCCTCCTGCCTTCGGGCCTCCGCGGTCGCCGTCTCCCCGGCCTCGGGTCGGCCAGTCTTGGGGTGGCGCGTAGGGCGCGACGGGATCTTGCTGAGGCAGAAGAAAAATAAGAAACAGAAAGAGGTAAGTAAAGACTTGCCTTGGGAGTTTGGGAGTAAGAATGTGGCCGCTGCAGGTGGGGGATCGAACCTGCGGGGTGGTCGGCTGAACGACCACTTTGGGGGCGTGATGAGGCTCCCCCTGCACGGCTCGGTCTCCCCATCTTGCGGAGCCGCTTCTTCTTTCGCTCCCCCTCGGGCTGGGGCGTCGGCGCGGCGCCCTCCGGGCGCCTGCTGCTGACGCGCACCGCCCCGCCCCCTCGGGGAGGAGATGGAGGAGGGGTCGCCTCCTGCTTCCTCTTCCCCTTGGCGTCGGCAGGGCGACTGCCCCCCGGGCCCCCGCCGCGGGGCCCAGAAGCATGGCCCCCTCCCGGGGTAGATTGATCCCCTCTACGGCTGCCGCCCGCGCCATCATGGCCTCGGGGGGCCCACTCCCCCGACGCCCCGACCACCTGCATGATGGCCAGGATGTTGGCGCGCTCCGGGTCGCAGCAGAGGGGGAGGATCCCTTGAGGGATGAGGAATGATTCCACGGAGCTAAGATTTAGCACCCGTTGGACCACCATCCTGAAGTCCTCAGGGTCCCAGTCCCACTTACGCCCCTGGTGGGTCCTCAGGAGGTTCTCGGTCCCGGTGTACTCCCAGGCACCCCGGGCGCGTCGCTGGAGCGACGTGATCCGACGACGGAGGTAGTCGCCGAACACCATGACCCCCGTGAGCCCCTGGGTTCGCAGGCCCGCCAGGCGGTCCAGGACGGCGTCGTAGCCGTCCCCCAGATCCACCGTCGCCCGCCAGCTAAGCGCCTGCGCTGGGGGCTGGCTCGGGAGTCGGAGGCGCGCTTCGTCGGCGAGGGGGGTGTAGAACCAATCGCTCTTCCAGTCGTCCCACTTCTTGCGAAGGACGCACGGGATGTAGCGGTTCAGCACCTACCCCCACGGCTGGAAGTAGCAGCCACCGACCACCGTCGGCGGCGATACCAGCTGCACAGTGAACAACCACCGAAATAGCCGAAGGGATGGGCGCACCCCGATGAACATCTCGCACAGGTGTGCGAAGATGGCCAGCGTCATCACCGCGTTGGGGGTGAGGTGCACCATCTGGAGATCGTAGAACTCCAGAACATCCATAAAAAATGTGGAGAATGGTGGGATCAGGCCCGCCATGGCGAAGGAAAGAAAGAAAACCAATCGCCCCAGGTAGTGCGGCGCCGGGCGTCCCTCGCCCAGCGTGACCACCTTCCGGGTGGCAGATTCTGGCATGAACCGGCGCGGCAGCCCGGCCTGCCTCTCGCTGGAGATGCGAGAAGGCGGCAGCACGCTGCCATCAAGCGGTGCGGAGCTCCGCGCCATGGCGCCGGCGGAAGGGGAGCTTGAGAGCGAGTGCGCGTGGCGAGAGTAGGGCGAGAGAAACGAAGAGCTAGAGCATGAATGGCAAAGGCAAAGAAAAAGTGGCGAGAGGAAGGAAGCGAATCCCCTCCTCGACGCCTTTTATACCCTTGCCTATGCCGCGCCCGGCTCCTCGTTTCCCGCGCCCACTACCTTGCCCCCTCGTTTCTCGCGCCCACGCCTCCACTAACCCCACTCGCCCGCTTGCGGCGCACGCGGCAGTCGTGCGGTCGTGGCGGTTGAGGAGGGGCAGATCGTGTGCGCATTAATCGCGCTCGGTTACCGCAAAAAGCGCCATCATCACATCCCCAGGCGAAACGGACCGACGTGTCCCGATCCGCGCGCTGCCTCGAGTAATGTTGCGGTTACGAAGAGACCGCTCATTAATGTCGGTTGGCATTCCACGCCGATGAGCGCGGCTCACGACCGTAGGAGTCCTGCCCGCCTTTTGGGCTGGTCCCACCTGTCATCAGGCCCGAGGGGTGGCGTCAAGCCTCAGTGCCCCCCCGGTGTGTGGCCACCCAGGCATAACGCCGAGGGCTACTGTCGGTGACATGGGACCAGGGGTGTCGAGACCAAAGGGAAGGGCGGCCACAGTGGTCCACGTGGCCCGTTCCCCCGGAGGGGTCGGGCCCGAGGGTGACGTGGCGGCTGCCCTCCCGCTCTCCTCCTGGGGTCGGGCTGCTCCCGATTCTGCCCCGAAGGCTGGGGCGCCCCGACCCCCTGTGGTTTTGGTGCCACGTGTGCAGGTTAGGTGAGCGTGGTAGAGCTCACCTAACCGCATTTATGGCGGTTCAGACGAGCGCACTACGCCGCATTTAATGCGGCGTGGCACATGCCTATCCGGTCCGTGACCGGTCACAGTGAGCGACCGATCACAGACAGGTCAGATCACGGGTTAGGTGGCGCCAGGCGGCCTGCAGCACGCCTCGCCCCGTCCCATCAAAATGATGAGAGCCCTCTGTCTGTCGTCTCTCAGCCGGAGCTGGCGTGCCAACTCCTGGAGTTGGTACATCAGTCCCGGTCAGATGCATTCCAGATTCTGGCGCAGGCGAGACGAGAAAGTCGCCCGCCATTTAATGATGGTTAAAACGGGCGTCCCCCGGATGGGTCGACTGGCTGAGCAGAGGCGTGCTGCGGCGTCTGTCAGAGGCTGCTTCCGGCAGTAGGATAGCCCTATTTGTAAAAGAATGTTTTCTTTCTTAGGCAGCTTGTGGCCCATGTGGTAGCCCCTTGCCATATAAAAGGAGGCCCAGGCCTAGGAAGGAGAAGGATCGGACTCTGGCTGACTTGGTCTAGAGGCTGAACTCTCTTTGGATTCCTTCACATTCCCAGATCTACCAGAACACAGGAGTAGGGTATTACGCTTTTCAGCGGCCCGAACCTGTCTGAACCGCCTGTGTCCACGCGTTCTTTGTCGCTGAGATCCCTCAGATCAGGGGCTAAGAACCGCACCTTGCGCCCCCGGCCGAACTGGCAAAGGGGGACCTGCACGGTCTCCCGGTGAGGAGTTTCACGCTCCGTCAAGGGGTCATGTCACTGAGATGAGAGAGGATGGGGGCTGACAGGAAATTGGTGGCAAAAACCCTAGATAGAGCAACTCTAGCACATACTCATCTTGTAAGCTTGTATTGTAAACTCTTGCATCCTAATAGTCTCAAACACAGGAGTACAGTATTACGTTTCCGAGCAGCCTAAACCTGTATATGTGTTGTGTTTATATTTGTTTGTTTTACATATTTTCCCATACCACACGGGCCATGAGCTCGATCCCTACTCACCCCCTGACCGGATCTTCAAAGGGGGGTGTCTTCTCTTGTCAGAGATCACTCTCCTACAGACGTGTGTCATGATCAGAGTTTTAACTAGACAGCAATGACACTGTCATTGCTACTACTAGAGTTATTTTATAATTAAAAATTGTTACATGTGAAATCTAACAATATGTGATTAAAGATTCAATGAAGAGGTTTTCGTTTTACGAGAGCTATTTTGTTAGAAAATATTATTACATGTCACATTTAATATGCAATTAAATTGAGGATATATATATACACACACACACAATGGAGGTTTAATATGCTATTAAATTGAAGATCAAATGTGGAGGTTTTACAATAGCTAAAAAGTTGCATGTGACATCTACTATGCCACGGAATTAGAATCAAATGGAGGTAAAAGAAATAGGAAAGATGTGGATTGCAAGTAATCGATCCCTCATACTAAACATTAAAAAAAGTTCTATACAATATATTTGATTAAGCTAATCCTAGGGGGAGAGGGGTTCGAAGGTGAAGTCCGCTACCATGCCACCTGCTAAGCTGTCCCCACCTTTAAGCTTGTACATCACCGCCTCCGGTAACTTGGCGCCGTCGCTACCCCAAGGCCCGACGGAGCAGAGAGCGTTGTTGCAATTAGCATAAGTGAAGGTGATGGATTCAATGATCATGCTATGGCGAAGCAGCACACTCCACAGTGGCTGCAGAGCCACCGTCAGATTGTGGTCACTGCCGCCATATATAGTCATCATCCCATGGCTCAATCTTTGCCGCTGAGCCCACCTGCACAGCTGCACCCACAAACATGTGTAAACATATACAGATTAATTGCTGCCATTGATGAGATGGGCTATTTTGCCTAGAGATTGTATAATCAAAGACCATTCGTCATTGCAGATAGCTAGTAGAATCGAGAACTTTGACGAGTTGAGCTCGCGGGATACACACATGTAATTAGGCCCAATTTATAGGGTGTAAATGAAGCATCTAGGTCCCCTTGTTAATTTTGGTAATTAATAACAAGTACTAACAGTGGACTAACTATTCTATTTTAGTGATATATTTGAGTTAGGACCACATGATGTACATGCCATGGATGATTACCACGGAATAAAATTGATGGCGCAAAGCAATGGATAAGTGGTAAATCTAGTGTTTTATTTTAATCGATCGAGATGTTGGGCAATCGAAGTTTTTCTAGGTTTATTTCTAGCTTTGCTGTACTATCAAAAGGGGTAATGACTTTGGTAAAGAATTGATCAAAATGCCACATTATGTCATTTGCATGATGGCTTGGTTCAATAATTTCATTCATCCCTATTTCTGTCTGTGGTCGGTCTGACCGTGGGCTCTAGGTCGGTCTGACCGGGCCGGGCTCGGTTTTACCAGGAGGCTGGCGAGCCGGTTGGACGGTCGTGGCTTGGCGATCCAGAGCCGCCAGAGCCGATGACGCTTTGGCCAGGCCAAGGCCAGTCTGACTGGAGCCGCCGACAATCTGACCGAATAGCCCATGGCGGTCTAACCGGCTAACCGTCACCAGTGCCTTAAATGCACTGTAAGGGTAGTTTTGTAGCCGTTACATTGAAGGCCAGTCTGACCGGCCACCTCATGATGGTCAGATCGACATGCATCTGAGGTTGTTGATTTCGTCACCAATGAGTAGTTTTGGCGGGTGGGGGTATAAATACCCCCCCACCAGCAGCAAGGGAACTCTCTTGGTACTCATTTCACTTTGCATACACCCCTTGCATCCACTCTCACACCTCATGAGCATTTGTTCATCCATTGTTGGTGTTGGAGGGTTGGTTAAGCCATGACAAGTGTATTGCATCATCGATTGAGCTAGTGTGGCACTTGATCATCTCCAAGCCGAGTTGTAACTTGTTACTCTTGGAGGTTGCTGCCTCCTAGACGGCTTGGAGGAGTTGCCAGGTGACCTCTCCGTGAAGATTGTGGACGAGGCCTGGTGTTGGTTGTGAGTGGTGTGGAGTTCACCACCTTCTTAGCAAAGGAAGAACTATCCTATTGATAGAGGATTGGGTAGTCCACTTTGGGGTTGGCTCCCACCTTGCCCACCCCTTGATGAAGGGGTTCGGTGGCTTCGTGATTTGAGCAGTGAAGTTAGGCTCGCCTCAACGGGAATTAGGAAACCGCCAAGTGTCCGAACCTAAGGTGAAAAATTTATTGTCTCTTTTCTCATTTACTTATTGCATTTACTTTTGTGCAATTTACTTTTATAGAGACATACTTGAGCCCTTATCACCCTAGGATTGCAAAACCTAATTTAATTGCTTAGTTAGTCTCTCTTCACCAAACCTAGCAACTTAGATTAGTTCTGATTAGGTGTCATTTATTTTTAATATCGCCTATTCACCCCTCTCTAGTCGACATCTCGATCCTATAGATGGTATCAGAGCTTGGTCTCTCTTGATTGGGCCTCATCGCCTAAAGAGAAAAGATGTCGAATGAGGTGAACCATGTAAGGAAGGCCCCATGTTCAATGGCACAAATTATTTCACTTAGAAAATTAAGATGTCTACTCATCTTAAGGCTATGAGCTTTCACATTTGAAATATTGTTGATGTAGGTTTTGCTATCATCGGGAACATCTTGTCGGATGTCGACCATCGCAATCTTCAAATCAATGCCTAAGCCATGAATGCCTTGTTCAACTCTTTGAGCCAAGAGGAGTTTGATAGAGTTAGCAATCTTGAAACCGCTTATGAGATTTAAAACAAGTTGAGTGAGATTCATGAGGGCACAAGTGAGTACAAAGATGCCAAGCATCACTTTCTCAAGATACAGTATGAGATATTTGTCATGTTGCTCGATGAGAGTGTGAATGATATGTATGAAAGGCTCAATGTGATTGTCAATCTCTAGAGACTTGGGCCAACCTACACCGATCTTGAGGTTGCTCAAAAGATACTTAGGGCTCTACCGGACAAGTATGAGACCCTAGTCATCTTGCTCATCAACTCCGACTTGTCAAGAATGACACCTGTAACCCTCTTGTAACACCCTGAAAATTCGACTGACGAAAACGAAACCCTAAAACTCGTAATTTCAAAAACTTTTAATCAAATTTGCATCATGCTGAATTTAATTGCCTTTTTATTTGGATCTTTATTTGCGGAGTTTAATTAATCATTGTATAAAGGAAATTAATTAGGTATAAACCCTAAAAGGAAATTGGCTAAATAAATAATTAAAATATAAATTGAAACGAAGTTTTAGGCAAAGTTGGTAATTAATAAAATATTCTACATGGATGTCTTAAGCGAGTTTCTATTTATTTTGGACTGGGATAAATTCATACCTTAAAATAGGAAATTATATATATATATATATATATATATATATATATATATATATATATATATATATATATATATATATATATATATATATATATATATATGTATGTATGTATGTATGTATGTATGTATGTATCTATGTATCTATGTATATAGATAAATATGGGTGATATTAATTTCGGGTGAATCTTTAATTTAGAATAATACAAATATCGAGTAAAATTCAGTTGTGCGAAAATTAGAATTTATGGGACAAGTTTTAAATAGGAAATCAATCAAAATAAGCAAAAATAAGAAATAGCATTGCTCATAGCCTCCTAGGTGTTCGACTTGGTTCCCTAGTTGTCCCGTCGCCGCCGTCCCCATCGCCACCCATCACATCCCCGCGCGCTGCCGCGCCGCACGCCGTCGCCATCGCCGCCTTGCGCCCCGTGCGCCTCCTCGCACCCCGCGCGCCGTCGCCATCGCCGCCCGTCGCATCCCCACGCGCTGCCGCGCCGCGCACCATCGTCATCGCCGCCCGTCGCACCGCCGCGCTACCGCGCCATCGCCATCGCCATCACCGTCGCATCGCTGCTCGCCTCGAGCTCCGCGCGCCGCGCCGTCCCATCCGCCGCGCCGGCCACCGTGTCTCCCCCTCCCCGCCCCTATAACCCCCCCGAACCTCCCCTTCTTCCCTGCCCCATCCCCACTCCCTCTCCCCCTTTCTTCCCCGCTTTTCCCCTTCCTCTCTCTGTCGAGCCGCCGCCTTGCTCCGTTGCCACCTCGCCACCATCGGGTAAGCCCCCCTCCTCCTTCCATCGGCCACCGCCTGCAGAGAGAGGCAGAGAGACAAACAGAAAAAAGAGAGAGAGGCAGAGAGATAGAGAAAAAAGAGAGAGAGAATAAAAAGGAAAAAAAGAAGAAAAAGAAATTTGGGAAAAGAGAGGAAAAAATGAAAAAAAGATATATATTAGTTGGAGAATTAATCGTAGGTTATTTTTGGAAATTTCCTAGAAAATAGATTGAGGTTAGGAAATTAATTATAGATTGTGAGAGGTTATTTATTTATTTATTTATTTATTCTGAGAATGATAGAAGTGTGGTAGAAATTGTGGGCTAATTATTGTAGAGCAGATTTATTAGGAATCACGTAAATTAAAATGGGTAAAATACTTTAATCATCAAGTCGCCAATACTTTAGGGTGAAATGGATTAAAATCGGGATAGTACTATTTCGCAAATAATGGAATCGATAAAGAAATTCGATGCTCGCACTCGCTTTTTAATTGGATTTTATTGGATTTTATTTGAATTCTAATTGAATTCTAGACCCCGAGGGAGTTGCGGTTCCGAACGAGGATCAAGATCCATGGGACTTCGAGCAAGGCAAGTCATCATTAAACATTGAGCATGTTGAACCGATTGCAAACTTATTTTGGATTTAAAATAAAGTTTGCATGTTATATGAATATATGTGAATGCCCTACTTTGCTATATGCCATGCCTTTGATATTGATTACCCGTGCAAATCTTTGTAACCACAATATCGTGTGTTCTCAGTCAATGCTTGACAATGCTTAGCCATGCTACTTTAGAATCATGCATATTCATATTTATCAAAATGCTTTATGCTCGGGCAACTACCTTTGGGAAGGTGGTTGAGATGTGGCATGTGGAGACATGAGCGCCACATTGCCATGACATTGATGACAAGATTTGTGAAAGGAAAAATAAAACTATACAACTGTTTTCGACTAGGGCGGCTGGAGGACTTGGGTGGTGTCCGGTAAAGGCTAGTGTCGTCCCTGGTCAGTTAAGGACCAAGCCATGAAGCTAAGCATGAAACGACCCCCGTACAACCGTACTTCTCAAATGGGTATAGACCTAGCGGAGTAAATAGCCGAGCGGAGGCAATATCCATGCATAGTGGTTTTCTTGATGTGTATGAGAGGCGGGGGCCTACGGTGGGGTCACCACCGGTAGGACCGCCATGTGTAAACCTAAAACTAATTATAACGTAATGCATATGTAAGTCATCCCTCCCCGGGAGCGCCAGAACTTCTCTCACTGCTAGAAACTTATGACGCCTAAAGTGCATAGGATGCAAGTTCATGAAGCGGGTACTGCCAATATGAGGTTATTGAAAAGCTTTGCCGTGACGCGTCTCAAGTGTTGGGATGAGGCTCATGCGTTGGGCAGTCATGGAGTACAGGTAAAGTGTACATCCACTGTAGTGTGAGTAAATCAAATCTATTCGAATAGCCGTGCTCGCGGTTATTGAGCACTGGGACATGTATTACACTTGGCTAGACTCTAAATTTTTAAACTGATTGGGATAAGATGTTACATGATGATTTTTATGCTGGTGGATCCACTT
Organism: Oryza officinalis; assembly: GCA_008326285.1. Classification (NCBI taxonomy): domain Eukaryota; kingdom Viridiplantae; phylum Streptophyta; class Magnoliopsida; order Poales; family Poaceae; genus Oryza; species Oryza officinalis. Next base: position 21,127,919 of record BDMV01000011.1, on the reverse strand, counting down.
CTCGGGAGGCGAGAAGGGGTAGACCCCAGAAAACCATGACGACCCAATGGCGGGAAGCCATCCTTGATATCACAATGGATGGTGGACAGAACCGTTATTGATTAATGAACTATGGTATTAAAAATTGATCAGTCTATGCTAGGTCTTAGGCTTGTGAAAAGATTTACAAAACTTGCTTTACGCAAAAGAACCTGAAGCCATTCCTTGAAATACTCTCTATCATATGCATTGTTGTTGTGGTGGCTTCCTGAGTACGGTTGGTACTCACCCTTGCAATCTACAACTCAACCAGAAGTCAGAGATGATGCTTCGGAGGATCCATATGCTTACTACCAGGAGGTTGCTGATGGCGATGGCGCTCAGTAGGTCTTAGATATGGTCGTTGCCTGTGGCAATGGCGTTGCCACCACCTCTAATCCGCTGCCTTATCTATTTCTGCTTTTGGATGTATTTCGGACCGTTTGGTCCCATGTTCTTCGATTATGCCTTCAGGCCTATTGTTGTAATAATTCGCGCTAGACGCTTGTGTATGCGCACTTGGTATTTCAACTATAAGTTCGTGTGTACCAGACTACTTGATCCAGGGAAATGGTACAGTTTACACGAATGATTCCTGTTGTGAAAATAGGGGTCGACACCTCTTGGGCAAGATCAACACAAATGACATGTACAAGTTGAAGAAGCAAAAGATGGAGGAAGCCTCACCATCAAGGAAGAAAAGCATTGCTCTCAAGGCCAAAGTTGAAGACAAGGGAAAGGTCAAAATGGATGAAGTCAAGGATGATTTGGAAGAAGAGATTGCACTTCTTGCAAGAAGACTCAATGATCTCTTGTGAAGAAGAAAGAGAAAAGTAAAGGACTCTAGCTCACATAGAAGAAGAAGTAGAAGTTCCCACAGACTCTTTCCAACTTGAGGTGTTTTGAGTGTAGTGAGAAGGGACACTTTGATTCCAAATGCCCTTCCAAGGAAGATGAAGAGAATAAGTCATCAAAGAAAAACAAAAGTAGAAAAGACAAGCTATTGAAGAGGCTAAAGAAAGAGAAAAAGAAGATTGAGGCCTTCATAAGACAATAGGACTCAAATGAAGAAAGCTCCGGGTCACAATCCGGTTTCGACATCGATGATAGTGGTGATGAAGGAAGTTCCAAGAAGAAAACCATAACCGGAGTTGTTATCAAAGAGGCGCCATCACTCTTCTCTCCATTTTGCCTCATGGCAAAGTGCTCCTTTATGGTAACTTCAAATAGTGATAGTGAAAGTGATGATGATAGTGATGATCTTTCTTATAATGAGTTTGAGTGCATGTTTAGAGAGCTACATGCTTATAGTGAGAAGAAGATTGTAAAATTCAAGGCACTAAAAAAGGATCATGCTTCTTTGGAGGTCTTGTATGAGAAGCTAATGATTTCTCATGAGGAACTTAAGAATGCTCATGACACTTTCCTTTCCACTACTCAACATGAAGCTCAAGCTAATGTTGGTATATCTTGTGATTTGTTTGATAATAGTGCTCCTTGTCATATTGATCATGTTACATCATCTAGCATATCTATTTCTTATGATGATCTTATGGATATTCATAGCTCATAGCTCTTATGCTTCTATGTGTGATTCCTTGCTGAGCAAGTGGCCAAGCTGAACAAAAGTTTAGAGAGGTGCTTCAAGGGTAAGAACACTCTAGAAAAAATTTTGAGTGAGCAACAGTGCATCCTTAACAAGGAGGGACTTGGATTCATTCTAAAGAAAGGTAGGAAACCTTCACAACATGCCACTCGGTTTGTCAAGAGCAATGGTAAGTATTGCAACAAGTGCCATGATGTTGGGCATATGGTAGATGATTGCCCCAGTGGTATTTCTTTTAAGACTTGTGTGTTTGATTCACGTTATATGCTTAGAAGGGCTCATGATGATACCATTTATGCTAGATATGTTGGTTCCCCTATACTAAGTGGTAAAAAGGAATATCATTTGGGTGCCCAAACACTTGGTTACTAGCCTCCAAGGACCCAAACGAGTTTGGGTACCTAAAAGAGCTTGATTTTCTTTTGTAGGTAGTACACCGGTGGGAGCCATTAGGTGCTTGATAGTGGTTGCACTCAATACATGACTGGTAATAGAAAATGTTCACCAAATTTGAAGTGGGTAACAAAGAGTGAGAGAGAGTGATTTTTGGAGATAATAGCAAAGGAAAGGTAATTGGGTTAGGTTTAGTTGCCATCACCAATGATCTATCAATCTCAAATGTCTCTCTTGTTGATTCTCTCAATTTCAATTTGTATTCGGTTGCACAAATTTGTGATCTTGATTTGTCATGCACATTTAATCCTCAAGAAGTTCTTGTTACTAGTCTCTATGATAACTCCTTTGCATTTAAAGAGTTTCGTTATGAAAATCTTTATTTGGTTGATTTCTCTACTAGTGATGCAAATTTGAAAACTTGTTTAGTTGGAAAAACTTCTTTGGGTTGGCTTTGGAATAGGAGGCTAGCCCATGTTGGTATAAATCAATTGAACAAACTTTCAAAACGTGATCTAGTTGTGGGCTTGAAAGATGTGAAGTTTGAGAAGGCCGACAAGCAAGTTGCATGCTCTCATCCTTCCAAAAGTATCATGTCCACCTCTAGACCATTGGAGCTCTTGTATATGCATTTGTTTTGCCCAACAACCTATAAGAGAATTGGTGGAAATAGCCATTGTCTTGTTATTGTGATTTTTCAGGATACACTCGGGTTTTCATTTTGAATGATAAGGCTATAGTTGCAGTGCTTTTCAAAAAGTTTGCAAAAAAGGCCCAAAATAAATTTAACTTTTCTCTTGTGAAAATAAGGAGTAACAATGGTTCCGAGTTCAAGAATACAAACATTGAGGATTATTGTGATGATATTGGTATCAAACAAGAACTTTTCGCTACATACTCACCATAACAAAATGGTGTAGTGGAGAGGAAAAACCGTACATTGATTGAGATGGCAAGAATTATACTTGATGAATATAGTTTTTTCGATTCCTTTTGGGCGGAAGCTATAAACACCGCTTGTCATACAACATATCGGCTTTATTTGCATCGTCTCTTGAAAAAGACTTTCTATGAGCTACTTGTAAGAAGGAAGCCAAATGTTGCCTATTTTTGTGTTTTTGGTTGCAAATGTTATATTTACCGAAGGGGTGTTAGACTAACCAAATTGAAAGTCAGTGTGATGAAGGATTTCTTCTAGTTTATGCCACCAACAGTAAGGCATACCGTGTCTACAACAAGAGCAAAGGTATTTTGGAAGAAACCGCCGATATTCAATATGATGAGACTAATGGCTTTCAAGAGAGTCACGAGAATTTGAATGATGTAGGTGATGAAAGCTTGATGAGAGCTATGAAGAATATGTCTATTGGAGACATCAAGCCCATTAAAGTGCACGACAAGCCATTCTCCTCCATTCAAGTTGTATCTACTAATTTCGCTATGCCAAATCAAGCTCAAGTTGATGTGAAGGAGGACAAAGAACAAAATCCACCTATATCACCAAAGATACACAATGCTCTCTCCAAGAATCACCCAATTGACCAAGTTTTGGGTGATATTAGTAAGGGTATTCAAACTAGATATCGTGTCGCTTCTATTTATGAACATTACTCGTTTATTTCTTGTCTTGAGCTTAAATATATAGATGAAGCTCTTGGTAATCCGGATTGGATAAATGCTATGCCTGAAGAGCTCAACAACTTCTCAAGAAACAAAGTGTGGATTTTGGTTGAAAGACCTAGAAACCACAATGTCATAGGGACAAAATGAGTTTTTAGGAATAAGCAAGATGAGAACTGATTGGTGGTAAGGAACAAGGCAAGGTTGGTGGCTTAAGATTTCACATAAGTTGAAGGTTTGGAGTTAGGTGAAACCTTCGCCCCCGTGGCAAGGCTTGAAGACATTCACATCCTCCTCGCATTTGCATCATGCTCTGATATAAAGGTTTTTCAAATGGATGTGAAAAGTACTTTTCTAACTGGAGAAATTGCCGAACTTGTTTTTGTTGAGCAACCACCTGGCTTTGAAGATCCTAGAAATCCTAATTATATTTACAAACTCTCAAAAGCTCTCTATGGCTTGAAACAGGCTCCTAGAGCTTGGTATGAAAAATTGAGAGACTTTTTTTGTCAAAGGGTTTTAAATTGAAAAAGTTGACACTACCATTTTCACAAAAATAATTGGTGATGATTTCTTTGTGTGTCAAATTTATGTTGATGATATCATTTTTGGTTCTACTAATGAGAATTTTTACAAGGAGTTTGGTGATATGAAGTATAGGGAATTTGAGATGTCCATGATTGGAGAGTTGAGCTTCTTCCTTAGACTTCAAATCAAGCAACTCAAGGATGGAACTTTTGTGAGCCAAACCAAGTACATCAAGGACCTACTCAAAAGGTTTGGCATGGAGGATGCAAAGCACATTAAGACTCCTATGACAACAAATGGCCACCTCAACCTTAATGAGGGAGGTAAACCGGTAGATTTAAAGTTTTACCGTTCTATGATTGTTAGTTTGCTTTATCTTACCGCATCTAGACCACATATCATGTTTAGCGCTTGCATGTGTGCATGGTTTCAAGCCGCTCCTAAGGAGTGTCACTTGGTGGGCGTAAAAAAGATTCTAAGGTATTTAAAGAATTCTTCAACAATTGGCTTATAGTATCCTAAAAGGTGCTAAGTTCAAGCTAGTTGGCTATTCCGACTCGGATTATGCCGATTACAAAGTGGATAGAAAGAGCACATTTAGTAGTTGCCAAATGTTTGGTAGATCCCTTGTGTCATGGTAATCTAAGAAACAAAACTCCGTAGACCTCTCTACCGCCAAGGCAGAATATGTTTCAGTGGGTAGTTGTTGTTCCCAATTGTTTTGGATGCAACAAACCATGTTTGACTATGGCATTACCTTCACCAAAACCTCACTCCTATGTGACAATGATAGTGCCAATACTCAAGAACCAAACATATTGACATCCGCCACCACTTCTTAAGAGAACATGTCGCTAATAGTGACATAGTCATAAGCCACATAAGAACCAAAGACCAACTAGCCGACATCTTTACCAAGCCTCTTGATGAAACCCGCTTTTGCAAGTTGAGGAATGAGTTAAATGTCATAGATTTCTCTAATGTTGCTCGAGATCATGCACCATGGTTGCTTTTAGCATATATTGTCTAATTGCTTCTATTGGCTCTTCTCATTTGGATTTATTGGAATTTGGCTATTCTTTGTGAAAAATGAAGCTTGTCACATTAAGGGGGAGTATTGCACTTCTCACATATGCATTACTACTTTTAGAGTGTGAACAAAGAAACTAAAGTGCTAGAAGAGTCTTTATAATGCCTATTTTGACCAAAAGTCAAAATCTTGGAAAAATCGATTTTATTTCAAAGCTACTCCTTGGAAAATGTTTTAAAAGGTACTTATATGTTTTCCAAACCTCACATTGTAAGAAAAGTGATGTCTAGATGAAAATGTCATTTTGGCCCTCTTTCGAAGAAACTAGATTCTTGTTTTTAGCCAAAACGGTTTTAAACTCCAAAATGAGTTTCAGGAAGAATTAGAAAAGAGAGTTAAAACAAAGTTGATAGAGTGGTGAATTTCAAATGTTTTTTCTATTCAAACCTATTTCAAAAACTCAATCCTTCAAAAGATATTTGGATACAAAATTGGCCCAAAAACCCCTATAAACCATAAAAGGTCACCTCCTAGCACTTTAGTGAGTTTCATTGCAAATATCCATATTTCTCAAAATATTACAGATGTCTGTTAATTTTGCAACCCATACATTCAAAATGCTCCAAAATAAAAAATATTTGGTGTTTTGTGTGTGGGGGTTGTCGGCTTGTGCAAGGGCTGTGCATAGTCCATAGGGCTAGGCGGTCTAACCAGCCATATAGTACTGGTCTGACCGGCCTGGAGCCGACAGTCTGACCGGCCTGGAGCCAATTGTCTGACCGGACGTATATGGCCGGTTTGACTGGTTGGCAAAGTGGGCCCAGTCTTTTTCTCCCTCTCCCTTATCCACTCGTATCCCCTTCTTCCCAACTCATCCCCTCACTTCTCCGGCCCAAAAATTTCATCTCTCTCTCCCTCTTCAAACCCTAGCTTCACCCCTCCACCAAATCCTCTCGGTTTGACTGTGATTTCTTCTCTCGTTAGACCGCAAGTGATTCTCCTCCACTTCCTCTCTCTATTTCATAGATTATTTGCTATTTTTGGTGATTGTTTGATCCATGGCATGGAACTCTAGGTGAAAGGAGTGGTGTTCGTCGATTTGCTCTATTAGAGGGTAGTTCTTGGTGTGAATCATCTCCTATTAATCTAGTAATTCAATCCCCTCTCTTGTACCCTCTTAAATCAAAATTTCAAATTTCTAGGGTTAAGGGTAGTCTTCTCCACCATGCTTAAACTTTGTGACAAATATCCCCTCCTTGATGTTCATGTCATTATTTTTGTTCTCTTGCTCTAGTCAAATCTAGTATAAATTTGTGTAGCACTCGAATGCTTGTGCTTGTGCTTGTGCTTCTGTCAGTGGAGGTGTGACCGACAGGGTGCCGTGGTCTGCCCGGCTCTGTATGGACAGTCTGACTGGTGCCACTCAAACGGTCTGACCGATATGGGAAAGGCGGTCTGACTTGTGTTGCAAGCACAGTTTGACCGACCTGACCACCCCGGTCTGACCGGCTTGGTTCCTGCGATTAGACCGCCCCTGACAGAAGGTCATACTCAAGTTTTCTATCTACACAAAGTGGTATTGGATTTGTGCTAACATCCCTATCTTTGCTCTTTTTGTCCAATTATGGCTCCTCGTCATGGCCATCGTGTCATTGAGGATGAATCTGAGAGCGAGCAAAAATAAAATAGTGAAGAGGAGTATGCACAAAGTGAGGAGGCTGAAGAAGAAAATGATAAGGCTGAGAATGAGGATGATGGTGATGATGAATGTGATGATGAGGATGAAGATAAGGATGAGGATGACAGTGGTGATGACATGAAGATTGATCCCGCCATTCAGTTTGTTCTCGACATAAGGAATCCAACTCAGTACACCATCCTTAGGCATCACGATCAGTTTAGTAGGCCAAATGACTCAAATGATCCTAGATTTCATACACTTTTTTAGAAGGTTGTGTTTGAAAGAGTCTATCAGCTAGGCAAAGCTTTTGCTGAGCACAAGTGAATATCTTGAAAGGATATCAACCATATCTCGGAGTTTTAAGGGTTGCAAAATGTGTTTAGGGCGATTGGCCTCGAAGACTTGTGGCTATACGACAAGATTATGATGAAGAACTTGTGAGGCAGTTTTAGGCCACCATTTGGGTTTCCGGTGATTTTGACTCTCTCAAGTGGATGTTCGGTATAATTCAATGTTCTATCACCAAGAGAGAGTCCAAGGATCTTTTGAACATCCGGTTTTCTGAGGGTGATGTACTTCATGAGGAGGATGCTCACAACCCTTTTTAGTTGGATGACTTAGCACAATTCCATGAAGACGGTGGATGATTTACTTATGGGAAAGTCACCGGTTTGAGGCCCCTTCCTAGTGTGGTGAACCAGATAGTGCGAGCCACCATTCTTCCTCGTTGTAGGAATAATGACATTTGAGGAGTCGGTTGACATGTTATAGATGCTATAATGCAAGAAAGACCATTTGATGTCATCAACCTAATGTTTCAAGAGATTGCCATCTCTAAAGGAACGTTCACTCAAGTCATATACTATGCTCCCTACATAATGAGGTTGATTCTCTCCAAGGTTGGAACCATGGGTGGAAACTTGACATTGCACAAGCAATACAAGCCTAGACTCCAACTTGCCTCTCCTAGAGATGCCCGTGCAAGGCAATCCACATTTCACCAAGGAGAAGGGTCAAGTGCCGCTCATCAAACCCATCCTCCTCCTCCACCACCTCAAGGTGTTGCTTCCTATTTCACTTCTCAATATGCATGTTTTGGAATGCCACCTCAAGATTACTTCTACCTGGTGTTAGGGGCTCTCAACTCCCTAAATGACAACTTTGCAAGATTGAACATCGGGTTTAATGAATTGACCCAAGATGTGAGAGGGTTGTGCACCGATGTTGGACACTTGACTTCAACAATTGGAAGGTTGGACAATCATGTTGGCAATTTGGACTAAAGAATGCGATTATTGGACATCTCTCAAGTCTTTGTCTATCATCGTCTCCATGACACTCCTCATCCCTTCACCTCAGCTCATCCTCCTTCTCCTTCTCAAGAGTGATGCTTTTTGGTCTTTGATGCCAAAAGAGGGAGAAGAACTTTGATCCTTCTATTTTGTGTTGGATGAGACTAGTAGTAGTGAGGTTAGCCCTCCTATTATATTAGGCTAAGGTGGTTTGGGTTATATTTGTATGGGTTAGGCTTGGGCTATACTATGTATCTTTTGTGCTTTGCAAGTTTATTTGACTCTTGTGTTATTTGGACCCTTCGTGGTCAAGTGCTTGTAATAGGCTAGTTGAACTTATTTGTGAGCTTCATGGATATTTTTGGATCTTTTGTTATGCATGTTAACTTGTGGCTATGATGGATGGTTAGTGCTTTCATATTCTATTTATGACCATCTTATGCTTATGGATGAATTTTGTGAGTTCACATTGTATATTGCATATGTGTTGTACCTATGTGTTGAAAAGTGCAAATTATAATGCAAACTCCATATATGTCATTTGTTTGGCCCTTGTGTTTGATATGCACATGTTTAGGGGGAGCTTATACTATATTTTGCATTTTGTATCTATTTGATTCATGCTCAATGTATATTTGTGGTGTTTGTCAACAATTACCAAAAAGGGAGAGATTGAAGCATCTAGGCCCCCGTTGTTAATTTTGGTAATTAATGACAAGCACTAACTATTCTATTTGAGTGATATATTTGAGTTAGAACTATATGATGTACATGCTATCGATGATTACCGTGGAATAAAATTGATGGCACAAAGCAATGGATAAAGGTGGTAAATCTAGTGTTTTATTTTAATCGATCGAGGCATTGGGCGATCGAATTTTTCCTAGGTTTGAGGTGTGGGCTCTAGGTCGGTTTGACTGGGTCGGGCTTGGTTTGACCAGTAGGCTGGTGAGCCGATTGGACGGCCGTGGCTTGGCGATCCAAAGCCGCCAGAGCTGATGACGGTTTTGCCGGGCCAAGGCCAGTCTGACGGGAGCCGCCGACGGTCTGATCGGACGGCTGCGGCGCCCCAAACTATACCAGTCCAAGAACAAGGACTAGCATAGGCTGGAGGTCACATTATTATCTGTGATTAAAGTACCAGTCACAGTATACATAAGCTAGTACTCACAGAATAATTGTGGAAATCAGACATAACAAAGCTTTATTACAAGCTTGAGGGAGGTCTCATACATACTACTGTCATGGACATACCCAAGACTGGTAGAAACATAAACGGTAGAAAAGACAGTGGCAGAAGCATGAAAACAGCGGTGGGAAGCATAGAGTAAAAGACACAAAGAGGAAAACAGCGAACATGAACACAGGCTACATTTGGGAACTAGGCCTGGAACCCCGAGAAATCATACTCAACCTACTCTTGGAAATACGCCTCAGTAGAAGGGTCGAGGTATCCTTCTTCTAACTCTATAAATATAAATAAGCAAGGGTGAGTACTCAGTGTACTCAGCAAGCCGGGGAAAATATGACATGCAATGCTATAAACAAGGAGGAGTAAGGCTAATTTCGAAAAACAAGGCTTTTAATTAATTTGGTTTCAAAACACTAGTGATTCAAATTTTAGTTTGGAACGAAGCCCACACCTTGCCCCATTTCTTAGGTTGCTTTGCAACAACCTGTCATAGTAATCATAAGTCCTAAGTCCAAACTCAACATCGTGCCGTCTCAGCACATAACCAACACAGCCATCTCAGCCAAAACCAACATGGCCATCTCAGCCAAACCAACATCCTGGTGCCAAAAAACACCTCGAGTCACACAGACTCGTTCCTAACCACGAAGGCTGGTCGTTCGCCATAAAGGCAAACTCTAGTAACAGTTCTCATCTCACAAACTATTTCATTAAGAAGTTTGAAAACAAAAGAGAAACACCTCACTGTTGGCGCAGAATTTAGACCCGCCCAACAAGAAAACGGGTTCCACGTTTCCACGGCGGCCTGGGAGATCTGCTTAGCTCCAGTGCAGGTCCAATGGCTTGCCTAGGTGCGTGTAGGGCGTGCCAGTTGATTTGATCTGCAATCAACAAGATTAAACAAGCAAACCATGTGAGAACCGATGGCCGATCGGCCAATAGGCCGATGTTGCATCGTGAAGGCCTGGCCGATAGGACAAACCTAGATCGGCTTACTTGTCGTAATAAATTGATAAGACTAATAAAGTGGATCTAATCTCATCGGCCCATATTAACATGTTTATGGCAAATTACTGGAATCGGCCGATGAGGGTTGCATGAAGGTAAATACACTAGCTAATACTCTAGTGCGAGCTTATACAAGCCAATCGCCCAATATAAATATACCAACCACAGAGAGATCCTGGGAATACCCTGTAACCAATATATATATATATTCACCAATCCGCCTGCATAAGTGTCAAATACATGCAAGAACACAAAATAATCACATGCATTAGGTAAGACCGGCTGAAACCCCGGCGCTATCGTCAATTACGATCGGAAAACAAGCTTTGAGCTAAACCTCGAAACACGACTAAGGTCGATAGCAACTCAGAGTGTAGATCGAGAGTTAACACAAAGAAAATCAAGTCGTCGATCGCTTTTGGAGATGGTAGATGCATTGAATGATCTAACCAAGCGCAATAATTAAACCGCCGTCGGCAACAAACCCTAAAACGAGTAAATCGCTGACGAAGCATAATTGAAACACTTGTCAAGATCATCCAAAACATGATAAACGACGATCACATCATCGAGGCTTAGCGTGTCTAAAGCGACACGCTAGCCCCGACGATGCAGATCGTCGGGTACAAGTTCTTACCTCTGCTCAGGGGAAGCAAGAACTCGTCGGAGTTGTCCTCTCGCGAGGTTTGGTGATGCGCCGAAAGTAGATTAACTTGGTTGTTTGTGTGATTGATTGAGAGAGTTTCTATGTACAAACTACCGGGATATTTATACCCGAGATTACAACAGGGTCCTTGTAGGACACGATCTTATCTCTAACTTAACAAACAAGTCTTTGCGGCAGACTCTTGCCACAGATCAGATCTAAACCTACTTGATTTACAACATACAATTGCCTAAAACCGAGCTTTATCTCTATTTGGCAACTTTCTTGAAGCTTATCTTAAGCCCAGACCAAGCCCACGCTGACTTTGTCAAATTGCAGCCTGCATCGGTCGACAACCATATTGAATCTGTATCGGCCGATACGCTCTTCCTGGTAGCGCCTCTCCCAGTCCGATACAGCTACCGAGTCCGATACGAGACCTGGTCTGGCTCCAACTCAATCCTTCCTCTCTGCTTCGGTTTCCTCTTCCCTCTCCGGGTCGATTACGAAAATCCGCTGTTAACACTCACATCTGCCCATGACCCTGGGCACGGTTGTTTAAACAGTTTTACTAAACTCTGCAGAGGTTGCACTCTTTACCCACACGCCGTGAACTTCTCACATTATCGAACACATGTGGATCAGACATGGCCGACAAAGGAGAGCTCACTATAAGGCTTTTCTGTAACCAACCCATAAATGTCCCGTGTCACACAGATAGGTGGAATCTCTCCACCAAGTATCAAGCCAGGCTCAGGCCCTCATCTACTCAGGCCCCACCGTATGGACCCCTGACACATTCCCATTGCAGGAGATTGCCGTAAACTCCATCATACCAGTGCTCCTCACCTGCCAACATGCTAGACACCTACGTTTTAGCTACTTACTTTGCCAAGGGCATCCCATTCTACTCGTGTGGTCGTACTGTCTTATGCTTAGATTAATTTCCCAACGGAACTGGTCCTTATGAATGATACGTAGACAAACCACCCAGGTACTGACTCCCGCACCATTAAGTTTTTAAAAGCATTTTTCCATCTTAAAACCAAACCGACATCTCGCCGGGTTTTTAAACAACAATTGTGTTAAATATCCAAATGTTTCCTATACGACAGTACAAACGTTACCTATAGACAGTCTACTTCGACATGGGTGAATACAGATGAAAATATGGAGGTGTTACAAAGAAAATCAGGTTTTACAAATCCTACGTAATAAAAGTGCTACTAGGAAGGTCCGATGAGTCGCATTCGTGGCCAAACAATGCGCTCTGAAAATATGCAACTTGGCAAACAAAATATTAGTTCAAAATATGAGTGCAAAAAGTGGTCAAGGAGTCTTGCCTTGATCCTCTGCGCAAGCCGGAGTGTCGGCCTCCTGAGCAAACCCTGCGTCGGTCCCGAAATCTACACGCAGGAATACAACAATACATAAAACCACTGCAAAAGCAAAACAAAAGCATGAAGATAGTGCCATAAAATAGAGGGGAATTTTAGAAAGATTTTGGAACTGGAACAGAGTTAAACGGAGTTCGGGACGAAAAGATATGGATTTTTGAAGTTTCAGATGATTTTCACTTGACGGATAAATCAAAACGGAATATTCCTGGAATATTCCTGTGGGGCCCGGTTGTCAGCTGGTCATTAGGGGGTCAAAGGTCAAAGGGGAGATATAGATGTGGGGCCCGCGGGTCCCACTCCTTTTCTTCCTTTCTTTTAATCCTCTCTCTCTTCCTTATCCCTTCTCTTCTCTCATTCTTTCCTTCCTCTCGTTATGCTCCTACCGAGAGGAGAGGAAGGCGGTGGCTGGGCGATGGTGCGGCGCGATGGGGAGGGGGCGACGGCGGCCGGTAGCGCACGACGCAGCGCGTCGGTGGGGAGGCGGTTCGGGACGGCGTCGGTCGAGGCGCCAGGCTACGGCGCGGCGCGCGGGCGACGGCGTGGTGCACGGGGCCAGGGAGGAAGCGCGGCCCCTGGCTAGGCGGCGCTGGCTCGAGGTGGATGGGGCGGCGTCGGCTGGCTCGGCGCAGGCGGGTGGCCGGGCGCCGGGAGGAGGAGGGCGGTGGCCTTGGTCGGCTTGGCCGGCCAGTGGCCCGATGCCGGTCGTTCGGGCGTCGGCCTGGCCGGTTGTGGCCGGGAGCAGGAAGGAAGAGCAAGGCGACACCGACTACCTGCGACGACTCCGCGGCTTCAACGACTCCCTCCAACAATGCAAATGTGTAGTGTAAAATTTGTGGGGACTAGTGGAAGGGATCATAGGCATGATTGTGAAGGTATTTATACTTTTCTTGATCTTTGGTGATGAATCCGTCGACGAAAGCCATCATTTTTGCGTCTCTTCTATAGTTTCCTCTGCTCTCTGCGTTGCACAGGTCGATGGCTTTGTTCGGCAAGCAGAGTTCCAAACGCACACAATAAACACGGAAAACGGAGCGGTCATTAGCGCGTGATTAATTAAGTATTAGCTAAATTTTTTTTCAAAAATGGATTAATTTGATTTTTTAAGCAACTTTTGTATAGAAACTTTTTGCAAAAAAGTTCACCGTGTAGAAGTTTGAAAAACGTGCGCGGGCAAAAATCACTGTGCGCGTTGGGGAGAAGGACGGGGCGATGCCTAATTTGGAATACATCATGTTGGTTGTGGTGTTAAGGCAAGGGAGGATCCATTAGCGCGTGATTAATTAAGTATTAGCTAATTTTTTAAAAAAAATGAATTAATATGATTTTTTAAGCAACTTTTGTATAGAAATTTTTTACAAAAAAAATACATCGTTTAGTAATTTGAAAAGCGTGCGCGTGAGAAAAACACTTAGCGCGTTGGGAATTGCAAGTGCCGAACACAGCCTAAGTGTGTGAGCAGGCATGGCTGTCGAACGTTTTAGAAGAGTTAGAGTGTGGTTCCCTCAACGAAAATAAAAATGCACGAATGCCACTTGCAACTTGACCACGGGCTGTCAGTGGAAAAGAAAGAAACGCTGAAAAAAGGACAGTCGATTTTGGACTCGCACGTGTGCGGTGTGTGCGGTGAGTGGAAAAGATAGAGCTCTGGGTCTAGAAAGAAAAACAAAAAGATTATTAAAATATAAGGGACAGATAATCACCAGTTGGTAGGAATCCGAAAATAAAAAAAAATTAAACAGATCATGGCGGAAGCGATTTGATAAGGCTGGGAAAATTTACGAATGAAAACTAAAATTAACTCTTGAAATTTTTGGAGACCTTGGTTAGGAAAAGAACAGCGCTTTTAATTAAATTAAATCTGGGATTTTTAGATTAAAATCGCGGGTGTTACAACGGCCCATGGCGGTCTGATCGGCCACCCCATGACGGTCAAATCAACAGACATCTGAGGTTGGGGATTTTGCCACCAATGACTAGTTTTGATGGGTGGGGGTATAAATACTCCCCACCGGCAGCAAGGGAACTCTCTTGGTACTCATTTCACTTGCATACACCCCTTGCATCCACTCTCACACCTCTTGAGTATTTGTTCATCCATTGTTGGTGTTGGAGGGTTGGTTGAGCCAAGAAAAGTGCATTGCATCATCGATTGAGTTAGTATGGCACTTGATCATCTCCCAACTGGGTTGTTACTTATTACTCTTGGAGGTTGCCACCTCCTAGACGGCTTGGAGGAGTTGCCTGGTGACCTCTCCGTGAAGATTGTGGAGGAGGCCTAGTGTTGGTTGTGAGTGGTTTGGAGTTCACCATGTTTGGAGCAGAGGAAGAACTACCGTAGTGATCGAGGCTTGGGTAGTCCAATTCGGGGTCGGCTCCCACCTTGCCCACCCCTTGACGAAGGGGTTCACTGGCTTTGTGGTTTGAGCGGTGAAGTTGAGGTCGCCTCAACGGGGATTAGAAAACCGTCGAGTTTCTGAACCTGGGTGAAAAATTCCTTGTCTCTTATCTCATTTATTTATTGCATTTACTTTTATGCAATTTACTTTCATAGGGACATAATTGAGCCCTTATCACCCTAGGATTGTAAAACTTAATCTAGTTGGTTAATTAGTCTCTCTTCATCATGCCTAGCAACTTAGATTAGTTTTAATTAGGTGTCATTTATTTTTAATATCGCTTATTCGTCTCTCTAGCCGACATCTTGATCCTACGATAAATTAAAAACCTAATAGGGCGCATATAGGGCAGAGATAGATGGGCGATGCCATATAGGATAGGAATAGTGCGGGCGCTCTATAAGTTTTTGCAAAAAAAGGTCCTCCAGTTTATTTGTAATTCGATCTAGGTCTCTCCCGAACAGTTCCTTTGAGTTAATATTTTACATAGAGGCCCTTTGAAAAGCTGGATATTCCATGCGAAGGAGAGAAAATTCACAAATTAGGGCCACGTTGGAAAAAGTGGAATTCAAGGAGCTTTTTCGCAAAAGGACACCCACTAACCCACTCAACCCTCCCTTAAAACCCTAGTCGCCGCCTGCGTCCCATTCTCCCGCTCATCCCACCCTCTCCGCCTCCCTTGACCGCCTGCTGTCGCCGCTCAGCCATCCTCCTTCGCCGCTGCTGGTCCACCCTCCGCCGCCTCCGTTGCCAACCGCCACCGCCCTGTGTCGCCGCCCCCACCCCCGTCCCCGCCCTCGCCTCCACCTCACGCCTCGGTCGTCGCCTCTACTTCACGTAGCCGTTGCCGTCACCGGCCCTTACCACCACTCCCTTCATCAGCCGCAGACCACTGGGTTCGGCACCCTCCGCCACCACCGCCATCAAAGAAAGCGTCGAAGGACAAACCCTGTCTACCACCTTTGTCCCCTCCGCCGCCACTGTCTCCATCTCCACCCTAACTCCACCTCGCTCCGCCACTGCGTCCGCCATTGCCAAGTGCCTCCCCCTTGCGGCACGCCGTCGCCAAGAGTGCCACCTCCGCCTATGTCTTCCCTGACTCCTCGGTTTCTCTTCCCTCCTCATTCCCAGCTTCCTCCTTAGGCCTAGAAGTTAGTGGATGAGTTGGTCGGCTGCCTGCACCAAGCGAAGACAACGACACCAAGGAACTGATGTTGGTCCAAATGATGCAGTTCGCCCGACGGTGCGTCATCGTCAGCACCACCTGCACGTGGTGGCCAACGATAGCGCCTCCACCAAATTCTTCTGCGCATGGAGGTGACCACCCACAGTGCCACTATCAAAGATCAGGTGAAGGCCAGATCCGGCAAACAGCAGTCCAGCGATCGGAGAAGGGAGGGGATGGCGGCGGAGGTCGCTGGCCATGGCGACGTCGATGAAGGCTGCGACGAGCACGAAGACCAACAGCTCGGTGGAGTTGAGGCGGGTGGACAGATCTGGTAGGGATGAGAACGTCGCCGTCATCGACAAGGAAGAGGGGTCAGCCGACCTAGGTACACTGGCCTCTCGGCTCGACCGGCCCTCATGACACCGTTGCTCTGGTGCGTTCCTGCTAGGGAGAGAGCAGAGGAGGAGATGAGGATGAAGATGATGGTGTGCTGCTGGCTGCCGCTAGGACCTTGGGCATCAACATGGACCAAACCAGACAGTAAGCCTGAAACCTCAATCTCCCCCCTTTTCTTTCACATCTTTTACATGCCTTTATGTGCTCCTGTTGTTTATGCATGTTCGGCTGTTCCTGTGCCTGCTGCATAGCCTCATTGTCTAGCTCATTTCTGTTCCTATTACTCAATAGCATAGGTTGGTGCAACCGTGCAAGTACTAGCTAGGTGTAGTTGTTAGTTGTTGAATGGATGTAGTTGCTGCATGTCGAGCCCTCATTTAAATACGATGCAGTATTGAATCAGTTAATGGACTCACCACTGGAAACTTATGTACACGGGCAACTGATTTTTGTCCTTTTAATTTACAAAGTTTTCCTTCACTGTTAGCAAGTTGGACGAGTTTAAGGATTCTTTTAAGAGTATGTACAGTTTTATTATTTATGTTGTAGGAATCTAGGTACCTACTTGAAGCCACATTGAAGAACATGCTATTGAACTTTTTCAAACCACTCATTTTATTTAAATTTTTGGATTGAAAATTGATATTACCTTTTGTTATGTAATCCTAGCTAACCTGTTGTATGGGTTTTCTTTGTTGATCTGCAGCAGTGGATGGCAAGTTCGGCGGTGATCTCCTTCATGTTTTTCTTGGCTCACCTCCATGGTCGTCTTCTACCAGATTGACAGGCCCGCTGATCTAGATCGATTAGCAGTGGTAGAGGGTAAAATTAATCGGTGGTGACCAACTTGATGCTCTCAGGTATGTTCCACCGTCCAGTTTTGTTGCTGATGCTCACCAAAGTATTGTTACTCCACTTCCCTTTTTGTTCGGTCCTCTTATGTTTGGGCAGGTTGAAGTCATAGTTTTTTTTTTTTGCATTCCCCTTGAAAAAGCAATGTTTAGATGGATTCATTTCAAGTGTGGTTGATTCGGCGAAGAAAAATCTTTTTTAAAAAATCTTTCTTTCCCCGGGGGGTGTGTTAGAGGGATGCAAGTAGATTGAAAAAATTTGGGGACAAATTTGAGAAAGAGGATGCAGTGATTCCTGTGTGCCAATTGTTGCAAAAAGCAGGTGATAATACAATTGTGAGGTATTATACATTGCATTTATTGACTAAATTGGGTTCTATCTAAGCTTTATTCATTTGGTCCATGTTTATATAGCAATAGTGTGATTCTTGCATTATGTATGGCTAGTATTACAGTGTGATGTGAAAGAAAATAATTTTGATAGGTGAGTATAATAAATAACATGGTGAAGGATGTGACAAGCGAGCAAATTACGTGGAACTATATTATATGTCCTATAAAAATTGTAGAGCAACTACAATTCACTCTAGAGTATTCAGATTGTGGTATTTGCTACAATTTTTTAGGGGGAGGGAGCACTGCAGTACATAGTTCTATGTAGGACCATACGTTAAATGTCATGGCAGAGCTGTACAAGCCTAAAAGGCTATACTGTAAGTATGGTTACATAAGGGCTGCGTGTTATGTAGAGGCATAGTAACGATACAGGGGTATAAAGCAAAAAATGTCATATTGTGAGTGGTCTTTTATACATAGGTGGTAGAGCTGTACAATCTAAAAGGGTCATACGCAGGTAACTTTGTACAGATAGTGGAGTGAGATTTCTTACTTTTTCATTCTGTTTATTCCGAAAGGGATAAAAATTGACCTATGAAAATAGAAATATTTATGTATTAATTATATCGAGTAGATCATATCCATGCATGCAGTTTGTAATGTGCTATGTTAATGAGTAGTCTATGTGATTATGTGGATTTTATTTCAGCGATGTATAATATGTGGTTAGGAATACTGGAGAGCTCGTGCAGAGGTAGTAACATGCTCAAAGTGAATATACATGTGGGCTGTGCGGAATGTTAAGTCGGTTAAGGCTGAGTTCTTTCCCTCATCTTCCCAACTCACCACTCTTTTTTTTCGCGCGTACGTTTTTCAAACTACTAAACGATGTATTTTTTGCAAAAAGTTTCTATACAAAAGTTGCTTAAAAAAATCAAATTAATCCATTTTTCAAAAAAAATTTAGCTAATACTTAATTAATCACGCGATAATAGACCGTTCCGTTTTTCGTGCACGCGGTGTGTTTTGAGAAATCCTCGGAACGAACACACCCTAAGAACCTCTTTGATAGATTTACCTCCAAGGATCCAATGTTTTGCTTTTGATTTAAACTGCTTTTCCTTCCCCCCGATAAATTTATGTTTATGCAGTCAGCACTAGGTTAGCTATATTTTTCTTGGCTGAATGGTTCATTAAGAGTACATGTAATCTTAAGCTAGGATTAATAGTCACGCCATGCCCTTGATATTGATTAAAGTTTGTTTTTTATTGTTTGTGGCAAGATCAAGTTCATGTTTACTATCTGTGCATTGCAGATATCTAATGCTATAGTAATTCCATGCTTGAATTTATAGATTTATATTTTCATGTAGACTTCTGTTTGTTTGGATTTTAAAGGCATAAAAAATCTAGATGGAAGGTTTTTATTTATTTTCATACTCTTTATGTACATTTATGCTTTTAGTAACAAAGGACTAATTGCTACTCTTCTTCTAACAATTAGTTAACTCCTTTGTTTGTGTGTTCCTTGAGTAAATGTTACAGCCTGAACTGCCGAAGGAAAAATCTTAACAAATGCATATTGGACTTGCTGTGCTAATTCCTTGATTAAATCTGTTTTTTTGTTTTCTGAATTAAAAAGCCATATACAGTTGCAGCATGATGATTTTTCTTCCAGGAAACTATTATTTTTTAGCAAGGTATGGTGCCCAAAAGTCCAAAAACAAATGTACATTCTAATAATCATTTTCTAATTATGCATAAATTCTATTACTAGAAGTTTCTTTGCTTTGGATAGCTTTATATGAATTTAGCTAATGAAAAAAGTGTCGTTTTTGTTGTTACTTATTTTGGTACAATACATGCATACTGCTGCCCTTGACCCATCTTTTAATTTTCCAGAGGATGACATTAGTCATGATAAGTTACATGATAGGCATAGCTAGAAGGTTCTTGATAGACCTTATATGATACATTCCTTTCGTATGCAGACACAACCTGTAGTTCAAAGAAATGATCAGCTCTTATACAACTTGTTCTGTTTTTATAGAGTAAAAGTTATAACGATAAAATATTATGGTATTATTAAACTTTATAATTGTTTCAGTCTTTGCTTCCATCTAAAATTAGTTATTGTGTGCATTTGAACATGTGAAGTTAGAGTTCAACAAATATGTATTTGCTTACCACAACTATTTCAGGTATTTGCAACTCGATAAGTACATATTGGCTTCCATCCTAATGTTGTTGCCTCCTTTTATTCGTCCCATCTGATCGGTCATATTGGTTGGTGTCCAGTTTTTCCTTTTAGTTTGATTCTGAAATATTTAATGTCCCATATTCACCTTTTCTTTGAATCCCCTGAATCCATTATGTGATCCGTGTATTTCACCATTGACCCTTTGCATGTGAATATTTGGCTTTGCCTGGTGAAAAAATTAATTAAGTGGATATGGTAGAACATGGACTTGCTATGTATTATTTCATGCGTGGTGTAAGATCCTTTGGGTTGAACTATACATTTTGCATTTCTGGTGATCCAACCCAGTAGGCTGGTACTCCTTTTAATTGATCCATCGGTAGTTGATTCTTGCCTTGAACAATTTGGAGAATAGCATTGTTCATACGAAGACATACAAAAAGTAAATATATTTCTAATTTCTAGACTGAGAATGCATTATTAAGTGCTTTAGCATGTCATAAGCAGAAGTTGCTGGAACACCAGATAATGTTATCCTCTTTTGAACATAGTTTGGGAATTAGAGTAGAATCTAAAATATGGTTTGCTTGGCAAAATATTTTGGACTGTATTTTAGAACTCAGACCATAATCTATTTTTGTGTAATGCCATTACTCTGCCGAAAGACACAATAGTATCATAGAATAGATAGTTTTCTATTTAGAAGACATGTATTCTTAATTCATTGAATTAAGCTGTGTTATCTGCTGTGGTTCATGAATCTTTGCATTAGCTGTAAAGTTGTGGCTGTCTTTGCTAATATAATTGACTGGAGGTACTAAATGATACTCCCTCCATCCCAATTTGAACATCCTCTAAGTAAAGAGCAGTAAGACTAAAGACACCAAAATATTCATTATTCTCAAATTAATTCTCATCGGTTAAGGTGTTTCATCGCTTCGTGTTTTGTGGGTTGCTCATGTTTTAAATGTTGCATGACATTGCACCAATAGAAAATTAATCTTGGTTGGTTGCATCCTTCACATTCAATGATGCATATTTACTTTTTGCACAAATAAACAAAGACACTTGTTAGATGATAATCATTTTGGAAAGACCTCAAAAACCTAAGGGGATGATCAAAATGGGATGGAGTACAATAATTGCATTTAGAATGTGCTTGGGATGGAGTCATCTTGCATGCTTTTAATATTCTTAAATAATGATGATTTTTCATGTAGATGTATGTATAATATCCACAATGTTCGTGTCACACATTAGGGAAACTATATTATTGATCAATGTATATAATAAATCTCTGTGTTATGTAGGCTAGAGGTTATAATAAATCTTTCAGCCATGAAACAATTGAGAAGATTGTTGATGCCATGGTGAGGTATGCTTCAGTTGTTCTTTACTTCCAAATCTCTGGGCATGGTATGTTTTCCTGGGTCATTTGAACATGAGTAAGCAGAACATGTTGTTGATTGATCCAATAGCTTTGAAGGGTACGTTTTGTTTCCATCTGATTATTTACTCAAATGAATCTCGTGAATGTTTTTGGAATTTTTAATTATTTTTATAAACATAGTAGGTACCATTATCGTTTTCACATAGATTTTGTTCCCTTGGGTTACCTTACCAGATAGTGTACCTTTTAGTTTGATTTTAAAGGTTTTGGTTACAAGTATATAAATTTTGCTTATGCTTAAAGGATCTGCTCATGTAATAAGGAAGTAAAGTAGCTAAGTTAAATGAAGATTGATGTACTTCCCTGAACTATTGAAAGAGGCTTCTCCAATTGTTTAAGAGTTTCACTGTGTTCTGTAAGTAAAGAAAATTTAAAAGCTCACTCTGCCTTTGCCGATGGCTCACAGTTTTGTATGGCTGTCCTGTAGATATATGAAGGCAGTTACCAGGCACTTGAGGTATGTTGCATTTCTCTTTAGCCATCAAGTATGGCACAAAGTGAGTAGTTAAGAATCTGTTTGTGACCTGAAAAAATTATAGACTTGTTGTATTAGTTATTTCGTAATTATCTATATTTTTTTTAAGTGACTCTTTTCTTGTTCTGTGTTGGGCGTTAGAGCATGGCTCATGAACAAAGACATATTTCTAAAGGTAAATTTGTACATTTTTTCTTCTATTGATTGCAAAAGGAAAAAAAATTCTACTATCTTTTTATTCCTAAAAATATATTGTTGCACAATTTGTTCTTCTATTAATTGCAAAAAGAAAAAAAGGTTATGCTCTTTTTTTCCTAACAATATATTCTTGCAGTGGGTCCTCCTTCGCCTGAGTATATTGGCAGG
Organism: Oryza officinalis; assembly: GCA_008326285.1. Taxonomy (NCBI): domain Eukaryota; kingdom Viridiplantae; phylum Streptophyta; class Magnoliopsida; order Poales; family Poaceae; genus Oryza; species Oryza officinalis. The sequence continues at coordinate 21,105,867 of BDMV01000011.1, read as the reverse complement.
CATGGTTGATGCTTCCTTCAATTCTCTCCCTGGGTGAATTTAAGCCTAAGCTAAAGTTCCTTTGGTGTAGCTATTTTTGTTGTGTACCCTTTTACCACAACTATCATCATGTACACAACATATTATGATTGTATGTAAAATATAGAGTGAATTATGCTTTGGGTCATATTTTATTACTAAGTTTTATTTGGATCATTCTTAAACCTATCTTTTCATTTTTTCATTTTGAACCAGGTAAATTCGTCATTGTTGTGGTTTGAACCTCCCGAACGATTTTTTTTAAGTACACATCAATGGCCTTAAACACATCGGCTTTGGTATACAACGAACTCTTTTATGTATGGTCCATATATTTATCAAAAAAGAAGTTGGACTACCCTAAACAACTTTTCTCGTCATGTCTAACTTTTCTTTTAGCAAATATATGAACCATACATAGAGGAGTTCACATAGTTTAAGGGTGAAAAGATAGTTTTAAATGTGATCCAAAATAAAATTTGGATAATAAAAGATGTCCAAAGTGTAATTTACTCTAAAATATATATTGCAATGTCAATAAAATATCAAAATAAGTAGTTCACATAGATGTGCAATCTTACGTAATTAATTAACACTTATTTGAATTAATTATACATCATGAAAAGATAATAATTACATGTAGGCGACGTGTCATGGGTCACCCAAGCATCTAGTTTATCTCATCAGATGTACGATGAGCCTTGACGATGCAGGAGACATCTCGTGTGCGGGATGAGGGACGGGACCATATTCCCCTATACATAAGTTTTCCCTCTTTATTTTGGGTTCGGATCGGCTTTCTTGTACTCGGGGAAAAAAAAGTATAAATCGAACTATCTTATCAGTAATCAGCCCTAGCGCCGCAGCCCACACATCGGCCTCAGCTCCGAAAATCTCCGCACCAACCTCGGCTCCCGCTCGGCTCGGCTCGGCTCGGCTGGTGCTTGAGCCGATCGCAACACTCTCTCGAGCCGCTCTCGTCTTCCCCAATCTCGCCGCCGTCCCCAACCCGAGCAAAGCTGAGGTTTCCTTCTCCCCTCCGTGCCGCGCCTTCGTCGACCCCCGCCGCCGGCGACCTCCTCACTCCGGCCGCTGTTCGGCCTCACCCCAAAAGCTCCGCACAGCAGCCGTCGTCCCCGATGGCCGAGTAAATCTTGCGGCGGCGGCGGCGAGATGGTGGTGGTGTCTAGCGGCGGCGGCGGCGGGGGGAATGCGTGGGCGAAGGAGATGACCATCCGCCGCAGGATGGCCAGCATGTGGGGCTCCCCTACTCTCAGCTCATCTTCTTTCCATTTAAAGAAAAAATGATCTTTTTTTTTTGCTGCCAAAGATGCTAGCTTTGATGCTTTGTGTGTTGATACGAATTCAGATTCAACAAGACGCAGGAGCATTTCCCGTGTCTGAAAGACTACAACGATTATCTGGAAGAGGTTGAGGATATGAGTGAGTTGTTTCACCACTTTGGTTGGTCGTTCTTGAGCAGTAACAGGCAAAATGTTTTTCTGAGTTTTGACTAAGACTTGTTTGTGTAAAATTCGTTTGTTTTTTTGTATATATAGCTTTCAACCTGATTGAGGGGATTGATGTTGAGGAGATCGAAGCTAAGATTGCCAGGTACCAGCAGGAAAATGCTGAACAGATATACTTGTCCCGGGCTAAAAGGGTATGTGGTTAATTGCTTCAGGATTTGGTGCGAGTAGAATTTTTCATCAAAGATTGTTTCATGAATATTTGAAGTTAGATTTGAATGCTTGATTGAGAGACATTCTCGTTCCAATTTGTATCCTTTTGTAGGCTGAAGATCTTGCCGCGGCACTTAAAGCAAGCAGAATGAACCCTGGAAAGGCTGGTGCCAGTGACACGGTCAGTTTATATTAGCAAACTAGATGGTAATAGTATGGGTACACTAAGTTTTTTTTTGGGTAAAACAGCAATTAAGCTTTGAGATTTTGGTTGGATATGTCTATATGCATTTGCAATTCCATCAGCTTTGCGTGATTGCAAACATTCTGCGATGCCCCTGTTCTTTTCAGCTTATGCGGACATGGATTATTCATGCCACGCTTTCGAAACTGTGATTTCTCAAAACTGTTTGCATTGCTTAGATAACTTTCTCTAAGCTATGTTTTAGCTTTATAATATATAATATCTAATTCATCCATATAATAATATGTCAGCTAATCAACTTATAAGCCAAACCGAATGCATAAGCTAATAGCTTCTACTGTTCAAGCCTCTAATAAATTTCTTCAGCGAGTGTTACCAATGAAATACTAAATCGCATGTTCCAGCCTTCAAGAAAATACTAGTATTGCAAATTTCATACTATTAAATTTTTTACCTAGATTTCCATCAAAATTTTCTGAGTGGCTTTTTCTCAATAAATACTATCAGCAAGCTTTGGTCTAGCTGAAACATGGCCACAGTAGAATTGATAGTTTAGACTTTGGTGATGGAAGCACAATCTTTAGCTAGGTCAATGTTCGCTTGCAATATTTCAGTAGACGATGTATTCCCATCTCTTTAAAAAAATAAATTTTCGTGGAGATCTTACAGCTTTATTTATTTTCTTTGTATCTGACCATATACCGCTGCACAATGTCCACTGTTTAGGAAGATATGCTATGATCATGTTTATTTTGCAGCCTTACTTTTTACTAGTTTCTAATTATCCTGGGTTATTCTACTTCTGTAAGGCATAGAAAATTTACTGGAAGCTTCTCACTCTTATGCCCCTCTGTTTCTCTGTTTGCAATGAATTTTATCTGTTCTTTTAAGTTGTTTATCATTTTTTTTGTGAAGTATAAATATGAATATTTGTCACTTTTGCAACTCGTAACAGGCTGCTGGAAGCTCCCAGGGCATTAGCAGCAGCGCAGGAGTTCAGGGCCAGTATGCGCCTGCTGCTGTTGGGATGTCTCAGCCCCGGCCGACAGGTATGGCCCCTCAACCAATTGGCGGTTCGTTGGATCCTCTTCAGGGAGACGACGAGGAGACCATGAGACTACGAGCGGAGCGAGGAGCTCGAGCAGGTGGATGGACTATCGAAATGGGCAAGAGAAGAGCGTTAGAGGAAGCGTTCAGCAGCATATTCATCTGATGATCAGATTAGATGCAGCAATACCTTGGCTGAAGGATGGAGTACCTGATAAACTCATCGCAACCTTTTGGACGACCGAACGATGTTTTCTGCTACAAATATGGCTGGCTGTGGTCCAATTCTGAATTTTTAATCGGTCAGGATTGAGACCGATCAGCGCCAAGTGGCCTGCTGATTGGAAAGATCATCACTTTGCAAGCAGGAAAGTTGCATGTTGCTGTATCTATTCATAGCATGAATGTGATGTTTATGCCTGCGTAAAACTTTGGAAAAGATTTTGATACCGAGGTTCTCTGTATGATGCAGTGTTGTTTCTGTAACGTCGTCATCATGTCCATGTGGGGTGTGACATTTCTTCGTTTGTAAAAACACAGTTTCTGTTGAGAACCAGCTCATCGGCTTGTAGACTTCCAGGTAATAATATAGAGTTTTAGAATCACTCCTGCGCATAGCCTTCAGTTTCTAGTTTCTATGAAATTGAAGACAGAAAATAGACAACTTTATTCTCCCAGGCTGAAGGCTCACACCACATTGTACACTAAAAGATAGCATCTCCATTGTGTCTCAAAACCTATCATAATTCAGAAACTCCTGTGGTACTCATCTCACTGTGCTTAATTGTCTTGCAAGATACAAGGTGACCCTTTGGATTTCCTCTCATCCGAAAATAGGAAAAGAAATAAACAAGAGGATAAACCAGGAAACCAAGATGCATATCACAACCCGGCAGGTGATAGCAATGACCATGCTATATCATGTCTTTTCTATCTATTTAACAAGTTTTGCCTAGCCTATCTTGCATGAAAAATGAGCTTAGGCTGGTAGCTCCAGCTTCACATTGTTCTTCCAGCTGCAGATTGTTTGTAGTAGTCAATGGAAAGGAACAATAATAGCAGAATGAAATGATAAGGTAAAACCAAGTCAAATACCTCATTATGTAATAGTAGAAGAAGTCAGCATACAAGAGAGTCTGCACGATGCCCGCAATCCAGCCTGCAACAAAAGTATATAGAAGTTAAAAGATTGAGTAATTATTACATCCACCATAATCATGAGAAATAGAAAGGTAAGATGGAGTGAGTCCATACTTATCCAGTGAACAAAATGGGGCTCAGTGAAGTATCGGTAGATCCAGTTAAGGATATACAACACACGGTATGCACTGCATCATCATCAGAATGTGTTGAGAAAACAATATCAGTAGCATTACATCAGAAACTAGAAATGGTAAAATAAGAAAAACTGAACAAAATGAAGATCCAACATAACATCAGAATAGCAGATGGAATTTATAAAATTCAGTCAACCAACGGATTTATCATCGACTGAAATAATAAAAAAGATAGGTTGATATTGCTTAAATTTTAGGCAGCTTAATCCTATAAGACTGTCCAACCCATGCCTTTCTCTCACACAAGTAGAATACATTTTTCAGCTTAAATGGCATAGTAGATCTTACCCTAGAAAGAAGACATATTGGCCAGTCAGGTTGTCAATATTCCTCGTGCGCTGTAGCAACACAAGTTGAGGTAGAATCGCTACAGCTTCCAAATATATGGAGAACGCCCACATAACCTGCCCCAAATAATGGTGTGAATGATCAAAATTGCACAGTCTAGAATGTAAGTTTCAATAATAAAAGAGGTCAAAAGACTTCCATCACATCTGTAAATGACAGATTTGATGTCTAAAATTCAAATGGTAGTACATAATCTATAAAGGTAAAGGGTCCATTGAATTGCTTTACATATCAACAGTATCACAGTTGTAAACACGAGAAGCAGAAGAAATCAAACTGACCTCTCTAAAAGTAAACTTCTCATTAATGAGGAGGGCCAGAGCCAAACATGGCAACACTAAGAAGTGATGACGAAAGGTGTCATGATCCTTGTCATAGGTTCTTCTCACAATCTTATGCCGCCTCATATACCAAACTATTGAGAAAGAACTTGCCAGGAAGACCAACTTCATGACAGTGTTATAGAGAGATATAAAATGAATGAACAGGTCCAAGTAACGAGCGGCAAACACAAGTGCATATAGCTCCTGGGTCTTCAGAGATATGCCTGCAAAGGATCAAGTACAATGCATCATCAAACCAAATGATAATAGAAGCTTATGACTGTAGGATCAACACAATATAATATTACTTGAAAGGCATAAAAGCCACGTTTATTATTGTCTGAGTGATGTCTGAGTGATACGTGCCCTGAACAGATGTTTTAGATTGGCATGATTGAACCTATCAGGCCATTGAAGATACAATGACTTTTGGTTTATACTGTTAAAAATTTTGACACGACCAGTGGGTGGGTGCCATGAGAGAGATGGACACATTTGGCTTCGCCAAATCACTCAAGACTGATTATCTTACCATCTGAGTTACATTCAAACATGATTTACCCCATCCAACAATATCCCGAGCCACATGCAGCTAAATGAATATTGCCGGTAGCAGCTTTACGGTTGCAAAAAAAAAATGAGGCAAAAGCTATTCATTTTTTCAGGGTAGGTTTATAATTGAAGGCCCATTGAGGCATGCCTCGAAACTAAATACGATTAGAAACTCAGAATCCGAACAGATCCTGGTTAAATAAATTGCATTGCTAAGCAGCAGCAGCACACAAACTGCACAAACCATATCTATATATACAGCATAATGCGCAGTGCATTCCTGCACCTTTAACAAACCAAAAGCTCCATGGATTGGATTCTACCTAGAAACGAATCCTGACTCTTCTCTTTGTTCTCCCACTAAACTGCAAGCCTGCAAATCATCTACAAGGTCCATCTATCCATGGGTCTGCACGACACAAGCTATCTACTGCTCCCTTCGTTTTGTTTTATATTATAAGTCGCTTTGACTTTTTTCATAGTCAAACTTATTTAGATTTGACCAAGTTTATAGAAAAAGTTAACAATATCTATAACATCAAATGTAAGTTTAATTAAATGTAACATTGAATATATTTTGACAATATGTTTATTTTGTGTTAAAGATGTTGCTATATTTTTCTACAAACATAATCAAATTTAAAAAAAGTAGAAAAAAAATCTAAGTGACTTGTAATATAAAACAGAGGGAGTACCAATTTAATTCCTGGAATAGATGGCCCAAACAACACGCATCCGCATTCCTCACAAGGAAGACAAAACCAGGCGGCGGCGGCGGCAGCAGCAGCAGATGCACGCCCGGCGAAGGTGAGACAATCGGAAATGGCCGCGCCAAGATTGGGGTTATCCACAGGGCTGACCAGATCGAACCTCTAAACGACCGCGCGAGATCCGAGGCAGGAGCAACACCTCGGCGCGCGCATGCTAAATTCGAAGCAAAAAAAAATGCAGAATCGCTGCCGATTTGGCCTCTCCCTACAGCTCCACCGGACGAACACACGCGGCGAGGAGAGTGGATCATACAGGCAGCAGCAAAGATTTGGTCCGCGGCGCGTTACCTGCACACGACTTGATGGTGTGGATCTTGAGGAGGAGCACCACCACGCTGAGGAGGTGGGTCATGTCCCCGGCGAGCCGGAACGCGTTCATCTCCGCCGATCTCCTCTCCTCTCACCTCGCCTCGCCTCGCCGCCGGTGTGGGTCGTCGCTGTCGAGACTCGAGTCGTCGCCGAAGGAGACGGGCAGGAGGGAGGAGGGGGGCGATGCAAATGAACGGTCGGGTTGGTCGGTGCAGGTGTGGCCCACATGGCAGTGGGGAAGAGGTGGGCTGCCACGTGGTGAGGCCGAGGTGGCCGCGCACGATTGGATGGGTGGGGGTGGGGGGAGCGGCCACGCACCCGCGGTCGGAGAGGGCTGCCGAATTTTTAGCATTTTTAATTTTTATTTTTTAAAGATTTGCAAAAACAATTTTAGGTTTGAAAATATTGCAAATCAAATCTCCAATCGTCCCCTAGGAGGGCGGGATTTAAAAATCGCCTTCCCAGAGGGCGATTTTGCTGACGTGGCAGACGGCCGTTGGGCGTCGTCTGCCCGCGTCGCGGCTTTTATGCGAAAAAGTCCCTTGCCGCCCTCGCCAAGGGCGATTTTTTACTGTAGAGGCGGCCGCCCTGGCAATTTTGCAGGCGGCCTCCTTGCCGCCCTTGCAGAGGGCGATTTTTGCCACATGCAAAAGGGCGGTCGTCCTGGCAATTTTGTAGGCGGCCTCCTCGCCGCCCTTGCAGAGGACGATTTTTGCCTAATCTCGCCATCTACAAGGGCGATTTTTGGCCACCGCCCTAATCCCAGTTCACTGAGGGTCTCGTCATTTGCAGCGCTCGAGAATCCAGAAGAAAAAACAGAGAAAGGGGTGAGGAAGAAGAAGGAGAGAGGCAAAGCCCTGTCGGAGTACATACTCGATCCCAGGTAAATACAATATCCCGCTATATGTTTGTGTTATTTATTTTGTGTAGAATATTAGAAAAATGAATTTTTTTTGAATATTTGAATAGTTGTTTAGCAGTCAAATCTTGATTTATAAATTAGGGCATGATTTAATTTAGGTGGTTTGACCTAGAACGAACCGATTTAGATGAACCTACATAGAATATATTTTGATCTATGTCTATATTATTTAAATAGATGTGTAGCACTATAATCTGGATTTAAAAATTAGGGCATGATTTATTTTAGCCAATTTGACCTAGGACAAACCGATTTAGATGAATATATGTAGGATATATCCTTATCTATGTATACATTTCTTTGTGTAGAATTTTGTTTAATATTTGAATAGATGTGTAGCACTTAGTTATTGATTTATAAATTATGACATGATTTATTTGAGGTAATTTGACCGATTTGGACGAACATATGTAGAAAATAAGTACGATTGGTGGTAGATCTAGATGAACAAACCAATTCGGTATATTTTAAGATCTAGAACAGAGAATATAATGTTATAGAATTTTGATCTAGGCAACATATTCGTAGTATGAAATAAACTCAGTTTGAATCCGTTTATCAGGCACAATGGCAAGTAAGGTCATATTTCAGATAGTTCACGGTGAAGACAACGTTAGATATGGTCGAGATGGTGTTGATCTGTCAGAATTTAGTATGAAATCGAAGGGCATCGATAGGCCAGCCGATAAAACATTTGAGTCAGTCTATAGTTGGTTACTACGTGGATTTAAAGTGGATATAAGAGTGAACATAATGTCCCTATCCGTTGTAGTCAATCGTGCAATAGAAGAATATTATTGGGAACTAATGCCTATAGATAACACTGAGTCCTGGAGACGTTATGTGGAGATGGCCTTTGAAAGGTCCTGGCCCCTTGTTATTTTTGTGGCATTGCATGAAATCGATAGCAGTGTTACAATGCAAACAGAGGATAGTCAAGGTCCTAGTAATGATGTGGAGAATGTTGGATCATCGATGCGAACTGGGGGTGATGAAGCAAGGTTAGAGGAGGCAATAGGTGTGGCGGACGAGGGGGAAAGAATCGAAGCAATTGCTGAGGAAATGGAGAGGGAAGATTTTGAAAATGAGCAGACGGAGGGCGATGAATCATCGGACGAGGAGGAAGATGTAATGCCCGTTGATTGGACAAAAGCTGATTTCTCTCAACTGTTTGTAATATTTACACTTAGTAACTTTGTGTTACCTATTTGTATATAACTCTATTCGGTCGTCGGACTCATATGTCACAAAAACCTTTCATGTCATTCGCTATATCTACTCAACGAAACGATGAAAAACTTTCGGCACGTGACAGAGGTCTACGATTGGTCGCGATCAATTTTTGGCCCGTGACAAACGTTTACGATACATCGCTATCATCTTTCGGCGCGTGAAGGCGACCTGACTCAACTTTTGCCGATGCTTTGTTCGACAGAATCATTCAATTTGCGTTGCCCCATGTACGTGTTGTCAAATCCACGTAATAAGTGAACTCACGTTAGATGGATATGTGCCTCTGTTTCCTCCACTATATATTACGTAGGTCCGAATACAGGCTCTTCATATCTTTCTTCTATTTCCTACACTTCTACGTAGAATGGATCATCCATTTGCTGAGCATCTCGACTGGCGACTCCATCCTTTGGCTGGTTTGATTCCACCATGGTGTGACCGTCCGTTCTGCCATTGTGAGGATGCCTGTATACTTAAGTCGTCCCTCAACTCAGAAACTCGGGGGAGACGATTCTTCCAATGTGCCAACATGGATCGGGTATGACTTATGTGCTCCAATTTCTAGTACCAATTCTGAATACGCAAAACGCTAACTTGATCGTACATCATGGTAACATGTTACGTAGGCATATCGTTGGGTGTGCAACTTCGTTGAGTGGATAGATACGGAGATCCCACGAACCGATGGAACACGTTCCTACCCACTTAGCGAAACAAGGCCGGCCTACCTTCGGCGGAAGGCTGAGTACCAACGTCGAGTTGCTGCGGAAGCTTTGGATTGGCCTCTGGATCAGCTCGCACTACCCACATGGCGGGAACATCCAGAATGCCATTGTGGTCTCCGTTGCCAGGTGGTAAGGTCCATTAGACAAGCAACTCGAGGACAAAGATGCTTCATGTGTCCTGAAATTGTGGACGAGGATTTTGTCGTGAGTATCATTTTTTCCTAGTCAAGCTAATCACTTCTTTCATTTTCAAACCCCTAACGTCATAAATGTACAACCAGAAGAATGTACGTCAGTGTCCATTCGAAGAGTGGATCGATACGATTAGACTTGCTTCGATCGGCCCGACGGTAACGCAACCTGAGTTGACCGAACAATTCATTCAGGCATGGATGGAGTACGAACGTCAGACTGAAATCGCAAGCTTAGATTGGAGAAACAACCCACTAGGTTTCCCTAAATGGTCGGAGCATCCCAGGTGCGGTTGTAGGGATCGTTGCAAGATGGCTACCTCCTTTGAACCACGAACATATGGCAGGAGATATTTCATTTGCCCCAACTTGGACAACGCCTTCGTTGTACGTCTTTCGTTTTATCAATCCCGTTAACGTCTTCATTGTATTGTCACTCTAACCGACAACATGTGTTTCTTTAGCAGAGCATTCAAAGGAGGTGCGGATTCACTATGTGGATCGACAATGTCATTCCCCAATATAACGGCCTAAAAGTAACTGAATGCGAAACACAAACGGAGTACAACGGCGAGAAGGAAAGGGAAAATGAAAGACACGCTTAACGTCGTAGAAGGGTTCCGTACGAAAGCCGAGGATCGACTCGTCGAGTCCGATTAATTTGTATCATGTATGCATGGGATAGGTTCCGCGGTTTAATTACGTGCAATAATTCTTACGAAACATATGCCATGTATTGTATCATTCATATATGCTGAGTTATGCAATAATGTGGCACACAGCTGCTGAACCATTAGAATAATACTTAACTCTAAGTGATAAAGCTATTGTTGCCCAAATTAGAATAATACTTAATTCAGACAAAACATATTAAATATTGTACATGTTATCTTCTACTTTATTTATAAATAATATGGCCAAACTTCCTTTAGATTGGGAACAATACATATTATGGAGGAATTATTGAAAAAAAACGATCCGTATATGCCACCTTTAAAGAATTTATTTGGTTAGCATAATATAATATCTAATAAAGACAAAATCAAATAGTAGATATTTGGTTACGAAAGAGAGAAAACATTCTTTCAAGAATCAAGATTCGTAATCAATCCTTGTCTTGTTTACTAACTTTCTTTACCAAACTACAAGCGTGGAACTTTGCCCGTTCTTAGGTTTCCGAAAAAGTGTAATGCAACAAAAAGTGCTTCGAATCAATTTTGATTGGGGTTAAAAAAGGAATTACAAAAATAAATTCAGAAAAAAATTCCTTTTCTTAGGGACCTCGAGGGCGGTTTAGGGTTTAATGTGGGCCCAGCAGACGGCAAAAATCGCCCTCTGCAAGGGCGGTAAGAGGCCGCTTGCAAAATTGCCAGGACGGCCGCCCTTTGACAGACGGCCCCTCTACAGGGAAAAATCGCCCTTGGCGAGGACGGCAAGAGACTTTTTCGCATAAAAGACACGACGCGGGCAGACGACGCCCAACGGCCGTTTGCCACGTCAGCAAAATCGCCCTCTGTGAGGACGATTTTTAAATCTCGCCCTTCCGGGAGGCGATTGGAGATTAGATTTGCAATATTTTCAAACATAAAATTGTTTTTGCGAATCTTTAAAAATAAAAATTAAAAATGCTAAAAGTTCGAGAGCTGCCTGGGGCTGGATGGATGGAGCCCGTCCGCACATCTGATGGGCCTTGGCCCTTCCGACGAAGAGCCCACCCTGAACCGTTAAAAAACTTCTTTTTTTTAACTACTTAAAAAAATCCGTTCATCACAAGCCGGGTCCGTCGCGATGCGCCTTCGCAGCCTCGTCCGTTGCCCCCGAATCCCAATCGCTCCATCACTCCTTTGCATCCTCAGAATCGGAGACAGAGAAACCAAGTTGTGACTACTAACTCATAACAACAGAATAAAAATAAGAATCAAATCTCATAGAAGCACTTCCCAAATTTAGAGTTTCATATTTTCAACACAACCAAATCGGATGCACACACTACAAGGAAAAGAAGCCAAAATTCCCACAGCTAGGTTGATCCAAAATTCGGCAAAGGAGTTGACGATGGAGTCGTGCGGTGGCTGGATCCAGGCGACGAGGGGCGAGGCCGCCCCAATCCGCTCATCACCAAACTGCGCCGGCACCTTCCTCGCCGCCTGCCTCTGCCTCTTCAAGCTACACGGACGCCTCCCTCGGCTATCCATCCTAGCCGAGCACTCCAATTAATCTTAAACCACCAAAACTCTGGTCACTTCAGCATGCTCGCTCGACTGGAGAACAACAGCGCTACCAGCAAAAGAGAGAGGAAAAAAGAACCCCAATCGGACCAAATCCCATGAAGGAGATCACGATGCAAGAAAAATCGGTCGGATTCAGCAGCAGTAGCAGGGAGGGAGAGACCAGATTGAGCAAAACCGACATCATCCAGTGAAGAAGGCCGGCGGCGACGTGGTGGATCTGGCCGGCGATGTGGTGAAAGGGAAATGTGAGAGGAGGAAGAAGAGAGCGAGAATGCAAGATCCAGACCAGCCTAAACCTGTGACCTGTCCCTATTTTATGCTCCCTGCTTTTCTTTATTTTTTTTCCTCTCCCTGTCCGCTCTGCATTTTTTTTGGCCAGTGACAGAGATGGAGGAAGTGAAGAGAGAGCTATCCAATGCGCTTTGCTTTGGTTTATCCGCTCTGATTTTTTCTTTCTTTTTTTCCTCCCCTGTCCGCTCTATTTTACAATTTTTCTGTCCCTTCTTTCCCTGCCTGTCTGCTTTGCTTCAATATTTTTATTGCCTATTTATTACTTCTTCTATTTAAAAGTATTAATCATATTTTTATATTTTTATATTTTTTAAAAAGTGATCTTTGTAGTTTTCATGTACTAAATTAAATTAATTGTTGATCAAAACCCAAACAAAAATCTTGATACTCAGTACTCATTGATTATATATTATATGTATGCATAGAGTTAATTGGTTTTGTTATATAGGGGATGAGTTAATTTCTCCTTATTGTTGATGATAAAAGAAATATGTCTTGCATTTTTTATGAAGGGAGCAATAGTTTTCAACTCCACGCATTTTCTTCACATATCAATGCATGAGTATATTCCCAAAGCTCACTTATTGTCTTCACCTGCTACAACCATCGGACCCACACGTCAGAAGCGTCATCCACATCCCGCAAATATAAAGCTGATTAATTGTTAAGAACAACATGACTTTTGAGAACAACATGACTTTTGATCACTGTACACATCATCAATACTTATGATCATGCTTAGGTGCTTCGATAAATCATTAAGATCAAACTTCAGCCATCCCACCATCACCCGGTGCAACGCAAGGGCATTGTGCTAGTTATATATAACTAGCAAAATGCTCGTGCGTTGCAGCAGGTGAATGCAATTTTAATGGTGCATGTTTATGATGTATTATGTTTTATGTGTACTCTAAATTTTAATCTGAACTTTAGATATTCATAAATCACATTTATATAATGTATCTTTTGTTTAATCTTTAACATTATAATCTAGAACCCCTTCTATCTACGATTTAGATATTTGTCATTTATCCGATTATTATGTTACATTTATATAAAAACAAACATGTAGGTTCCTTTTTCTATCACTATAATAAGTCAGATTGATACTTTAGACTCACTATAGTTATTTTAGAAGTAGAGTGAATTCTCATGATAGTTATTATAGTAATTAACATGCAATTATGATAAGAATTTTTCATATATATGGTGGAAGTCCTGGTCCTTAACAACGAAGAAGCGCAGAGGCATAAAAAAGAAGAAATGCATTATGGAGAATATGGATACCGGGTACCCACACAACCTACATATCCGATTAGAGATAGCAGATGGGCCGGATTCATGTATTATGTAACAGAGTACGACTCCATCATAATGTTGCCTTGTGTTCTACGGCAGGGCTTAGAATCCCGATTGTATACTACCATGTAATAGATTAGAAAACCGATGCCGTGTCTGGCTAGGTTTTTCTCTTTGTAACCCTGCCCCCCCAACCTATATAAGGTGGGCACGAAGCCCTCTAGGGGCAGATAACCAAATAGATAACGATATAAGTTACAATTAGATTGTCAGATCAATATACACCCGGCGGATGCAATCCCCAAACAGGAGTAGGGTATTACCTCTCATCGAGAGGGCCTGAACTTGTCTAAATCCTTATCTCCGCATCCATCCATTTTTAAGGTATCGTGCGCTACCCTCTTTTATTATTGTCGATTTCAAGAATCGACAGTAGGCGCGCCAGGTAGGGGTGACACCGAGTTTACCGTCAACGAGTGCGATGGAACCAATCTTCGATGTCGTCGGATTCGTCTACACCCCAAGTCTTCCGAGCACCGTGAAGGCTTGCGCCAAGCTAGTTTTCTCCATCCTGGATTCAGTCTGGCCGAGGAGATCAGTCTCGGCGAATTCGATGATTTAATCTCCAACATCACCGGGTTTTTTCCCTTCCAACTTATCGTTGTTTATTAAATTGATTTCTAATATCATATTAGTCTCTTGTTGTTTTATTTTGTTGTTCGCATATAATTACGCAGCACTACTGAGGCAATTGATGCCAGTCATGGACTTGTGGCATCGCTATGCGGTCAATCGGCCATGAGCCTATTCCATGCCATCGTTGCTGATGACGAAATCATCTTTACTGTCGGTCACCTCCGTCGTCGCCGACTGGTTTTTTCGTCACCACAGTTGTAATTTTGACGCCGTTGATGATGGTGACATCATCTTCACCGTCGGTCACCTCTGTCGTCACCGACTGGTTTCTTCACTATCACGGTTGGTGGATTTCGCCATCATTGCTGATGGCGACATTGTCTTCACCGTCGGTCGTCTCCATTATCGTCGACAGGTTTCTTCGCCACCACGGTTGGTGGATTTCGTCGCCGTTGTTGATAGCGACATCGTCTTCACCGTCGGTCGTCTCCATTATCGTCGACTAGTTTCTTTGCCACCACGGTTGGTGTATTTCGCCGCCGTTGTTGATGGCAACATCATCTTCACTGTCAGTTGTCTCCATTGTCACCGACTGGTTTCTTTGACTCCACGGTTGGTGGATCCACCGCCATTGCTGACGGCGACATCGTCTTCACCGCCAACTACTACCGTCACCGCTGACTGGTGTTCTTGGCTTCACAGCTAGCCTATTATGCCATCGTTGACAAGCATCTTCGTCTTCACCATCGGTTCACTGCCGCCGATTGGTGTCTTAGCCTTCACAGTGGCCTATTATGTCTTTATTGATGGACGTCTTCAGCTTCACCGCCGACCGCCTCAATTGCTTTCACGGTTGGTGTCTTTATCGCCATTGATGGATGACCTTGTCCCCACATCAGTCACCTCCGCCATCACCAAGGGGAATGCCAAAAAGCTAAGTCATTGTTAATTTTTTTCTTTATATGATATTTTCATTTTTCTCTGCCTCACTACATTAACTGGTTCTCCATTGAGTAGTGAGTCGGGGGCTACAGATGTTATATTATATTTTTGCAACAATTTTCATCACGTTTATCTTGATTGCTTGCGAATAAATCCGAGTAAAAAAGTGCCGAGTAGTGAAGCTCTATTTTCCGATGCTTTTCGTTTGGTGTGTCGACGGATGGTTGCCATGAGCCGATTCCTACCACCCGGGGGCTTGTCGGGTAGAGTGTATAACACAAGGTGCTAAGTACGACTAAAAAAAATCAGACATAAAGATAAAATAATTTATTTTCTGCTCTTAACAATTGCAAAAGTACCCGAGTAGCACAAATTCTGATTCGTGAAGCTTTGCTTCATGAAAGACAAACTCATGTCATTCGTACGCATGTCTGGGAAGTGCCATGAGCTGACTCCCGATGCTTGGGGGCTATGACTAGTTAAGCAGAGTGTTTAAACGTAATGAGTCAACTACTCGGGGAAATTAAAACCGACAAGAGGAAAAATACATATTTATAAATATTTTAAAATGCTTGAATTTTTCTCAAGTATTATGTTTACATCAGATACTACTTATCCTTCATGCTTATACTGTAGGATCCAAATCCAGATACACATAGTAGGGATTCATGGCCATAAGCTTATCTCCTATGCTCTAGGAATGGATCAGTCAGTATAACACCATCGGTTTGCCTTCGCCGTCGCTGACTGGTGTCTTCGCTTTATGGCTGGCCTATTATGCTGCCACTGATTGACGTCTTCGTCTTCACCATCGGTTTGCCTTCGTCACCACCGATTGGTATCATCGCCTTCATGGTTGGTCTATTACGCCGCCAATGATGGGTATCTTTGTCTTTATCGCCGGCTTACCTCCGTCGCCGCCGACTGGTGTCCTCGCCTCCACAACTGTCCTATTATGTCGTCATTGATGGGCAATATCATCTTTGCCTTCATCGTCGTCGATTGGTATCATCGCCTTCATAGCTGGCCTATTACGCCGCTGTCGATGGGCGACTTTGTCTTCACCACTAGCCGCCTTGTCCACCGTCGATTGATGGTCTCGCCTTCATGGTTGACCTATTATACCGTTGCTGATGGACGTCTTTGTCTTTACCGCTAGCTTGCCTTCGCCGTCACCGACTGGTGTCTTCGCCTTCATGGCTTGCCTATTAAGCCACCGTTGATGGGCGACAACGTCTTCACCATTAGCTTGCCTCCGCCGCCACCGACTGATGTCTTCGCCTTTACGGCTGGCCTATTACGTCGCCGCTAATGGGCATTTTCATCTTCACCATCAGTTTACCTCTGCTGTCACCAACTGGTGTCTACGCCATTACGGCTGTGCAACTTCGCCACCATTGTTGAGTGACTTCATCTTCATTGTCTTCATCACTGGCAACCTATGCTACCTCTACTTCGCTAGCTTTGCTACTTCACCAACTTCTACGTCTCCAAGAACCTTGACACCTTGGCATGCACCAGTAGATATGACGCCCCGCCAATCTATTACAAGAAATGATGCTCCAATCCTCAAGCTTTTTACTCAGACATACTCAATGCGTATATTCACTAAAGTGATGGATATTCGATGACAAGAAGCCACAGTTCTTGATTTTATGTTCAGTTGTTTCCTAACTAAGCATAGAGTCGGGGGCTGCACAAACACAAGACTAAATTTTGATAACCATTATGTCAGGATGAAGCAATCAATTAACCAATCAACGAGTCAACTTCAGGAGTCAGTATCTTCGTCTTCGCTCCAGAGTAGGCGTTCTACTGCAACAACTCCAACTTTCTCACCAACAATTTCGTCTACTTCAAGTTTCTCAAATGTCAAGTTCAAAATCTAAATTATGGGTCCAAGAAGGTTGGAGTCATTAACTAATCACTTCAGTTTGACTACTTGGATAACAACAACTCTTCTCTACATGGAACAACATCAATGACTACGACACCAAGTTTTATTATCATCATCATAAATCAATAGGCATTGCGTCAATCTTCACTACGTACACGCTAATGTCAAGACAACTATTCAAGTTGTTTGCTTCAGGAGTTTGGGCTTCGTCAACACTAAAATCGAACTAGATCACCAACATCGCCATCTTCATCAACATCTGCCATGCCTCTTTGGCCTAGCCTACTCTGTCGTCATTGATGGGCAACTTTGTTTTCACAACCGGCTGCCTCTACTGTTGCCGATTGTCATCACCGCCGGTCACGTCTGTCATCGTCGACTGGTTTTTTCGCCTCTACGGTTGGTGGCCTGATACGCTGCAGCTGATAGGCATCTTCGTCTTCACCGCTGGCTTACCTCTGCCGCCGCAATCTGGAGTCATCGCCTTCACGGTTGGCCTACTGCGTCGCCGCTTGTGGGTGTCTTCGTCTTCACCATCGGCTTGCCTTTGCCGCCGTCGACTGGTGGTCTCGCCTTCATGGTTGGCCTATTATGCCGTCGCTGATGGGAAACTTCGTCTCCATCACCAATGTCCCGTCGTCTTTGATGGGCAATCTCATCTCTATCGTCGATTACCTCTGTTTCACTGGCTCTGGCATCTCCACCGCTCTTGATAGGTGACCTCGTCATCACCGTTAGCTACCTCCGCTTCGCTAGCACCGATTTCTTCACTGCCACCGACTGGTGATCTTGCTTCCATGCCTACCATATCAGCCTCCACCAATGGATAACTATGACTGTAATAGAAGGACAAGCAAAATCCATGCCATGAGCCTATGTCCTACACTCAAGCTCTGAATCAGTCATTATATCCCACGGAGGCCACCAATTGAGGACTTGCGTCAGTCGGGATTCAATTATCACATTTACTATGGTACACAACATGAGGGATAACCACTCGGACCAGAAGCCGTTCAGATGAGATGCACTCAGTCCACATCACCCGGGAGATTTGTCACTCGGGAGCAGATTAAGAGGTGTGCTATACGCGTCATCTTTTTAAGGGTATTGGTGGGCATATCTTGGGTCTAAGCCCAATATGTCTGCAGCTCATATTTTTAGTTCTGGTGAAGCCGTGTGACTTATAGGACCTACGTATATTCGTTTTTGCTATATGCGCATGGTGTGAACTCAATACTTTAAAAAATCCTTTACTCGCTACATAAAGGTTTTTTATTAAAGTCATTTGCTATGCAAATTTTGAAGGTGACCAATAGCATACTTTCATGGTTTTATAAACTGGCTTCTTCTTCATAAGAGTCAGGTGCTATTTGGTATCACTAGCACGGGTCCGGCTATCTCTAACGGGCATTAACCCTCATCACTATCGGGTAGGGCCCCCGTCACTGAGCAAATGTTAGTGATGTGAGAAACTATCTCAATCGGGCACAAGGCCGTCACGGATGGACGTTATCATAATCGGGCCTAACAATCTAGCCCGTCACAGATAAGATTGACCAAGCAATACAAGTCAAACCAGGTTGGGTAGGAGCCCGTCACGGATGACTAATCTCAATCGGGCAAACTACTAAGCCCGTCACCGATGACTACCCATCCCTAACGGGCTTTTCAAAAGAACCTGTCACCGATAGGTTTGACCCCATCTGTCGAGTCAAAATAGTCCTGGTTCGGATGACTTATCTCTATCGGGCTTAGATTAGGAGCCCGTCAGGGATGTCTATATCCCTATCGGGCTTTGTTTGGAGTCCGTCACGGATGAGTATCTCTTTCGGGCATTATTAAAATGCCCGTCAAGGATGAGTAAGTCAGCAAAAAAATAAAATTTGTTTTTTTGGCTAGCCTCAGGCCTTTGCTAGTCATGCCCGCTGCAAAAAATGACAGTCCCAGCAACCATATTCCCAGCAACCCCATTCCCAGCATTCAGATATTCAGTGCATATTCCAGCATTCCATCAGATATTCACAGCTAATTCACAAAATCAAACCCAATTCACAGCCAATGCACAGCCAATTCATATATATACATTAACATCCACAGACCCATTCACATATATATGTCATTCACATCCATTTTTTGCTCTCCAAACCGCCGACATGTATCAAAACCTGTAAAACTGAATTATAAATTGGAACAAGTTTATATGTAATTAAGAAATGCAAATATATACAGAAGAACGTGCAGAATTGTATTACAAAAAATATTTACAAAAATCAAATGTTTGTCACAAAAGCATTTCTTTCTTCTAGGACTTTACTCTAAATATTTCTTTCGGCGACAAGAGATCGTCTAGTATGAATTGTGCTATCTCCTCTCTAATGATATCGAAGTTGATTTCCGGAATCGCCGAAAGTTTTTCCTACATGTGAGGCGCCAAGTTAGTCGACATACTTGGAAAGTTAGTATGAATCGTGCTATCTCCTCTCTAATATATATAAACAACTAAAGCACACACCTCAAGGTCGAGCAATGTCACCTTGTCTGCGAGGCTCCTCATGTTATGGCAGACGTGGAACCCACACTGGTCGCCAATTTGTTGACGTATTGGAAAGTTCTTTTTGTGACCGAGTGTGAGATGCCCTTCCTTATGCCTCCCGCCTTTTGCCACGTATTGGTCCCAGGCATCGTTCAAGGCAGCTTCGATCGCCGACCAATCGTATATTTCTTTTTTGATATTGGAGTTAAGGTAGTATACCAAACTCCACTTCGGCACTATGACCAGGAGAATCCAATGACGACTGCGACATTAATAAATTACAAGTTAAATACTAAAGCTATACGCCTCGCAGATTTGATTCTAAGTAGGGTACATGCTTACTGTTCAGAGTAGGGTCATCGGTGACGGGCTTTAAAGTCATCTCAATCGGGCCCGTATACAGAGCCCGTCACCGATGACCCTTATCTTTGACGGGCTCTATAGATGGGCCCGATTGAGATATGCTAGGTCATCTCAATCGGGCCTAAACATATAGCCCGTCACGGATGAGTATCATCGGTGACGGGCTATATGTATTTGAGCCTAGAGTATGACTGCACGAGTATATCTACAACGGTGCAAATTTAGGCCCGATTGAGATGACTTCGTTCTGACGGCCCAATAGTCCAGGCATGTGAGGGCCCGTCAGAGATGAGAGGATCTGTACTAGTGTATTATATTCAAAGACGCGGTTGGCCTAGTGCTACACGCATTCTATACACGGTTAGTCTATCGTTATGTGATGCTTTTTTATAAAGATACAGCTGGTCTTTAGCTATACGCATTATATTTTTAAGAAGTAGGGTATTACCTTTTATCGAGAGGGTTTAAACTTGTCTAAATCCTTGTCTTCGCATACATCCACTTTTAATTCCTGTGTGTTACAGTTTTTATTATTACCGATTTCATGAATGGACGCATAGGCATACAAAGCAGAGGCATAAAGTCCCGGTTGTTATGTCAGTTTTCTCCATGATGATTATTCTTTAAACTTTTATACCAGGTTCATTTTACCGTAATTAATTTAAATTTAAAAATTCTCTAGATGGGTTGTGGCTTGGGTAAGGCCCTCTCCCTGCCCTAGCTATTCTCTCTCTTGTAATATGTACGTAATCTCCCTGCCAAATTTGGCAAGAAGGAAACAATATCATCCTGAAGGATTTATAACCAAAACATACACAATTAATTATTGTTCCGCAGAGCAAATGACGCCTTGCCAGGACATGTACGAAGAGCCTAGGATGCACGGGTGTGGACATGCATGACGAAGAATGCGCGGGACGCTGGTCGATGGACAAAACGGACTACGTACAAAGGAATTGGACGCGGATGCCGCGCGAAGCAGCGTGGGGCGTGGGGTGCCATGCGGACGACAACAGGTGGATACGAACGACGTACCAAACACATCGACAAAAACATCTTCAAAAACATCGTCAATTTCTATAATGGTAGAGATAGAAAAAAAAGTCCATTTTACTATTCGAAAGTTCATTGGATCACTTAAGCCCTAAGGCTATGTTCGATTCTTCAAATTCACAACTTCTTCTCACTCGTTTTTCACTTTCAAATTTTTCGAATTACTAAACGGTATGTTTTTTGAAAAAAAATCTATAAAAAAGTTGTTTTAAAAAATCATATTAATCTATTTTTTAATTTTTTCCAGCTAATACTACTTTCGTTTCATATTATAAGTTTATAGAAAAATATGACAATATTTCTAACATAAAAGAAATATATCATCAAACTATATTAAATGTTAGTTTTACTGAAGCTAATTTGATGCCGTAAATGTTGCTAAATTTTTTTATAAACTTGGTCAAACATAGATAAGTTTGAAAGATAGATGCTGTAAATGTTGCTAAATAGATGCTATAAATTTTTCTATAAACTTGGTCAAACATAGATGCTGTTAATGTTGCTAAATTTTTCTATAAACTTGATCAAACATAGAAAAGATAGAGTAGAAGATATTATCACGACTTAGGCCAGCTAGTATTGTGGAATTGGTATGCAGTCCCATCATTTCGCGTACAACAAAATATAGGTCGTACCGCTTATTAGCAACTATAAATTATATAGAACTTTTTTACATATATTCTTATAGGCTTAAAAGCCATTTTTTTAAAAATAAACTAGGATGTAAAAACATCAAAATTAATTCTACAATTAATTTTAAAATTAAAATTTTGAGTGCGGTTGATAAACTGTAGAGAAAAAATTGGAGCTGCCATCTGTGCCTGAGCGGCTCGTACCATATCCAATGGTTGTTAGCATCCAAATATGTATTTGATACAACTATATTCTGAAAACAAAAAAAATGTTTTGCTAATTGTACCTCAACAAGTTGAATTAGCATATGTTTGGTTTGGTGACAAGATGAGATGGGTTAGATTTTTTGGAATGGGATGGCCTTATTTTTTGTTTGGTTGAAGTTTGGTTTGAGGGATATGATGGATTCGAATGATCCTATCCCTTCTTTGGACAGAGGGATGAAGGTGGGACGTCCGGATAGTGTTACCTGCTCACATTAGTTGGTGAGGTTGTTTCTCAAAGTGTATACATTACAAAATAACATTTGGACATGAAGACCACACTATTTGAAAATAAAATACCATTCATATCATTATTTTGGAAATAAAATACAATTCATATCACATAGTCAACTCAAAAAAAACACAATCATAAATAATTAGCATACATCAATCAATTCTTGTATCAATCTGTACATAGAAAGTTCAAGTCACACATAAAAAGAAGGTCAAGTCTTAAACATAATAGCAAATTAAAGTCTTACACACAATAGCAATTTGAGGTCTTACACATAATAGAAAAATTAAGTCTTGCACCTACTAGTAAGCTTCATGCTTTAAACATATTGGCAGATTAAGCCTTACATAATTGCAACATAGGCCTACCGGCAATACATAGTACCAAAAAAACTATCCAACTCATCCAAGAACCCTTGTTGAAATGGTGAACAGTTGCTCTGTTTTTATTTTCTACTAGCGCTTAGTTTACATCTTAGCTTTTACCTTAGTTTTTGAGTCTATTGGTCAAAAATCTTTGCCTTCAACTTGAAACTTGTGGGTTGCATATGCATGATCTAAATCTAGTTTGTTGTACAAAATGATATGGTGAAATAAAGTTACTATGATCTCTCTCCAAATTATACTTGAATTCCGGAATCTTTATTTTTTTCAAAAGAATACAAATTATTAAGTTCCTCAATGATATAAATTCTCACCAAAGCCATATGATGATCTTATTGAATAGCCTATACACATATGTTGCTTATTATTGCATTGAGCTTTTTTAAATTATTGTGACCCTTGTGAGATTCTTTTCATACTTTCTTGATCAAGATATTACTCGCGTGCACCCACCATATATGCTTAACCTTTACACTGAAGGTTAGCAAAAATATGCCATACACCTACCATAGTTGTTTGACCTCTACACTGGGGGTTAGCAACGTTTCCATCCACCAAATAAATACCCCATCATGTCAGTCAAAATGTCTCTCCTAGTAGTTTAAAATAAGAGATGACTGAAGAAAAAAAGAAAAAGAAAGAAAGGTAGAAAATATTCTTAATCATCATGAGAAAAAAAATGAGAAAAAGGAGAAAAGGAGTGTTGCTTACTTTTGTTCTTGAGCAGCATGAAAAAAAAAGTTAGAAGAAAATAGCCATATCTAAAGTTAGGAATAAAAGAGAGTCTATGACAAAGGAGTACCACATACACCTTCCACCATATAGCCACACACTATACACATCTTGATTAGATTGTATGATTTGCTTTCTCTTTGGATCCTCTTTTATATTTTGCGATATATGTGATACAAGTATTGTCACATCTTTTATTCATACCTTCGGCTCCACATATAAACCTTTAGAGGTAGGATGATAAAGAGGCAACGCTATACCTTGGTGAGGAATATTATACACATTGAGCGATCGAGAGTATCATTCGAGGAACTTTTGTTTTAATTCAAAAAAAATTCTTGAAAACCTTCGGAAGGAAAGCTGAACAAAAGAGTAAGTGATTGGTGCTCTATGATCCGTTCTGTCTCTCAACTGTCCAAGACGAGGAGAAGCTAAGGGCCCAATGAGGAATAAGGTATTAAAGTTAAAAGTACTATTGCCTACTTATTCAAATTGTAGGTAGGAGGATATATTGTAGGCATAGTACTATTGTGAAATAAAACATGGTAGTAACTCCTGATCAAAAACCTAAGTTTTATCTTTACTCGAGACGAGCAAAGGTTTAGCTTGGGGGTGTTGTTGACGGTCGTTAAGTACCAATTTCGACCGCCAACTACCATAATAAAGAAAGGGAAAAGTAGTATTTCTTACACGTATATCAATGATAAATAATGTAGTTCCACTATACTCGTAGAATTAACATGTATGCAGAGAATAATCATCAAACTGAAAGAGAAATGAAGTCGGCATGCAAGGAAACACACTTCTGGCGAATCACATGCGAACACACGGATTGAGGGGCCCACAAGTCAGCTCAAACCGACCTAAAGTGGAGGCCAAACCACCAGGAACCGTCATAGGGGTCCACCTGTCAATCCCTGGTCAAAGGCGGTGGAGAGAGGTGGTGCTGAGGGTTCAGGGTTCGGCCAAACCGACATCGCCACCCCTCATCTCCACCCTCCACATGTGGCTTCCTGGTTGGCTCCCAATGACGGTTGTGAGAGTTACCGACCTCTCCAACCATCATAAGCAGCCTATTTAAGGAGCTCATTGCCTCATTTGCAACACACACCTCAAGGAGCAATTCTCTCTATCTACATCGTATTTCTATACTATTAGTGGAAATAGGCTTGGAGTATCTTCGGTCCTATAGACTTCTCGGAGATTCTGGTATGTTTTTAGTACTTTACTCTTCTTGTAAGACTATAGTTGAATTAATAGAATTATTATCTTTATATTCTTGTGTTCATAATTCATATACTACTTTAGTAGTTATACATTTTATTAATAGAATGTACTTCATTTTCTCCTGATTAGGCTAGTCGATCTATGCTACGGTAACGGTCCAATGACCTTGATGGGTTGCTCTAGCTCTAACTTGTCCATCGGAAGGGAGAGAGTCCCGAGAGAGTTAGTGATATTATTTACTAGCATAAGCATGGTGCTTATGTTAGATGAATGTCGTTGGATGCGGGTGTGCCCCACAGAAAGTGAGGTAGGCGACAGGTGGTGACAGCCATGTCCGTCCTTTCTATTCCTCTACGTTCGGGTATGACGTAAGAGTGCGTAAATGCTATAACCACGCTGGCAGACTAGTAGGGAGTGGTTTCTCAGTACTACCTAGGTGCCTAGAACTAAGTCCTAACCTTGTAAGCATGTATGCGTTAAGTATATACAAAACATGAGTAATATAGAAGTACAGTTGTATCGTACTTCTCTTATTTCCTGTTCCACTGTACTAATTAATTAGAAGTGAATCTTGTCAGAGTCAAGAATAAGGCATACCTCCTATACACTGGTTAATGAAATACAGTATAACCATATACCCGATAGTATATGATAAGGTATCATTTAATCAAAGAAATACGGTTGAAAGAGAAGGAAATTATCTTTCCGGAATAAAAGGTGTCAGAGTCCTAGTCGGAGAAGATAAGGTTTACTTGAGCCGTATTCCGTTATATTTCCCCGAGTTCTACTTGGAGAAAAGGGAGATCTCTGCTATATAAACAAGGCCCCCATGGTCTAGGAGGGTAATCAGTGACAAACCAAGTCAAAAATCTATGCCCAGAAGCAATTTGGAGGAAGTCCCTGCCGTATTCACCGAATAGATCTCGTCGGGCCGTTGTTGGCAGCTTCTAGTCGACGAAACCAGTCAGCTGTTCTATCCCCTATTGTATTCTGCGTGTATTTTCCTATATTAATCCATACAAACTAGAGTAGGGTTATTACTCACATTGAGGGCCTGAACCAGTATAAATCTCTGTCTCTTGTCTACGTGATCAACTCTCACGTATACCCTAATTCCAACGATCCCCATACTCTACAAATATCTTGGTCAGCGTACAATCCATTGACAATGGCGCACTAGCTAGGGGGCTTGGTGCTTCAAGGTTACGATGAGACTTGTTCAAGAACAGGATCCACCGACAAGGGCTTCTACAACCAACCTGGCCGAGGAGATCCAAGCCAGCCATTCTTTGTCATGGTCCAAGTCGGGTCCATCGTCTTCCCAGCTTTTGCTGTTGTCCCGATCTCGTCCCTCTTAGCAAATGCCGAGAGCGAGGCCATGACAATGGCGTGAGCGAATACGTCTAATTCATTGGCCGCCTCTTCGATTTGATCCGAGAATGAGGCGCCGAAACCCCAATCTATCGATGAAAACCCTAAGGCAGCCCAGTCATCGGTTTCGGCCAACAAGCATGTGCTAACAAGGAAATATGCCGACAAGGATGGTGCGTGGTGTCCAATCCACAAAATTTCTAGTCATCCGCTGACCGGATGTTGTGTCATCATCCAATCAAAATTTGAACTCGATGCCTGTGTGGAGTACGGCATTCAGCGTACTTCTCCGTGCAAGGCGTGGTGTCCAATCCACAAAACCAAGAGTCACCCCCCAACAAGCTGCAAGATGTTTTTAAAGCTTGCGGAACCGATCACCCGAGTTCCATGTTGTTTGATCCATGCTCGTAGAGATCAATCTTGTACGATGGCCATGGCCGACAACCCTTCAGATCGTATGATGGGATTCATCGGAATCAATCTTGACGAGCCATCTGTCCTTCATGGCCCAGACAACTTGGAATCCTCAGAATCAAGTTCTCTGCGTGATGTGAATGCGGTCGACGTCGAGATCAAAGACAGGGGTGCGGACGACCACACACCACGGGGTTCCACAGAGGAAGGCGAGTTTGTCCGATCTCGAGACACGACCCCTTCTCACTCGGAGCCTGTCCGTACTACCACCGAGCTCTTCACCATCATCAACAATCTACTTCGACAATGTCCCTTCGACCCAGTAACCCTTCTGGAGGCTGACGCATGGTTAAAGCGAATGGAGTCCATGTAATAGCGCGAGATTCAAGATGCCCTTTGGTCTGATCAGCACTGGGTCTACGTACCAGCGCGACATTTAGTGGGCTTTCCAATCACAACTCGGCAACAACGTTAAAGCCTATGTTGACAACATCGTGATCAAAATAAAGACACGAGATCGCCACATTGATGATCTAAGGGAAACGTTCAACAATATCCAAAGACACCAACTCAACTTAAACCCAGAGAAGTGCACATTCGGAGTAACATCAGGCAAACTGCTCGGTTTCCTCGTCTCTGGATGAGGTATCATAGCAAACCCGGTCAAGATCAAGGCCATCGAGAACATGAAGTCGCCGACAAGGCTCAAACAAGTCCAAAAGCTTGCAGGATGTATGGCAGCTCTAAGTTAGTACGTGGCAAGGATGAGAGAACGAGGACTACTCTTCTTCAACCTCTTGAAGAAATAAGACAAGTTCAAGTGGACAACCGAGGCCGAGGAGGTGTTCTCCGCACTCAAGTGTTACCTCACCAATCCACTTGTACTTGTTGCCCCAGAACCACAGGAGGAGCTCTTCCTCTACATCGCCGCAACACCGAACTCCGTAAGCATCGTCATCGTTGTCGAACGCGAGAAGATACAGCGTCCAGTTAACTATGTCAATGAAGTACTGCACAAGTCCAAGAACAGATAACCTCAGATCCAGAAGGTGCTCTATGCTGTGGTCACGACATCTTGAAAGCTGTGCCATTACTTCTAGGCCCACAAGGTCACGGTCATCTCCTTGTACCCCCTTGGTGACGTTGTCACAAACAAGAAAGTCACAGGACGCATTGCCAAATGGGTCATCGAGCTCAGCCAATTCGATGTCCACTTTGTCCCATGAACAACCATCAAGTCTTAGGTACTTGCAGATTTCGTCGCCGACTAGACTGCCCCCGAGGACGGTAAAGCCAACCGAACGAACAACGAGTGATGGACAATGGCCTTCGATGGAGCCTTTAACAGCCAAGGAGCAAGCGTCGGATTTGTTCTAACTCCACCGACCGTAGATCAGTTCCAACATGTCGTGCAGCTAAACTTCCGTGCAACCAACAACACTGTCGAGTACGAAGGACTTCTTGCCGGACTAAGAGTCGTCGTATCACTCAGGGTCAAGCGACTAATTGTGAAAGAGGACTCAGAAATAGTCGCTAACCAAGAGCATAAGGGCTACAAGTGCTCTAACTCTGAATTGTCCAAGTATCTTGCCGCAGTCAAGAAGCTAGAAAAACGGTTCGACGGGTTCGAGGTTCGCCACGTCTACCGTAAAGACAATGTTGATGCCGACAACCTTGCCTATCGAGCATCTAGAAGATAACCAATCAAACTAGGTATGTTTTCTGAAGTGCTAACCAATCCTTCAGTCAAGAGCTCACCGGACAACGACCTCGATAGCACCACCGACATTGGCTCGGGGCTACTACTCAGAACAATAAACTCATCGCCGACATTGAGACAACTATGGATTGGCGCACGCCGCTTATCGAATTCCTCAACATCGACAAGCTGCTGGACGACGACATGGAAACAGAGAAGCTCTCTCGACAAGCCAAGGCTTATTGTATGATTGGGGACGATCTATACAAGAAAGCTTCCAACGGAGTATTTATGAAGTGCATCACATCCGATGACTGCAGAGCTATTACTCTACATTCACGAAGGAATTTGCGGATCACACGTCGGAGAGATAACGTTGGTCGGCAAGGCCTTCCGACAAGGTTTTTACTGGCCATCGGCTCTTCAAGATGCCTCCGATATGGTTTAACGGTGCGAAGCCTATCAGTTTCACAGCAAGCATACCAAGTTACCAGCTCAAGCCCTCCAAACTATCCCTTTGTCCTGGCCGTTCTCGTGCTGGGGGCTGGACATCCTCCGACCCTTCCCGAGAGCACAAGGCGGCTACAAATTCTTGTTTGTGGCTATTAACAAATTCACCAAGTGGATTGAAGCGGAGCCAACAAGAGAAATCAGAGCCAAAAACACAATCAAGTTCATCAAAGGGATATTTTGTCAATATGTGCTTCCGAACCAGATATTGACAGACAACGGCTCCCAATTCATGGCCGCTGCCTTCCAAGACTACTGCTCGAAATACAGGGTCAAGATTCGCTTTGCATCCGTGTCCAATTCTCAGAGCAATGGACAAGTCGAGCGGCCAAACGGAGTCGTGCTCCAAGGGATCAAAACACGTGTATACGATAGGCTTCTGACCTATGACTTGAGGAGCTCCCTTCTATTCTATGGACCGTCCATACCACACCGACTACACCAACCAAAGAGACATTGTTCTTTCTCGTGTACAGATCTGAATCCATGCTCTTTGCTGAGCTACGCTATCGATTGACACAAGTTTAGGAGTACGCAGATAAGGATCAGGACAATAGGCAAGCAGACGACATCAACCTACTGGAAGACGACGTTAACCTGTAAGTTGATTTGTATCAGTATATATATATATATATATATATATATATATATATATATATATAAGTCTTTTGTATTATTTATTTCAATATTTTATTCTATGAACCCCTTTTGCTTCATATTACCACAAATCGAAGTCATTTCCTATTGATCTCTTACATTAATGCCGACTAGTTACTGGGTCTCAGCACCTTGGCCAGGGATGCCTGGCTTTGTGAGCAAGTCGAACACTAAGGGTCAAACGACCATGTCAGATTTGGCTATGTCAGAGTACCCACTGTAATGTATTAACTAGCCGTGTAATCGAGAAATCGTTTTCCCAACTTCACGGCTGGGGGCTGGGAATTCGCTGCTTCAATTTGTTCAAATTTAAAAATTTAAGCTACTTTTATCGAAATATGCTTTCCATAAAACTAGCTGGGCGCTAAGAGTACTTTACAATCGTCATATGCTTTAATAGTTTACAAAAATTGATCAAGTTTTAGTGTTTACTAATTTCTTGTCTAGATTACTTTACAGGGCAATACGACGACTAGAACTACTAGAAAGGCCATTGCCTGTTCATCATGGAGAAGATATCTACAGCTAAAGGAGCGAGAGAGTGTGCAAGCTGGTCGATCTCGGTGGCAGTCCTCCGAGAACACATAAATCCCTACCGAAGGAAGCCTAGGTCCAGCTGGGGACGAGATTCACGGATGCAGGCAAGCACGTGTCCTCCGGCATATCGGCTAGCCCGACGACATTCCTGCTTCAGGCTGTCGTCGATCCACTAATCAGTGCCAAGAAGCATGTTGCATGTACCCCATATCCACCCTAGGTACCCAGAGACCAATTTCTCGGGAGGAGGACGAGCCACACGCAGCTCTGTGCATAACTTCTGTAGAACAGAACAGCAGTTCTCAAGGTGTGCCGAGATCCATATCTCCTTGCCCTTCAGAAGCTCCATGCCCTGATCTTTCCTGATGTTGTCAACAGCTCTCTCTAGTCCTTCCTTCTTGTACATTGTTTTCCAGTACTTAGCCTGCCCTTCCATCTCTGCAAGAGAACATTCAAGGTCTAGAAAAAATAACATCGTTAGCAAATCTTTGGTCTAAGTACAAAGACAATATGCTACAATGTCACAAGTTTCTTATTATGGCACTATTCTGCTAACTTTGGTCTGAGTACAAAGATAGTATGCTACAATGTCACAAGTTCCTTACTATGGCACTATTCGCTCATCAACGTCACTTGGTCCTCCTCGGAGGCCAAGGCGTTGTCAGAAGTGATGGCAACTAGGGCACGTTCTCCGTCACTTGGCATCGAGGAGCCCTGAGACATATTGGGTTCCGCAACTATGTGCGACAGGTGTCCGCCTCGCTGGACGTCCTCGCTCACGACTTCGAGAAATCTACAATACAGAAACATCGAACATACGAAAACTCAGAATCAGATATTGCAAAAGGAAAATGTTTTCTAAACATCAAGCCCAATACTTGTCCATCTCTATTACAATAAAAGGGTGAAAATAAAATTTTACTCTTCAAAAAAGGGGATAATCAAATCCTCGAGTTCCTCCACCTCTGACATCATGTCGTCACGGCACTCGTCGGCTTCTCCCATGGTCAAGGCCTCCTCCAGATTGACCTCAGGGTGGGTGAGCCTGAGGCACGCGAGGACGTGACACGCTCCGGACTTGAGCCCGGTGCGCACTCCGTCCACCACCTGCTCGGCATGGTCATTGGTGGCGGTCTCTAGCGCTGTGATGAGGGTCCCAAAGGATCCCATCACCGTCGTCTCGTCGGGGAAGGCTGGGTGCTCGACGTGCTTCCCCAACCCCTTGGCCATCACGTCGAGACGCCCATAGTTCTCGTGCAAGGCCTAACGGAGGGAGGACAAGTTGTCCCTCGTCTCCGAAAGCTCATGCTCGAGACCCCAGCGCTGGCGGTCGTTCCCTGCCACCAACTCCAGTAGCTTGGCGTTGTCGGCCCGTGCTTCTCTGAGCTGGGCTTCCAGCGCAGCGACGCGGCCATCGGCCTTAGACGCAGCTTTCCCAAGCCGTCCTATCTCGACGATGAGATCTTGGGCACTGGTCTCAATCAGCCGACAAGCCTACAAAAGCATGTCAGTGGATGAAGATGGCCCTAAGACCGTGAGGACGCTTGCTGAGGGAGGATGCAGGGGAAAAATGGCGGTCGAGAGGGGCAATTTGGAGCTTGCCTCTTCTCGGGCGCCGGTGTTCTGGCCTGAGTTGGAGGGGGAGGGGCTGAAATCAAAGAAGTCTCATTACTATAGAGGACGAAGAAAGGTGGAGCTCAGTGGGACAGGCTTTCACTTACCCGAGTTTCTGCTTCTTCAGCAGCCGCGTGTTCTTCATGGGGGTCGGCTTCGCGCTGGAGGTAGTCTGCAGAAAAGAAAGGGTGAGAACGGAAGTGACTACCGCAATCTTATAGAAAACCTGAGTTTAGGGTCTCACCTCGACACCACCGGTCTACACCAGCTTCCCCGCCCCCGAGGCCTTTGGCAGGGTAGGCCAGCGCTTCCTCTTCGTTCCACTACCTCCAGGGGCAAGGGTCGCGTCCGCCTGTTCAGAAACCATCTGCTCCTTCAAGGAAGCAGATGCCTGGTGGTCGATGAGCGGGCCGATGACATCTGTCAATGGTAGCGCCCAAGAGAATCAAGATTACTACTCCTACGGGCATAGAAACAAACGACATGGAGTAGTGGTCGGCAGAACTTACATTCACGATGGCATCCCGATCTGTTGGCGGGAGGTCGTAGAGCAAAATCGGGATGTCGGCAGTAGACAACGGCGGATCGACTACCACCTTGTCGACACACTCGGCCATGGTATCCTCAAGGAGCTCTGTGATTGATACAAAAATGACAAGCTTATCAGCTGAAAAGACACTATGGTTCTCTACATCAACGATAAAAGAACTATAAGTTGTACCTCGATGCGAAAATTGTGTCTCGTCATGTTCCCCCATGTACAGGTACGCGGGGTGAGAACATGCTTGGAGAGGATGGATCCGACAACGGACAAAGTCTTGGACGACTATATATCCGGTCAGACCACGTCATTGGAGGTCATGGATTTTCTCTATGAAACTCGCTAGGACGGGGGTCATCGAAGGCATGGAAGTACATATCTCTTGGCATGTGGGTTTTTGGTCAGGGGTTTCAAGGACAGGAGATCGGTCCTCGATATGGAGATAAAACCAGCTCTTTTGCCAATCTTTTTGGAGGAGGGGCAGTTCAAGGGAATGTATCTGTCGTTCATCCCATCCCGAAGACGGAGGCCACAACATCCTGAGATTTTTTAGGCCTCCATCCATATTACCTCATAGAAGTATCTAAATAAATCTATAAAAGGTCACATACATGAGTAAAGATACTCAAGAAGGCAATGGAATTCAGGTTAAGATGAAGGAGATGAATTCCATAGAAATCAAGAAGCAGGGACAAGAATTCGGCAGGGGGAACAAGAAAACCGCATTGGACAAAAGAGGCAAGAGTGACTATTTGGCCAAGATTTGTCAAGGGATCAGTACCTCCTTCCGAACGCACCAACACTTTGGCGCTCGGCAAAGCACCATCCAATTGCAGCTCCTTCATCTCAGCGTAAACGACGTTCGACTCAGGATGATCCATTGAGAATCGTCAAAGGGGGTTGAAGGAGGTTGTGGTTCTAGGGTTTTTGCAAGACAAAGCGGCGAAGGTTGGTGTGGAGATTATGGGTACCGTATACCCACATGGCTAGCTTATCCGACTGACTATAAGAGATAGGTTATGATTCATGATTATGTAATCGGCTTAGGACTTAAGTATTACGTTACCTTGTGTAATAAGGAACGGCTTATAGTCCTGAGTCGGGAATAATATGGAGTCCTATACAGTATGTAGTTAGGTCTCCGACTTGTGAGCCTACCCTCTAAACCTATATAAGGAGGGTAGGACGTCCCTTGAAGGATAGGAGACAATAGCAATTAGCTAATTTTTCTACATACACAATCTGATCAAGAGATCAATAAACCACTCGGTGGATAAAATCCCCGAAACAGGAGTAGGGTATTACTTCTTTATAGAAGGCCTGAACCTGTCTAAATTCCTTTGTCTACTAACCCATCGTATTTGGCACTTGACTGCTACCCCCAGTTTCTTATTGCCGAAACCAAGTTTCGACAGTTGGCCGCCAGGTACGGGCTGCGTCAAGTTTTCTTCTTCATCTCGCCGACTAGCGCGATGGGATCTTCATCAGGCATCGACAACTTCGCCTTCCCCCCGGGCAGGCGTTCCGCTTCGGCAGCCTCGACTTCATCACCGACAACTTCGGTAAGATTTCTCTCCTTGACTCGGATTCGAACCAGTCGGGAGGGGAAAACTACTCGGCGCCGTTCAGGTTACCAAACGACGCTGAGAGCTACTCCAATCTCTTATCTTCCAAGTTGGAATCAATCCACTCGGGAGAATCTTCTTCATCATCATCATGCTGTGGTTCATGTTCCAGGGAGATCACCGTCATGATTCAACCACTCGGATCGTGCTCATCTTCTGAGATCGCTGACTACCTCAACTCCTCCGACTTCAACGACCTCTACGACATCTCCACAGAGGAATCCGACGACTCCGACTTCAACAATGACTACACCCCAATGTTCTTCAACGTCCTCATGGCCGAAGTAGTGGAGACCGACTCAGCCCTGGCTCGCAGGATTGCAAAAGAGGAACGCACCAAGATCGAAGAGGAACGCAAGCGCAAGGAGGATGAGCCCAAGCGAAAAGAAGAAGCTGACAAGAGAAAACGAGATCTGAGGGCGGCTGGACGCTCCGCTCACGAGGCCATACTTTAGACACGAGTCGACAATGCCAACATCTTCCTCACCCTCATCAACACCGTCATCGAAGTGGCACCTCCCGCTGTAACTCCAATTCTAGACAAAGTCAAGACTATTGTCGAAGCCACAGCCACCGGAGCTCCCACAGGCTCTACTCGGAGAGCCGCCGAGTCTATCGCCGAGACACCCAAGGGCAGCCGCCTACCACCGATGCGATCTAAAGACTAACGGAGACTCGAGCTCAGCAAGACACCCGCCAAGTCCAAAGACCCTCGTCATTACACAGCGTGGAAGCATCAAGATCAATCGGCCGACTCTCATGAGAGAGGTCATGGCCGGCCGCCTGTCCACGATCGAATTCATTATGGCCATAACTCCAACCACCAGAGCAGCTCTCGAAGGCCTCCGCCGAGTGACTTGAGGGAGGTACTTGATCGGTGTCATCGCGAGCGCAACAAGCCCTATTACAAAGACTGAAGGAGTTCACCCGACAACTATGATGATGGAGTGCCCGTGTTCACTCGGGACCTGCGTCGAGTGGATTGGCCAAGTGGATTCAAGCCCACTGGGATTGACAAGTATGACAGCAAAACCAACCCTGAGTCATGGTTAACCGTTTATACCCTTGCCATCCGCACAGCAGGAGGAGACAGCAAGGCTATGGCAAACTACTTGCCCGTTGCTCTCGCCGACTCAGCCAAGAACTGGCTCACAAGCTTACCAAGAGGTTCGATTGATTCATGGAGCGAGCTTCGGGACCACTTCATCGCCAATTTCGAGGGCACTTTTGAAAGGCCCGGGACCCACTTTGATCTTTGCAATGTGATTCAGAAGCCTGACGAGTCATTGAAAGACTACATTCGGTGTTTTTCGGAGAAGCGAAACAAGATTCCCAACATCACCGACGACGTCATTATAGCCGCGTTCCATAAAGGTGTTCGCAATGTGTTGCTGATCGGCAAATTTGGGCGTAAGCCTCCGAAGACAATCAAGAAGATGTTTGAGACAGCCAACTCCTACGCCAAATCGGACGATGCAATCAAAGCCTCACGGCAGGACAAGCATGACAAGCAATCCGGGAGTAGCTGGCGCCCCAAGAAAGACAATGGCAACGGTAACGACAATAACGGCCAAAAAGATCACAAGCGTAAGCCCGAGGATTTGGTCGCCGCAACGTCTAACTACCAGCAACAGCGTCCCCAAGTCACCGCCTATGACAGGATCATGAATGCCCAATGCACTCATCACCCGAATCACAAGCACGTGGCCAAAGATTGTTTCATCTACTAACAGTTCGCTGAGCAATATGCAACTCAACTCCACCAGAAGCCGTCAGATGGAGCCGGCACTTTAGGAACCAAGAAGGACGACCTAGCTGGTGGCTCAGAGCCTTTCCAAGATCACATGGCCGAGTTAAACCACATTTTTGGGGGTCCGCTAGCGTATGAGTCGAAGAGGAAGCAGAAGCTGACCGACAGGGAAATCAACGCGGTACAACCTGAAGTCCCACGTTACTTACGATAGTCGGAGATGGCTATCACGTTCAACCGCTCGGATCATCCTGACCGAGTGGTTCACCCGGGGCGGTATCCCCTGGTACTAGACCCGGTGGTTTGCAACGTCAAGCTCAAGCGTGTCCTCATCGATGACGGTAGCGCCCTTAACATCCTCTTCGCCAAGACTTTGGACGAGATGCAAATCCCGAGATCTGAATTGAAGCCGAGTTCAACCCCTTTTCACGGAGTCATCCAGGGCTATCATCTACGCCACTCGGGCAAATCACCCTTTCGGTCACCTTCGGCACTCGGGAGAACTTTCGGACAGAGAACGTCAGCTTTGAAGTTGCCGACTTTGAAGCAGCTTATCATGCAATCATTGGAAGACCTGCGCTTGCCAAGTTTATGGCGGTCCCGCACTACACCTATGTCGCGCCATGAAAATCACCTTAAAATTTCACCGTCTAAATTATTTCTAGAAATTGTAAAAATCTAATTTAGCCTTCAACAATTAAAAATCCCCAAGATCCAACTCGAACCGGAGTGTGGGAATTTTTGTTGAATTCCTCATGCTTCAAAATATTTAATCAATTTTTACTTGAATTTTCAGAGCACTATAAATATTTTTAATGCAACAAAAACCTTTCTCAGACTTTCTAAAAAAAGAAAATTAAATTTAAACCTCCCTCCCTCTCTTGGGACCCTCCCGGCCCAAGCCGCCCCCCCTCCTCTCCTGGCCCAAGTCGCCCCCCCTTCCTTCCCCCCGGCCTGCTCGGCCCAACCGCCTCCCCTCCTTTCACTCGGCCCAAGCCACCAGGCCGACTCCCTCTCGGCCCAGCCAGCCCACCAGCTCGCCCCCTCATCCTTCCCAGCCGTGGGGCGCACCTGTCAGGGGTGTCTTCAACCTCCAGACCGACTCTCTCTCTCCAGTGAACGTAGAGGTGCAGCAAGCCAAAGATTGATCTCCCTCCGCGATCGATTCCCCTCCGAAATAATTGCAAAAATGGATTCCTCACCTCCTCCTCATCATTTTCCCCAACAAATCCCGCTCGATTCGGCATTAATTCGTGGTGGATTTTGAAAGTTTGCTTCAATGGAGAGCTCCACCATGGCCGGCGTCGATCTCCCTCTCCGGCGCCCTTCCCTCTCCCCACCGACCTATAAAAGGCAGCCCTCGGCCTCCTCCTTCCTCCCCACATGCCGCCACCCTCCTCTACCGCTCTCCCGTGCCGCCGCGCCGCTGTTCTCTTGCGCAGTCGCTGTCACAACTCCGGCCGCCACTGTTCCTCGCTGCCAAACTCGTCGTCGACGTCCCCTCGCCGTTCCCGCTGCTCCGATGAACCTTGTCGCCGCCCTCACCTCTCCCACGCCCTCCCTGCCTACTGCTTCTTCTCTGTCTCCTTCTCCCTCCTCATTGTCTCCCTCTCTCTCTGTCTCTCTCTATAAAAAAAAGGGAAAAAATATTAATTAGCAAATTCGTAATATGCCATTCAAACAACACTTAAAATTCAAATTGTCATATCTCGACTATTTGAACTCGGAATCGACCCGTTCAAATTGCTAATTTTTTCCTTAAATAGTAACGAACCTATTTTTATGCTTTGTTCATGCATCTTACATGGTTTTTATTTATTTTTGGCCTTTTTCCTTTGCGTATGTCGTGTCGACGTGGCAGATCCAGAAGAGCCGCTCTACATCGAGGTTGACGCGGAAGACTTTGGTAGTGAGCAAGGCAAGTCATGTCATTTTGATCATATCGCTATCCCAGTTTGCAAAATTATGTTTATTTAAATTATTGCATTACGCTTTACTAAAATTCCCGCGATTATTACCGTTTTATTTAGCCTTACCGATTTTCCTTGTTACGACCTAATTATTTGTATTATTTTGATCCTTGATAGCCCTAGGAAAAATAAAACTAGTAAGGACTTTATATATGTGGTGCTTACTAGAAACTTTAGGAATATGCTTAGCCTTGCTTACATAGAAACAATTAGAGTTAATTTTTAATAATTAGAATTGTGAATAATTTATAAATAATGGTAATTTTGGTTTAATAGCTGTTTAGCCATGAAATGATGTTTCCCCTTAAAAATTTCCCCAAACTTGTTTTCGGCTGGGCTCGGGGTGCTTGGTTTTGGTAGTCGCACCTTGGCCGTCATAAGAACCGGTCTTCGGGCCTCTGTTGCAAGGCATATGCCGTACTACCACTTGTCTAATGGGTAAGGCTTAACTTGTCATCTAGGGCGGCCATGAGCAAAAAGACACGGATAGGGATGAATGAAGCCCTTGGTGGGGTTGACGTCTCTGGCAGTACGCCCGGGGGCATAGACTGTCTGCTCGACCCAGGGCGCCTGGCGGGGGAAGTCTATGTCGGTCTTTTTTGCTTAGGGAAATACTAGGTGGCAGGTTATGTCATGGCTTTCGTCCATATGCCGTGGTGGCATGTGGCACATCGCAACACGTGAGGAAGACATGTCTGGTGGGTAAAGATGTACACCTCTGATCAGAGTTTAATCTATTCGAATAGCCGTGCCCTCGGTTATGGGCAAGCTGAGCAATGTACCCAAGTTAGAATTTGATTCTGTTTAAAACTAAAATAACTTGAGTTAGTACCTGTTGGCCTAGGATAAGGCAAGATCGTGTCGGTGCGCGGCTTGATGATAATTTGACTAGAGATAGGTTTGTGTTGATTTAAAATGCCTTTAAATATTTAAATGTTTCGAAATGCTGGTTTTATGCAAAATATCCCTATATATGAATCCTTTGTACTCCCTAGCATTATATTTGCATTTTTCCCGGCATGGCTTGCTGAGTACGGTGGTTGTACTCAGTCTTGCTCCTTTTTCCCCCTTCCAACAGAGGAGTACTTTGAAGTCGAAGACTTTGGTGTCTAGCTCGTGCGTGACGTCGAAGTGCCTGTGGTGGTTCGTCGTAGCTGCCGCCTTTTTATTTGTTTATCTTTCAGTGTTGGGCCTTTGGTCGCCCATGTAATAAAGTACTCTATCTACGCTTCCGCTTGTTTATTATGATATTTATCAACTTTGTAATGTGTGCCTTGCCTCCTGGGACAAGGAATTATGCACTCACAATCGGAATATAGAGTTCTATTTTCCGGGCGTGACAAGTTGGTATCAGAGCCTCCTTTGACCTTAGGACGAGCGAGACAAACCCTAGGAGATATTTTACCTAAATTCGTCCCTGTTTACAAAAACTTGTATTCTGCCTTTACCTACTTACTCTTTTAAAATTTCCCACTAACGTTCGTTTTCAAAAATTTTGTAGATGGCCCTCACCCTGACCCATCATGGATATGGACAAGTGGGTTTCGTTCTGGAGCTGCGTCACCTTTGCCTTGATCTCGGCTACTCCAACGAGGTGGAATACAGGGGAGTGAAGCAACCTGCTACCGGCAACGACGACGCTCCCCGGGCAGAATGGGAAGTCACGGCCACCCTCCTTTCAAGCCACCCCAACCGCTCGTCGATGACTGCCTCGGCTGGAGGAGACACGTTCGTGGAAGCCTGCCAGAACGCGGCACTTCTCTTCATCGGCATGCTGGGGATGACGTACCACGACGAGCTGCAGCACACTCCGTACCGCTACCACCCTCGCCGCATGGACCCGAACGACTACGCCAGCTTCAGGGGGACTCGCTTGGAGGACGACACCACCCTTCGTCACCTCGCACGGATGGTGGAAGCCTACGACACTGCTCGCGTCGACTTCCACAAGCTCGTGAAGCATGGGTTGGTGGAGAACAACCTGAAGATCCTAAGTCTGCGCCAGGAGAACCTGAGTCTCAAGAAGGAGCTCGACGCCCTGGAGGAGGAGATGCGCCAGCTCAAGCTCGCCCATGGCCAAGCTGCCTCTCCCAAGCACCGCCGTGTCTGCCGCAGCCTGAAGATCACTGCCCGCAAGAGCACCACCAGGCCGACCCTCATCCGCAAGGCCTTGGCAGAAGGCAGGGTTCTGACTCCGAAGGCCCCTCGCAGCGACGCCTCTAGCAGCAGTAGCAGTCCTTCGGCAGCAGACGAGTAGCTTCAGGGCGTGTGTTTTTCCTCGTTTGTCTTATGGTTTTCGTGGTGTGTGTGGGCACAGCCTATACTGGCTCGTTGTGGTATAGCTTTGCCCAGGAGTTAAAGACTTGAGCTATCTCACCAACATCAGTATAATAAAAATCTAAATAAGTTGGGTTAATAGTTTGGCTCCTGCTTTTCTCTTCTGTCTCCTTACCCTTCTCTTGCTTGGTTCGGTCAGATGGTGAACACCAGAAGGACAGTCACTAATGAGGACAGGGCAGAAGGCAGTGCACATAACCAAGGGAACGCACCACCACCCCCGCCACCACCACCACCCTCACCCCCTGACAATGCCATCCTCACCCAGATCTTAGCCTAGCAAACCAACCTGATGGCTGCTCTACTCCAACATATCCAGAACCAGCCTGCTGGTGGCGCTCCACCTCCACCACCGCAGTCCAAGCTTGCAGAGTTCCTACGCGTTCGCCCACCCACCTTCTCCAGTACCTCTAACCCAGTCGATGCTATAGATTGGCTGCACACCATCAACAAGAAGCTTGACCTAATTCAGTGCACCGATGCAGAGAAAGTTTCTTTCGCCGCTCACCAACTCCAAGGACCTGCTTCTGAATGGTGGGACCAATTTCAAGCCACCCAACCTGCAGATCAGCCTATCACATGGGGCCGCTTCAACACCGCGTTCAGGAGGTCTCATGTGCTAGCTGGTATTATGGCTCTAAAGAAGCGAGAGTTTCGGGATCTAAAGCAGGGCAACCGCTCAGTGACAGAGTACCTGCAGGAATTAAACCACCTCGCCAGATACCTGAGGATAAGCAAGAGAAGTTTCTCTCGGGACTCAATCCCGAGCTGTCAGTTCAACTAATCTCCAGCGACTATGTCGATTTCCAGCGTTTGGTGGACAAGTCTATCCGCCAGGAAGCCAAGAACAAAGAACTTGATAGTCTCAAGCGTCGCATGGCAAACTTCAAGGCACAACAGGGGCCAAGTCAGAAGCTCCGTTATACCACTCCTCATCACGGTGGATC
Organism: Oryza officinalis; assembly: GCA_008326285.1. NCBI lineage: Eukaryota > Viridiplantae > Streptophyta > Magnoliopsida > Poales > Poaceae > Oryza > Oryza officinalis. The sequence goes on along the minus strand of BDMV01000011.1, from coordinate 21,065,515 downwards.
TTCCTCCAACTCACAGTTCCGCTCAGCTCCCCATATGCAGTACATCAACAGGCCTTCATTGCCGCAGCAGAATCAAGTGGTAAACCGTGCACCTCGTCCCACTCCAACAGCAGCACCAGGTAGATCAGCCAACAAGGATGTGTTGGCGTAGAATTTAGACCCGCCTCGCAACAAAACGGGTTCCACGTTTCCACGGCGGCCTGGGAGGTCTGCTTAGCTCCAGTGCAGGTCCAATGGCTTGCCTAGGTGCATGTAGGGCGTGCCAGTTGATTTGATCTGCAATCAACAAGAATAAACAAGTAAACCATGTGAGAAACGATGGCTGATCGGCCGATAGGCCGATGCTGCATCGTGGAGGCCTGGCCGATAGGGCAAAGCTATATTGGCTTACTTGAAGTAATAATATGATGTAACTGATGAAACAGATCTAATCCCATCGGCCCATGTTAATATGTTTATAGTAAATTACTGGAATCGGCCGATGAGGGTTGCATAAAGATAAATACACTAGCTAATACTCTAGTGCGATCTTATACAAGCCAATCGGCCAATATAAATATACCAATCATAGAGAGATCCTAAGAATACCCTGTAACCGATATGCTTATATTCACCAATCCGCCTGTATAAGTGGCAAACACATGCAAGAACATCGCTGATCACATGCATTAGGTAAGACCGGCTGAAACCCCGGTGCTATCCTTAATTACGATCAGAAAACAGACTTTGGGTTAAACACGGTCCGTGTAGGACACGATCTTATCTCTAATTAACAAACAAGTCTTTGCGGCAGACTTTTGCCAAAAATTAGATCTAAACCTACTTGATTTACAAGATACAATTGCCTAAAACCGAGCCTTATCTCTATTTGGCAACCACCTTGAAGTTTATCTCGAGCCCAGACCAAGCCCACGCTAACTCTGTCAATTTCCAGCCTCTATCGGCTGATGACCATATTGAATCCGTATCGGCCGATACGCTCTTCCTGGTAATGCCTCTCCCAGTCCAATACGCCTACCAAGTCCGATACGAGACCTGGTCTGACTCCAATCCAACCCTTCTCGCCGCGTTGGTTTCTTCTCCCTTCTCCGGGCCGATTACGAAAATCTACTATTAACACATGCCCCCCAATTCTGCTTCATTATATAATGTGGCGGAATTAGCTCCAAAGAACCCATCGACTTCTTTGCTAGGATTCGTCTGAAAACCGCGCAGATCCAGGCTCATAACTTCTCGCCGCCGATTTCCTTGCGCAATTCCTCGTCCAGCCCTTTGCACCTCGCAACTCCGGCGACTCCCCGGCGTCTCCCTGGTACCGACCCCTCCAACAGCGACCTCCTCAACAGCAACAATGGCTTCTACACCGTTCTACGCTTCCGAGATCCCCGTGGTGAGTCAATCCTTTCTGAATCCACATTTTCACTTTCTCGCCGATTTCTTCAAACTAGGGTTTCTGCTTTTTGCCCTCCGGGTCATTACCTTATATCACAATTCATATGTCGTAGGTCTTCAAAGATCAAATCTTAATCCCCACCAACGACAAATCCCACCGGTTCCTTCTAGGCCCCATGGGCAATTGCGACCCGACCTGGCTGATAAACGCAGAGACCAACAGAGTTCCTTTCAAACAAGCCAAACCCAATGTTTCTTCTTGGAAGCACACCTTCAGATCCTGGCCGTCAAAGCTCAATGGCTACAAAACCTGGCACAAGAGGATTGCTACGACCAAGCAGGTTCACTGGGATGAAATAGGAATCGGCCAATGCATCACTCTGTCCCTGGCCGATACCAAGAAAAATGAACCACTTATGTCAGCGGCCACCTATTTCTGGTCTAGCACCAGTTGGCGCGGAATTTAGACCTGCCTCGCAACAAAACGGGTTCCACGTTTCCACGGCGGCCTGGGAGATCTGCTTAGCTCCAGTGCAGGTCCAATGGCTTGCCTAGGTGCGTGTAGGGCGTGCCAGTTGATTTGATCTGCAATCAACAAGATTAAACAAGTAAACCATGTGAGAAACGATGGCCGATCGGCCGATAGGCCGATGTTGCATCATGGAGGCCTGGCCGATAGGGCAAAGCTATATCGGCTCATTTGATGTAATAATACGATAGAACTGATAACGTAGATCTAATCTCATCGGCCCATGTTAATGTGTTTATAGCAAATTACTGGAATCGGCCGATGAGGGTTGTATAAAGATAAATACACTAGCTAATACTCTAGTGCGAATTTATACAAGCCAATCGACCAATATAAATATACCAATCACAGAGAGATCCTGAGAATACCCTGTAACCGATACATTTATATTCACCAATCCACTTGTATAAGTGGTGAATGCATATAAAAACATAACTAATCACATGCATTAGGTAAAACCGGCTGAAACCCCGGCGCTATCCTTAATTACGATCGGAAGACAGGCTTTGGGTTAAACCTCGAAACACGACGAAGGTCGATAGCAACTCAGAGTGTAGATCGAGAGTTAACACAAAGAAAATCAAGTCGTCGATCGCTTTTGGGGATGGTAGATGTCTTAGCTAATCTAAACGAGCAAGCTAATTCAATCGTCGTCGGCAGTAAACCCTAAAACGAGTTAGCCGCTGGCGGGACAGAATTAGAAAATTGCATCAAGATTAACTAACACACGATAAACGACGATCACATCGCCAGGGCTTAACGTGCCTAAAGCGACACGCTAGCCCCGACGATGTAGATCGTCCGGTACGAGTTCTTACCTCTGCTCTAGGGAAGCAAGAACTCGTCGGGAGTTAACCTCTTGCGAGGGTTGGCGATGCGCCGAAAGTTGATTGAACTTGTTTGTTTGTGCGATTGATTGAGAGAGAGTCTATGTACAAACTACCGGGATATTTATACCCGAGATTACAACAGGGTCCTTGTAGGACACGATCTTATCTCTAACTAACAAACAAGTCTTTGCGGCAGACTCTTACCACAGATTAGATCTAAACCTACTTAATTTACAAGATACAATTGCCTAAAACCGAGCTTTATCTCTATTTGGCAACTTCCTTAAAGCTTATCTCGAGCCCAGACCAAGCCCATGCTGACTGTGTCAATTTCCAGCCTGTATCGGCCGATGACTATATTGAATCCGTATCGGCCGATACGCTCTTCCTGGTAGCGCCTCTCCCAGTCCGATACGGCTACCGGGTCCGATACGAGACCTGGTCTGACTCCAACTTAACCCTTCCTCTCTGCTTCGGTTTCTTCTTCCCTCTCTGGGTCGATTACCAAAATCCGCTGTTAACACATGCCCCCCAATTCCGCTTCATTATATAATGTGGCGGAATTTGCTCCGAGGAACCCATCGACTTCCTTGTTAGGGTTTGTCTAAAAACCGCGCAGATCCAGATTCGCATCCCTCCGCCACCGATTCAGCAATCACTCGCGTTCTTCAACTCCGGCGACCCCTCGGTGTCCCATTGGCATCAACCCCCTCAACGGCGACCTCTTCTACGACAACAATGGCTTCCGCTCCGTTTTACGCCTCTGAGATCCCTGTGGTAAGTCAACCCCTTCACATTTTCATCTTCTCGCCGAGTTTTTTCAAATTAGGGTTCCTGCTCTTGCCCCCCGGGTCTTATTTTTCATCGTTGTTCTTGTGACATAGGTCTTCAAAAATCAAATCTTGATCCCCACCAACGACAAATAGCACCGATTCCTGCTAGGCCCCATGGGCAATTGCGACCCAACCTAGCTGATAAATGCCGAGACAAACAGAGTCCCCTTCAAGCAAGCCAAGCCCAATGTCTCCTCGTGGAAGCACACTTTCAGATCCTGGCCGTCGAAGCTCAATGGGTACAGAACCTGGCACAAGAGGATTGCTACAACCAAACAGGTCCACTGGGACGAGATAGGAATCGGCCAATGTATTACCTTATCCCTGGCCGATACCAAGAAAAACGAACCACTCATGTCAGCAGCCACCTACTTCTGGTCCAGCACCCTGAACGCTTTCGCAAGGTCCGATGACCCCAACTTTGATTGACATCAAGATGCTAACAGGACTAGACATCCAGTCCAAGATCAATCCCTTCAGCCTCCTGGCAAACAGCAGCCACAAATTGAAAACAAAGAAGATCGGAGGCTGGTCTGGGTACATTTCTACGCACATGGAACAAGGATCAGTCTCAGAGAGGGAACACGTGGCCTTCCTGATGCTATGGTTGGAAAGATTTGTTTTTCGTGGATCAACCTGCGGTCCCACTACAAATTGTCAACATTTGGCTCAAGCTCTGGTTGATAAGAAACAAATCCCCCGTGGCCGATATCTCCTGGGAGCTGTCTATCGGCTGCTTCATATTGCCACTCAAGATCTGATGCTGAAGCAAACCGTGGCTCATGGAGGACCATGGTGGTTTATCCAACTCTGGTTGACTATCCACACCAACACCATAGTCGATTGGCCTCCACTATCGGACTCCTGCTTCCCATCAAAGTACGCCGATCATGAAGACCCCAGAACCAGAAGGTGCATATCTTTTGGAGAGGCGGCCTCTGTCTAACCTGGAGCAGATCAATCGGCCGAAGACATGTCCACATGGTTCATTCGATTCTACACCGGGCCCTATCAGTTAAGATGGATATGTTCATCCACCTCTCAGACCAGGGTTTTGAACTCCCTGACGATCTCCACTTGGACCTGGTGAATGACGACATGGAGTCACGGGAATCATTTATGATCGGCATCACCCCATGCCTGCTCCCAGTAGGCATATTCCAAGGAAGAAGCACCAGCCTGTCCTATGAATTCTACAATCCCATGGTGGCTGCTAGACAGTGCGGGCTTGGACAACTCCCCATCGGCTTACATTTCCATAAACTCCTAGAGTGCAAAGGCACGGTGTCATCAGCGCTGATCATGAATAAAGCACTAGAGATTAAAATCCAAACCTGGGTGATTGCGACCGATTGCATCTGAGCGCCTTCATCCACATCAGCTTCCAAGCATGGTGGCAAGAATGGGCTGCTCATATCTTCCACCAATCGACCAGATTTTATCTAACGGAGCTCATCCAGGATATCAGCCCTCAAGTCCCTGACGGCCCGATTCCATCCGTGAGCAATAGTGGACAGAAAATTTCTTATGCTCAAGCTGTGGCTCCATCAGGATCAACTATTCTGGAGTCAATCATCGGCCTTACTGCCCCAAAGGTATCATCACTACTCCAAGGGCCGATGACCAAAGAAAACCCCAAGCGGAAGGCGCCAGCAAAAGGAAAATCCCAAAAAATCAGCAAGAAAGCCAAGACTGATGATCAGGCCGATCTTGAAGAACTAGACCCCTCCATGGAAGAATTCCTTGATGAACAAGTGATAGAGGAAGAGGTCGATGCAGCAGCTGCCGATGCGCCTGAAGAAGAAAATCCATCGGCCGAGACCACTAAGGAACCATCGGCCAAGACCATCGCAATCCCACCGGCCGATGACCAAGCCGACACCACCCAGCCAAGGAAAACCAGGCATGCAATCCACAAGGTAACACATTTCCTTCCTTGAATTTATGTAATCTCCTTCTGTTGGTATGTTACACCTTAACCCCTTGCAGGTTCTTGCATCTTCTTTGTTGAAGGAACGAACTCACTCGGCCCCTTTAGCAAAAACTAAAAAGGCAACTTTGCAAAGGCGCGAACGAGCCAAGGCCCGATTGAGAACTCCTTCTCCTTCTCCACCACCCTCTCCGATTGCTTCGATACGAGTTAATTTTACATTGTCTCCCTAACAACATAGATCTGCTCACCATCTTCTTGCTTTTCTTCAGCTAGGGGCTCCATCACCTGCACCACATCGGCCAACCCCCTCACCTACTGTTTCAAAACCACAAAAGGAAGCCGATGCAAGCACCACTGATGCTCCAACACAGGTAACCAAGGTCATTTTGATCCCCTTTGCCGATTCCCGTTTAACTAGGCTAACCTTGCCCTATATTGATATTTGCAGAACTTAGCCGATATGTTCTCTTTTGATATCGGCCAATTTCTTGATGATGAGGACAAGGAGGCACCCATCACAGCCAAGGCGTCGATCTCTGACGAACTGAAGAACCGGCTGTCTGATATTGCCAATCGGCTGGAGTCATCACTAGAGTTCCTGGTGGAGGATTGCACTCCCATCAGAGTCAGGGTACAAGAAATTCAAGATCAACAGCCTGAAGACCTGATGGAGACCCTGACACCAGCCATCTTCTTGGAACAATACCGATTCAAGCTTCACAAGGCGAAAGAAAGACTCGCGGAGCGACGGGAACGTGAGAGACTGGAATCGGCCCTATCCGCTAGCAAGGCTCAAGTCAATTCTGACAATACCAGGTTGGATGAGCTAGCTGTTGAGCCGATTGTCTTGAAGAACAGACTTGAAGAACTCCGCCGCCTTGAAGCAGATCTAGAATCGAAGCTAGAAGCCACGCGCAAAGAAATCCAAGAAGTTGAAGCCGGAATAGCTGCATCACCCAAGGCCATAGAAGACCAAACAGCGAAGCTGAAGGCATCGGCCAAGTACCTTGCAACCCTGAGCAAATCCTTAAAGCCGATTCCAGGGTCGGTGGCCGATGACGCCCAAGCCATAGAAGATATTGATCAAATCCGCCGTAGGGCCATTGCATCTATTGCAAACTTTATAGGGTGATGTAATATATTTTGTGTCCTTCTTGTAGACAGATATTGTTATATTGTAACTAATCTCATCGGAAAAAGTCCAAGTCTGAAAAATTTTGAAACCCATAAACTCTAATCCTTGAATCAATCTAACAATCTTGAATAATTCTAACAATCTTGAAAAATTGAATCCTCGCACTTATATCTATGCCCCCCAAATTTTAGAAGATGAGGGCTCATGTTGTGAAATTTGAACTAAGGACGATAGAATATATCGGCCATCTAAAGACGATGCATCGTACATCGGCTGTGATCATAAATCGGCTGGAAGGCCGATCATGAGTCGATCCATACGCTTGGATAATATTTCTTTAAGTATTTGCCGTTAAGAGCTCTGCCATAAACTTCTCCATCTAATCCTCTGAGCAGATAAGCATTACGGGGAACACATCGATGAATCTGAAAAGGACCTTCCCAATTAGGTGACCACTTGCCGAATTTATTATATCTAGAACCAATCGGCATTATTAATTTCCAAACAAGATCCCCTTCTTCAAACGACTTGGCAACAACTTTTTTATTATAATGACGAGCAACTCGATCTTTATCGTGCTTTATTTTCTCCAATGCCCACAATCGGACATGTGCCAAGTCATCCAGCTCATCGACCATAAGATTATGGTACTCATCGGCTGTCAAGTCGTCTTGCAAGGCAATCCTCCTTGAGCCGATGTTGGTCTCCCATGGCAGCACAGCTTCATGCCCATAAACCAGCTGATAAGGTGGCACTTGAGTTGCACCATGACAAGCCATCCGATACGCCCAAAGGGAATCGGCCAGCGTGGTATGCCACCGTCTCGGCTGTTCATCAATTTTTCTCTTGGTTAACTTGATTAAAGTCTTGTTGGAAGCTTCTACCTACCCATTAGCTTGCGCATAATATGGAGAAGAATTCAATAGCTTAATGCCCCTACTATTGGCAAATTCAACAAACTCATCGGACACGAAGATTGATCTCTGATCTGTAGTCAATGTCTGTGGTAGTCCAAACCGATATATTATATGCTCTTTGACAAATTGAATTGCATCCTTGGAATCAACCTTCTTAAGGGGAACGGCCTCAACCCACTTTGTGAAATAATCTGTAGCCACTAGTATATATTTGTGTCCCTTGCTTGACGGCGGGTTTATCTAGCCGATCATATCTATTCCCCATCCATGAAACGGCCACAGCTTTATGATTGGATGCATAGCCGATGCTGGTGCTCTCTGAATTGCTCCAAATTTTTGACAATCTTGACATCCTTTATAATACTTGAAACAATCTTCTAGCATTGTTGGCCAAAAATATCCAACGCGCTTTAAAAGCCATATCATTTTATGGGCCGATTGATGCGTTCCACAAATCCCTTCATGGACCTCGCTCATAACAACCTTGGCTTCCTCGAGACTCAAGCATTTAAGCAAGACACCATCAATCGTCCGATAATATAGATCATCGTCCAGTAAGACATAATGTAAAACTTTATACTTCATTCTTCGTGACGCCGATTGAGAAGGGTTTCTCAAATACTCGATGATATCAAACCTCCAGTCATCGGCATCCACGGTAGCAATTTGAATCTGAACATCTTTAGCCATCGGCTTGTATCCTGATGCCCCCTGAGCTAAGTCATTGGCCTCGAAGTTTTGCTTCCTGGGTATATGCCTCATCGTCACAATCTTGAAAGCTTGTAACAACTCCTTGCACTCCTCATTGTAAACCCTGAGAATATCATTCTTGCATCCATACTCCCCAGAAAGTTGATTAATGACCAACTGTGAATCACCAATGATCTCTACGGAATCGGCCTCAACCTCTTGTAATAACTGCAAACCTTTGAGAACAGCCTCATACTCTACTTGATTATTGGTATAATAAGGCTTGATAGTAAAGGCAAACTCGAAGCTTGCCCCCCGAGGGGATATGATGACTAGGCCGATACCGCATCCATGTCTGCAAACAGACCCATCAAAATACAATGTCCATGACACAATATCTGAATATGCAATTCAATCGTCTCTATGCTAAACAATAAAATCGGCCAGGGCTTGTCCCTTGATCGCTTTGGCTGATTCATACCGTAAGTCGAACTCTGTTAAGGTAAAAATCCACTTCCCAATTCTTCCTTTCAACACGGGGGCCGATAACATGTATTTCATCACATCGGCCTTACTTACTACAATGCACTCATTGGACAGTAAATAATGCCTCAATTTAGTACATGAAAAATATAAGCACAAACATAGTTTCTCCACTGGCGTGTACCTTATTTCGGCATCCAGCAACCTCCTGCTGAGATAGAAAATAACCCGCTCTTTGCCATCAATATCCTGAACCAAAACTGAGCCGATAGACTTCTCATCGGCCGATAGGTACAGCCTGAATGGAACTCCCTTCTGTGGAGGAATTAGAACTGGTGGGGAGCTCAAATATTCTTTGATGTCGTCCAGCGTCTTTTGCTGCTTGTCACCCCATGTAAACTCTTGATCGTCTTTTATCTTCAATAACGGAGTGAACGGCTCTATTCTTCCTGACATGTTCGATATAAAGCGTCGGACAAAATTGATCTTGCCGAGCAGAGATTGTAACTTGGTCTTGTTCGTCGGAGGCTTGATCTTCTTTATAGCGTCGATATTCTTCTGCGTAATCTCAATTCCTCTTTCGTGGACCAAGAAACCCAAAAACTGACCGGCCGATACACCAAAGGCACACTTGTTAGGGTTCATTTTGAGACCATACTTCCTTGCTCTTTCAAGTACCTTGCGTAAATCGGCCAAGTGCATATCATACTCTCTTGACTTTACGACGACATCATCGATGTACACTTCAATCAAAGAGCCAATAAGATCATAAAAAATATAATTCATGGCCCTCTAATAAGTAGCCCCAGCGTTTTTCAAGCCGAAGGTCATAACAACCCACTCGTACAGGCCGATTGCCCCCGGACACCGGAAGGCTGTCTTGTGGATATCTTCCTCGGCCATGAGAATCTTGTTGTAGCCTGCGTTCTCATCCATGAAGCTGATAACCTTGTGTCCAGATGCAGCATCAACTAGCAAATCGGCCAACGGCATAGGGTACTCGTCCTTTGGTGTTGCTTTGTTTAGATCTCTGAAATCGATACACACCCTGAGCTTGCCATTTTTCTTCATCACTGGAACTATGTTGGAGACCCACTCTGCGTATCGGCAGGGTCTGATAAAGTTGGCATCGTAAAGTCTTGTGATTTCTGCCTTGATAGCTTCGTGCATATCGGCCTTAAATCTCCTAGGAGCTTGTTTAAATGGCCGATAGCCTGGTTTGATAGGCAACCGATGTTCTACGATCGATCGGCTTAATCCTGGCATCTCATGGTATTCCCATGCAAAACAATCCATGAATTCTTTCAAAAGATTTATCAAATTATTCTTATATTCCCTTGGCAGGTTAGCACTTACATACGTCGGCCTAGGCCTATCACCTATTCCTATGTCAACCTCTTCAAGTTCATCGGCCGACGTAAAGCCTTGTCCCAACTTCCCGTCTAGCTCATCCACCGCGTCGTCTGTGTAGGGACTAGCTTGCTCATCTTGAACAGTGGATGGCGCATCTTTGTTAAAGCAACTGCTTGTCTTGATCTTCAATCGTCTCGATATCACAATCAGTTACTTTGAGGAAATCGGCGTCCCAAACTCGCCCGGACAAGCAGTCGATTCCCTCTATCCCCCAAACTGCGAGATCGGCATTGGCCATGTGTACTGACCAATCGGCCTGCACGATCTTGACCTGGTCCCCTTGCCATTGTATAAGGCATTGGTGCATTGTTGAAGGGACGCAACAGTTTGCGTGGATCCAATCTCGTTCCAACAACAAGCTGTAGGAACCCTTTCCATCGAAGACGAAGAAGGTGGTGGGTATCGTCTTGTTGCCCACGGTGAGTTCCACGTTTAGTACCCCCTTCGCCTCAGACGCGTTGCCACCAAAGTCTTTCAGCACCATGTTGGTCTTGATAAGGTCTTCAGGTACTTTTCCAAGCTTCCTGAAGGTTGTGTACCGCATTAAGTTTACCGCCGCGCCGCCATCGACCAGCATCTTCATCATCGGCCGCCCATTAACGAACCCTTTGATGTACAACGGCCGGAGGTGCCTGTAGCTGGCGTCGACTGGCTTGTTGAACATGGCTTGATCAGGTGACAACTGTAGTTTAGCCGAGGACTGCTCGTCGTCGGCTACCGCTTCATCGGCCGTCTGCACGCTATGTACTACGCTGGCAATATGAAAACCATATTAACAGAGGCCGATGCTACGCCTTTACCTTTTGCGGACGCAGGAGCTTGAGTTGATTTGGAGGTGCCCTCGTCGGCCTTGGCCACCGCTGATTTTATTCTCCACTCCTTCTTGGTCTTGGTCGACCGATGGGCTATTGTTGCCTGTTGCTCTTGGATCTGCTCCTTCCTCCTTAGCCTCTGAACCCGCCGTTTTTGTGTCTTGCTAAACACGTCGCTTGGGCACCACTAGGGGTTCTGGACTTGCTCCTCGTCCTCAGTCTAATGATCATGGTGCATCGGCCCTAGCCTCTCGTGTACAGACTTTCTCTGCTTGCTTGGCCGATGAACTTGCTTGCTCGAGCTGCCCTGATAGGAGTCTTCTACATCATTACATGCAAGGCACTCTTGGATGGATGGCAACCTCATTCCTTCATTCCAGCAAAAACGGAAAAATTCGCACTCCCAATGAGGGTCATAGGAGTTGTCTTGATCGGCGTAATCCTGTGCTTGTTCCTCCCGCCTTCGCTGATATTTTCTAATCAGGCCCTCGGAGGTCTGATGAGGTCGCTTGCCGGTCCGATGGCCATCGCCGTCGGCCCTGTCTGCCCGCACCATGTTGACTGGGAACGGGTGTCCTTCTATCTTCATCGGCCGCTTGGCATCATCGATCTTAATCCTACCTTGCTCGATGGCCGATTGTATCTGTTGTCGGAAGATTTTGCATTCGTTGGTATGATGGGAATATGTGTTGTGCCATTTGCAATACCTTCTCTTCTTGATTTCTTCGGCCGATGGCAGTACATGACCCACTGGTAGCTGGATCTGCTTCTCTTGCAGGAGTAGGTCAAATATTTTGTCGGCCTTGTTGATGTCGAAGTCGTATTTATCCTCTTTGTCGCCTTTCTTGGCCCACTGGCATGATGTCGGCTTCTTCATCCGGGCACACTCGGCCAGGTCGACATCGGCGTCTTCTTCATCATCTTCGTCGGAGGCGTACTGATAGACTGTATTGATTTTCTTCGCGAACTTCTTTGCCTCCAGGAATCGTTGCTCGTGAGCCGATACTCGTTGGGCTAGCTGTGCTAGGCTGTCGAATTCCTGAGAGGAGAACCTCTCTCGTATCGGCCCCAGTAATCCTTGAAACGCCAAGTCGGCGAGCTGTGAATCGGTCAAGCTGAGGCTGTAACACCTATTCCTTATGTCCCTAAATCTTTGAATGTACTCTGGGACCGATTCATTAACCCGTTGCCTGATGGCAGTAAGATCAGACAGTTTCATATCTTGCACGCCGTTATAAAAGTATCTGTGAAACTGCTTTTCTAGATCTATCCATCCTCTGATGGAATTGCAGGGTAAAGATGAAAACCATGTAAATGCTGACCCTGACAAAGACAGAGGGAAAAACCTCACCCTCAACGCCTCTATGGCCGATGCCTCCCCACACTGTGCAAGGAATCGGCTCACGTGCTCGTATGTAGAGACGTTGTCCTACCCTGAAAACTTGGAGAAGTCCGGAATTTTGTATCGGCCTGGCAATGGCACTCTGTCGAACTCCTCGGGGTACGGGTGCCGATACACCGTAGAACTCTCCTTGGGCTTCAAACCGAACTGATCTCGCATCACCTCGGCTATCATGTCGGCCCAGTATCCTGCGGGCCGATGCGGGAGGTCTTGCTGGTAAGATTGCTGCAGGCCCTCTGCTTGATATTGCCTGGGGGAGTACGGTTGGTAGTGGTGATTCAGGTTCTGTGCGTCGTACTGCCCTGTGGTGTACTGCTGGTAGCCTTGCGACGCGTTGTACGCAGCTGGTTGCGGAGGGTTGCCAGACATGGGGATCTGAGGTTGTCTGGCCGATGGCGGGTTGAGTGGAACTTGCTGCATCGGCTCGATCACTGGTTGTTTCCCCTTCGTCCATTGTGCATACTGTTCCTCCGTGATGTGCTGAGGGCTTCCTCCCGTTTGCCTGGTGAGGACCAGCGGCAAGGTTGATGTCAGTTGCGCCGATGGGGGTGGCATCGGCGCCGTCGGCTGTGGAGGCGTGCTCAAGTCGTTCCTCAAGGTCCGATAAGCAGGGAACTTATTTTCTGGCAAGAAAATTGGCCCTTGAGGCTTGTACTGGTGAATTGAACCATATAGGATCGACTTGACCGTATTGGTCAACGTATTCACCAGGATCCCCGACAGGTTGACTAGCGCAGAATGAACTGCGGAGTCGATTCTGTCTTGCAACGTTGGCGCAGCGTTTTCTTCGGTCTTGACGGTGTGGTCGTGTCCCGCCGCCGACGTGCTGGCTCCATCTCCAGGGCTCGGCATTACCACCTTAGATTTTTGGATAAGGGTGCCTTGCCGAGTCCTAGAGTATGTCTGCAGGTACATGTTTCGGAACTGCTCGACCAGCTTTTCCATCTCGGCTTTCTGCTCTTCATTGAGCTGGTCGACGGTCACCGAGACGACGTTCTCCTCGGAGATCTCAGCCTGCTTTGACATCTTGCAGTGGTCTTCTTGTTGTTGCGAAGCTTGCGTTCTTCTGGTCCCACCGGGCATGCCAAAAGCGTGTTGGCATAGAATTTAGACCCGCCTCGCAACAAAATGGGTTCCACGTTTCCACGGCGGCCTGGGAGGTCTGCTTAGCTCCAATGCAGGTCCAATGGCTTGCCTAGGTGTGTGTAGGGCGTGCCAGTTGATTTGATCTGCAATCAACAAGAATAAACAAGTAAACCATGTGAGAAACGTTGTTGATCGGCCGATAGGCCGATGCTGCATCGTGGAGGCCTGGCCGATAGGGCAAAGCTATATCGGCTTACTTGAAGTAATAATATGATGTAACTAATGAAACAGATCTAATCCCATCGGCGCATGTTAATATGTTTATAGTAAATTACTGGAATCGGCCGATGAGGGTTGCATAAAGATAAATACACTAGCTAATACTCTAGTGCGATCTTATACAAGCCAATCGGCCAATATAAATATACCAATCACAGAGATCCTAAGAATACCCTGTAACCGATATGCTTATATTCACCAATCCGCCTGTATAAGTGGCAAACACATGCAAGAACATCGCTGATCACATGCATTAGGTAAGACCGGCTGAAACCCCAGTGCTATCCTTAATTACGATCGGAAAACAGGCTTTGGGTTAAACCTCGAAACACGACTAAGGTCGATAGCAACTCAGAGTGTAGATCGAGAGTTAACACAAAGAAAATCAAGTCGTCGATCGCTTTTGGGGATGGTAGATGCCTTAGATAATCTGGACGAGCAAGCTAATTCGATCATCGTCGGCAATAAACCCTAAAACGAGTTAGCCACTGGCGAGATAGAATTAGAAAACCGCATCAAGATTAGCTAACACACGATAAACGACGATCACATCGCCAGGGCTTGACGTGCCTAAAGCGACACGCTAGCCCCGACGATGTAGATCGTCGGGTACGAGTTCTTACCTCTGCTCTGGGGAAGCAAGAACTCGTCGGGAGTTAACCTCTTGTGAGGGTTGGCGATGCGCCGAAGGTAGATTAAACTTGATTGATTGTGTGATTGATTAAGAGCATTTCTATGTACAAACTACCAGGATATTTATACCCGAGATTACAACACGGTCCGTGTAGGACACGATCTTATCTCTAATTAACAAACAAGTCTTTGCGGCAGACTCTTGCCAAAAATTAGATCTAAACCTACTTGATTTACAAGATACAATTGCCTAAAACCGAGCCTTATCTCTATTTGGCAACCACCTTGAAGTTTATCTCGAGCCCAGACCAAGCCCACGCTGACTCTGTCAATTTCCAGCCTCTATCGGCCAATGACCATATTGAATCCGTATCGGCCGATACGCTCTTCCTGGTAACGCCTCTCCCAGTCCGATACGCCTACCAAGTCCAATAATAGACCTGGTCTGACTCCAATCCAGCCCTTCTCTCCATGTCAGTTGCTTCACCCTTCTCCGGGCCGATTACGAAAATCTGCTGTTAACAGAATGGCAATGGAAAGATCCTTCTCTGCTTTAACTGCCATGAGCCGGGACATTTTGCCAACAAATGTCCAAAGCCAAAGCATTCGCAAGGTCAGGCACCGGTCCGTAGCAACATGATCAGGGGACGTGTGAACCACGTCACTGCAAAGGAAGTGCAGGCAGCTCCCGAAGTAATCATTGGTACGTTTTTGGTTAATTCTGTTCATGCATCAGTTTTATTTGATTCTGGAGCCACACACTCATTCAAATTTGTGGGGCAAAATAACTTGAGGGTAGAAAACCTTAGTAATGCTATGATAATTACTACCCCCGGTGGTCAAATGCCAACTCGGCAATTTAGTCCATCAGTGTCCATAGAAATCCAAGGGATTCCTTTTCTGGCCAATCTCATTCTCCTGGAATCCAAAGATCTGGATGTTATTCTTGGAATGAACTTTCTTACTCGCCATCAAGTTGTATTGGACTGTGCCCGTAGAACCGTCACGTTGCACAATGGTCCGGATCAGCCAGTTATTGCCTATGCTCATCCCACCCCGACCGGTTCGCAAGTTCTGTATCAGGTCCGCCTTGAAGAAATCCCAATAGTCAAAGAGTACGCTGATGTGTTCCCCGAAGACTTGCCAGGAATGCCTCCCAAAAGAGAGATCGAGTTTCGGATTGATCTAGTACCCGGTACCGCACCTATCTCCAAAAGACCGTATCAGATGGATGCCAATGAATTGGCCGAAATGAAGAAACAGGTGGAAGAATTGAAGGAGAAGGGGTATATTCGTCCCAGCACATCTCCATGGGGAGCACCGGTAATCTTTGTTGAGAAGAAAGACAAAACCAAGCGAATGTGCGTTGATTATCGTGGCCTCAATGAAGTCACTATCAAGAACAAATATCCATTGCCTCGTATCGATGATTTGTTTGACCAATTAAAAGGAGCCGTTGTATTCTCCAAGATTGATCTCCGATCCGGATATCACCAGCTACGAATCCGCGAAGAAGATATCCCCAAGACAGCCTTCACCAGATATGGTCTATATGAATGTACAGTAATGTCATTCGGACTGACCAATGCTCCTGCCTTTTTCATGAACCTGATGAACAAAGTATTCATGGAATATCTAGATAAGTTCGTGGTTGTCTTCATCGATGACATTTTAATTTATTCCAAGACAGAAGAAGAGCATGAACAACACTTGCGTCTAACTCTGGAGAAACTCAGGGTGCATCAATTGTATGCCAAGTTTAGTAAATGTGAGTTTTGGTTGCCAGAAGTAAAGTTTTTAGGCCATGTCATATCTGCGCAAGGTGTGGCAGTGGACCCTAACACAGTTGAATCAGTCACCAAGTGGAGTCAACCCAAGACAGTCACTCAAGTTCGCAGCTTCCTTGGACTGGCAGGGTATTACCGTCGGTTCATTGAAAACTTCTCGAAGATCTCTAGACCAATGACTCAGTTGTTGAAGAAGGAAGAAAAGTTTGTGTGGACCCCACAGTGCGAGAAGGCATTTCAATTGCTCAAAAACAAATTGGTGTCCTCTCCGGTTTTGGTTCTGCCGGATATTAACAAAGATTTTCAAGTATATTGTGATGCGTCCCGTCAAGGTTTGGGTTGTGTTCTAATGCAAGAAGGACATGTGGTGGCTTATGCATCCCGACAGCTAAGTCCGCATGAAAACAACTACCCCACCCATGATCTCGAGTTGGCAGCCATAGTGCATGCTTTGAAAATTTGGCGTCATTATCTCATTGGAAATCGCTGCGAGCTATACACCGATCATAAAAGCTTGAAGTACATTTTCACTCAGCCGGATCTAAACCTTCGCCAAAGAAGATGGTTGGAATTAATCAAGGACTACGATGTGGGAATTCACTACCACCCTAGGAAAGCCAACGTTGTGGCTGATGCTTTGAGTAGAAAAACCTACTGCAACACAGTTCATCTCGATCAGTGTTCTTTTGTTCTTTGCAAGGAGATAGAATCTTTGAATCTTGGCATCGTCAATCAAGGTTTTCTGGCAACCCTGGAAGCTAAACCCTTGTTACTTGATCAAATTCGTGAAGCCCAAAAAGATGACACCGATATTAAAGAACTCAGGAAAAATATGAGGAGAGGAAAGGCAATTGGTTTTGTTGAGGACGAACATGGAGCAGTCTGGAATGGAGATCGTATTTGCGTACCAAACATTCCAGAAATTAAGAAGCTAATCCTACAAGAAGCACATGAAAGTCAGTACTCCATCCACCCGTGCAGTACCAAGATGTATCTAGACTTGACAGACAAGTATTGGTGGGTCAGCATGAAGCGTGAGATAGCTGAATTTGTGGCCTTGTGTGATGTGTGTCAACGAATCAAAGCAGAACACCAGAGACCAGCAGGATTGCTCCAACCGCTCCAGATTCCGGAATGGAAATGGGAGGAGATTGGAATGGATTTTATTACCGGTCTTCCCCGAACCCAAGGTGGTTATGACTCAATTTGGGTAGTCATCGATAGACTGACAAAAGTGGCACATTTCATTCCAGTCAAGACTACTTACTCAGGCAGCAAATTGGCAGAACTATATTTTGCTCGCATTGTTTGTCTGCACGGTGTTCCGAAGAAGATCGTGTCTGACCGAGGTAGTCAGTTTACCTCCAAGTTTTGGTAGAAGTTGCAAGAGGAATTAGGAACACGGTTGAATTTCAGTACTGCTTATCACCCGCAAACAGATGGTCAGACAGAACGAACCAATCAGATCCTTGAAGACATGCTTCGAGCTTGTGTCCTTGATTTTGGGAAAACTTGGGATAAGAGTCTCCCTTATGCAGAATTTTCTTACAACAATAGCTATCAGTCCAGTCTACAAATGGCACCGTACGAAGCTTTGTATGGTCGGAAGTGTCGAACACCGCTCCTTTGGGATCAGACAGGAGAACGACAAGTTTTTGGAACAAATATTCTTAGAGAAGCTGAGGAAAAAGTTAAGATCATCCAGAAAAACATGAAAGTAGCTCAGTCTAGACAGAAGAGCTATGCAGACAACCGTCGCCGAGATCTTACTTTCGAAGCCGGTGATTATGTTTATTTACGAGTCACTCCTCTTAGAGGGGTCAGAAGATTCAACATGAAAGGGAAACTTGCACCGAGATATGTTGGACCATACAAGATCTTGAGCAGACGAGGGGAAGTTGCCTATCAGCTCGACTTGCCCGTTTTATTGGGAAGTGTCCATGACGTGTTCCATGTTTCCCAACTCAAGAAGTGTCTTCGAGTGCCAGCAGAGCAAGCAGATCCTATGCAGATCGAGATCCAAGAAGATTTAACCTATGTGGAGAAGCCAATCAAAATCTTGGACACCTCAGAAAGACATACACGCAGTCGAGTCATCCGTTTTTGCAAGGTTCAGTGGAGCAACCATTCCGAAGAAGAAGCCACCTGGGAGCGTGAAGACGAGTTGAAGTCAGCCCATCCCCATCTCTTCAGTAGTGCTACCGAATCTCGGGGTCAAGATTCTCTGTAAGGGGGGTAGGTTTGTCGCGCCCTGAAAATCACCTTAAAATTTCACTGTCTAAATTATTTCTAGAAATTGTAAAAATCTAATTTAACCTTCAACAATTAAAAATCCCCAAGATCCAACTCGAACCGGAGTATGGGAATTTTTGTTGAATTCCTCATGCTTCAAAATATTTAATCAATTTTTACTTGAATTTTTAGAGCACTATAAATATTTTTAATGCAACAAAAACCTTTCTCAGACTTTCTAAAAAAAGAAAATTAAATTTAAACCTCCCTCCCTCTCTTGGGCCCCTCCCGGCCCAGGCCGCCCCCCTCCTCTCCTGGCCCAAGTCGCCCCCCCTTCCTTCCCCCCCGGCCTGCTCGGCCCAAGCCGCCTCCCCTCCTTTCACTCGGCCCAAGCCACCAGGCCGACTCCCTCTCGACCCAGTCAGCCCACCAGCTCGCCCCCTCATCCTTCCCAGCCGTGGGGCCCACCTGTCAGGGGTGTCTTCAACCTCCAGACCGACTCTCTCTCTCCAGTGAACGTAGAGGTGCAGCAAGCCACTGATTGATCTCCCTCCGCGATCGATTCCCCTCCGAAATAATTGCGAAAATGGATTCCTCACCTCCTCCTCATCATTTCCCCCAACAAATCCGGCTCGAATCGGCATTAATTTGTGGTGGATTTTGAAAGTTTGCTTCAATGGAGAGCTCCACCATGGCCGGCGTCGATCTCCCTCCCCGGCGCCCTTCTCTCTCCCCACCGGCCTATAAAAGGCAGCCCTCGGCCTCCTTCTTCCTCCCCACACACCGCCACCCTCCTCTCCCACTCTCCCGAGCCACCGCGTCGCTGTTCTATTGCGCAGTCGTCGTCGCAACTCCGGCCGCCACTGTTCCTCGCCGCCAAACTCATCGTCGACGTCCCCTCGCCGTTCCCGCTGCTCCGATGAGCCTTGCCGCCGCCCTCACCTCTCCCACGCCCTCCCTGCCTACTGCTTCTTCTCTGTCTCCTTCTCCCTCCTCACTGTCTCTCTCTCTCTCTGTCTATAAAAAAAGGAAAAAAAATTAATTAGCAAATTCGTAATATGCCATTCAAACAACACTTAAAATTCAAATTGTCATATCTTGACTATTTGAACTCGGAATCGACCCGTTCAAATTGCTAATTTTTTCCTTAAATAGTAACGAACCTATTTTTATGCTTTGTTCATGCATCTTATATGGTTTTTATTTATTTTTGGCCTTTTTCCTTTGCGTATGTCGTGTCGACACTGCAAATCCGGAAGAGCCGCTCTACATCGAGGTTGACGCGGAAGACTTTGGTAGCGAGCAAGGCAAGTTATGTCATTTTGATCATATCCTATCCCAGTTTGCAAAATTATGTTTATTTAAATTATTGCATCACGCTTTACTAAAATTCCAGCGATTATTACCGTTTTATTTAGCCTTACCGATTTTCCTTGTTACGACCTAATTATTTGTATTATTTTGATCCTTGATAGCCCTAGGAAAAATAAAACTAGTAAGGACTTTATATATGTGGTGCTTACTAGAAACTTTAGGAATATGCTTAGCCTTGCTTACATAGAAACAATTAGAGTTAATTTTTAATAATTAGAATTGTGAATAATTTATAAATAATGGTAATTTTGGTTTAATGACTGTTTAGCCATGAAATGATGTTTCCTCTTCAAAATTTCCCCAAACTTGTTTTCGGCTGGGCTCGGGGTGCCTGGTTTTGTTAGTCGCACCTCGGCCGTCATAAGGACCAGTCTTCGGGCCTTTGTTGCAAGGCATATTCCATACTACCACTTGTCTAATGGGTAAGGCTTAACTTGTCGTCTAGGACGGCCATGAGCAAAAAGACACGGATAGGGATGAATGAAGCCCTTGGTGGGGTTGACGTCTCTGGCAGTACGCCCGGGAGCATAGACTGTCTGCTCAACCCAGGGCGCCTGGCGGGGGAAGTCTATGTCGGTCTTTTTTGCTTAGGGCAATACTAGGCGGCAGGTTATGTCATGGCTTTCGTCCGTATGCCGTGGTGGCATGTGGCACGTCGCAACACGTGAGGAAGACATGTCTGGTGGGTAAAGATGTACACCTCTGATCAGAGTTTAATCTATTCGAATAGCCGCGCCCTCGGTTATGGGCAAGCTGAGCAATGTACCCAAGTTAGAATTTGATTCTGTTTAAAACTAAAATAACTGGAGTTAGTACCTGTTGGCCTAGGATAAGGCAAGATCGCGTCGGTGCGCGGCTTGATGATAATTTGACTAGAGATAGGTTCGTGTTGATTTAAAATGCCTTTAAATATTTAAATATTTCGAAATGCTGGTTTTATGCAAAATATCCCTATATATGAATCCTTTGTACTCCCTAGCATTATATTTGCATTTTTCCCAGCATGGCTTGCTAAGTACGGTGGTTGTACTCAGCCTTGCTTATTTTTCCCCCTTCCAACAGAGGAGTACTTTGAAGTCGAAGACTTTGGTGTCTAGCTCGTGCCTGATGTCGAAGTGCCTATGGTGGTCCGTCGTACCTGCCACCTTTTTATTTGTTTATCTTTCAGTGTTGGGCCTTTGGTCGCCCATGTAATAAAGTACTCTATCTACGCTTTCGCTTGTTTATTCTGATATTTATCAACTTTTTAATGTGTACCTTGCCTCCTGGGACAAGGAATTATGCACTCACAATCGGAATATAGAGTTCTATTTTCCGGGCGTGACAACCTACCTCATGATGAACATGCCCGGACCCAATGGAGTCATCTCCTTGCGCAGCGACGTCAAGCAAGCCTTCACCTATGACAAAGAAAGCTGCGACATGGCCCAAACTTGTGAGAGATTACTCGGCCAACAGGAGGTCCGACTGGTGGCATCGACATCAGGCGAAGGCGAGATCCCAGCAAAGAAGATAGCCAAGACAAAGAAGATTCCCCTTGATCCCTCTGATCCTTCCAAAACTGTTGTAATAGGCGCCGAGCTAGATCCCAAATAGGAAAGCGCGCTCATCACCTTTCTACAAAATAATAAAGATATATTTGCTTGGAAACCGTCTGATATGCCGGGTATTCCTAGAGAGGTGATTGAACACTCATTAAATGTTAAAGAGGACGCGAAACCAATAAAACAACGACTCCACCGTTTTGCCCAAGATCGAAGGGATGCTAGTAAGGAACAACATGCCAAGCACTTGGCAGCTGGATTCATCAAAGAAGTTTACCACCCCGACTGGTTGGCCAACCCAGTTTTGGTTTGGAAGAAGACAGGGCAATAGCGCATGTGTGTAGACTACACCGACCTCAACAAGTCTTGTCCAAAGGATCCCTTTGGATTGTCCCGTATTGATCAAGTCATCGACTCAACAGCTGGCTGCGAGCTTCTGAGCTTCTTGGATTGTTACTCGGGGTACCATCAAATCAGCTTGAAGGAGTCCGACTGCCTGAAAACATCATTCATTACCCCGTTCGGAGCTTATTGTTACATCACGATGCCTTTTGACCTCAAGAACGCCGGAGCTACTTATCAGCGTATGATCTAGAGATGCCTTCGGAATCAACTCGGGAGGAACGTGGAAGCTTACGTCGACAATGTCGTCATCAAGACCAAGCAAAAACAGGATCTGATCGCCGACTTAGAAGAAACTTTCGCAAATATTCGAGCCTTCAGAATGAAGTTGAACCCGGAGAAGTGCACTTTTGGCGTGCCGTCAGGCAAGTTACTCGGCTTTATGGTGTCTCATCGCGGCATTGAAGCTAATCCAGAGAAGATCAATGCTATCCAAAATATAAAGCCCCCGAGTACCCAGAAGAATGTCCAGAAGCTTACTGGTTGTATGGCGGCGCTAAGCCGTTTTGTTTCTAGACTTGGCGAACGAGGCATGCCCTTCTTCAAATTGCTCAAGAAGACGGACGAATTTCAATGGACTCCGGAGGCCCAGAAAGCTTTTGAAGACTTCAAGGACTTCCTTACAACGCCACCCGTGTTGGCATCACCTTACCCTCAAGAACCTTTGTTGCTCTACATTTCTGCAACCTCTCAAGTGGTCAGCACGGTTTTGATCGTCGAACGCAAGGAGGAAGGACGAGCTCAAAAAGTTCAGAGGCCGATCTACTTCGTCAGTGAGGTGCTAGCCAGATCCAAAACACGTTATCCCCAGGTACAAAAACTACTATATGGAGTCTTAATTACTGTCAGGAAGTTAGCCCATTATTTTCAAAGTCACTCGGTTACTGTGGTCACGTCTTTTCCATTTGGCGATGTCATCCATAATCAGGAGGTTACTGGGCGCATTGCGAAGTGGGCTTTGGAATTGATGCCACCGGATATAACCTTCAAAGCAAGAACGTCTATAAAATCTCAAATCTTGGCTGACTTTGTGGCCGAGTGGACCGAGCGTCAAGAAGATGTACCTAGGGAGGAGCTGCAGTATTGGACCATGCATTTTGACGGGTCTAAACGAGTCACCGGCTTAGGAGCAGGAGTTGTCTTGATTTCCCCGACTGGGGAGAGGCTGCGGTATGTTCTTCATATATATTTCCCCGCCTCACACAATGTAGCCGAGTACGAAGCTTTACTTCATGGCCTACGACTTGCTGTGTCTCTCGACATACATCGGATGGTTGTATGAGGAGATTCCCAGTTGGTGGTAAATCAAGTAATGAAGGATTGGTCTTGCTTAAATGATAATATGGCAGCCTATCGTCAAGAAGTTCGCAAGCGGGAGGACAAGTTTGATGGCTTGGAGTTATCTCATGTTTTAAGGCACAATAATGAGGCGGCAGATCAATTAGCACAGTTCGGGTCCAGGCAAGAAGCAGCCCCGATTGATGTTTTTGTAGAACACCTCTATGAACCGACTGTTGCTAAAAAATCAATTGCTAATGAAGAAGTTACGGACCAGGTCGCCATGCTCGATGCCGACTGGAGGACACCGTTTATCAATTTTCTGACTCGGCAAGAGTTACAGGAAGACCGAGATAATGCAGAGCGAATCCGACGTCGTAGTCAGAGTTATGTCATGGTTGATTCGGAGTTGTACAGAAGAAGCCCGTCTGGAGTTTTGTTAAGGTGCGTCACGCCTGAGGAAGGATGACAATTGTTGCAAGATATTCACTCGGGAATTTGCGGCAGTCATGCTGCAGCACGTACTTTGGTGGGCAAGGCTTACAGGCAAGGTTTTTTCTGGCTCACGGCGGTCTTCGATGCCGACAAGGTGGTCCGCACATGTGAAGGATGTCAATTCTTCGCGACAAAGCCATGTTCCAGCCCAAGAGTTACAAACAATCCCATTGTCGTGGCCGTTTGCGGTTTGGGGATTGGATATGGTTGGTCCTTTTAAAAAGGCTCCAGGAGGATTTACGCATTTATTTGTCACAATTGACAAGTTCTCCAAGTGGATTGAGGCTAGGCCGGTTGCTACAATAACTGTGGATAAAGCGCGATATTTTATTTTAAATATTGTGCATCGGTTTGGTGTTCCTAACAGGATTATAACCGATAATGGGACTCAGTTCACTGGCGGTGTCTTCAAAGAATTCTGTGAAGATTTTGGAATCAAGATTTGCTATGCGTCGGTGGCACACCCCAGAAGCAATGGACAGGTTGAACGTGCCAATGGTATGGTTCTTCAAGGTATTAAGGCCCGAGTGTTTGATAGGCTAAGCCCTTATGCTGGAAGATGGGTCCAAGAGTTGCCTTCGGTATTATGGTCATTGCGGACTACGCCCAATCGGGCTACTGGCCAATCACCTTTCTTTTTAGTCTATGGGGCTGAAGCAATGTTGCCGAGTGAGATGGAGTTCGAATCTCTTCGAGTTCGTAGTTTCAATGATGAACGTCATGATCAAGACCAAGTTGACTATCTGACCCGACTGGAAGAGGCTCGTGAGGCTGCATTGGTTCAGTCGGCAAGGTATCTTCAAGGACTTCGACGTTATCATAATCGAAGCGTTCGGTCATGAGCTTTTATTGTTGGCCAACATCTTCCTTACGCCTCAACAGAACACGGTCGCAGCTCTCACCCTCATCGACACCGTCATCGAGGTGGCACCCCCCGCCGTAACTCCAATTCTAGACAAAGTCAAGGACTAAAAATTTTTTGATGGCTTAATCAAGTCTAGGCTTGGTGACAGTCGGACGAAAATTTTTAAGAAATTAAATGCGAAGACTCAAATTAGGGCATAAACATAAATAAACTGAGAATTTACAAGTTAGATTACATCAAGTGATTTACATCGAAGAAGTCACCCCTGGAAGTTTTCAACTACATCAGCAGCAATTTTCTTGGCCGACTCCTGTGCTTCATTGATTAGTTCCAAGGCTTGTTCGTCAAAAGTGTCATCTGCAAAACCATCTGCTATAGAGTTTATGTCCACTCGGGGATAAAGGGATTTCATCATTGGCAGAGTTTGACTTGCACTCATGACAGCGGCATCAGTAATGTTCTCTATGTACTTTTTTGGAGCTGTCCTGAGTTTATTAAAGACTTCTATGTCATCCATGGCACTTGTTCCAAGGCTGTTTTCATAGATTGCTAACAATATTGGCGCAGCCGCATTGGCAATGTCGTCCCTGACTCTTTCGGCTCTCCGGACTTTTTCAGCAAAGACTTCAAATTGAGCATAGGATTTAATCTTATTAGCTACAAGTTTGATATGATTCAAATTATACAAATAACCAAGATCAGTTAGATCAATGAGTATGAGTTTCAAGGGTTACCTTCAATTTCTTCTAAAGTTTTACCTTTGTCAGATTCAAGTTTGGCGTTGTCGGTTTCTGCTTTCTTTAGCTGAGCCTTGAGGGATTCGATCTCGGATATATTAGCTACAGCATGAAGATGTGGAGTTAATGCAGCTGAACGGATTGTACAAGAACAAATGAGTTGGCTTTTATTACCTCCGATTGAACCGCGAAATTCCAGGTTCATATCTCGAAACTTATTGATTTCTTCCCGAAGGACAACTTCCCAGGCTACAGCCTCTTCTTTGGCTTCCTTGAGGTCTTGCTGGATGTTTTCCAAGGAATTGACATGAGGCACCAGTTTCTCTAAAGTATCTGATTTGGCCAGTGAGCGTCGATATATTCTCTGCATTATGGGAATTGAGTCAGTTGATTACAAAAGATTGTGCAATTAAGATATGAGGAATTTGCCCATACGTTCATTAGTCGAGTGGCTTCATTAAGGCTAGCAACGAGCATATCGCGTTCTTCAGCTTCTTTTTGTTTATTCAATATGATGCCTTGCTTTTTGCCTTCTGCATCTCACCACTCGATCTTGATTGGAGACATTGATGCTTCTGTGGACTTCAGTCGGGTGATTTCTTCTTCTTCGACTGTTTGCTCTAAGGATGATGAATAAAGATGGAAGTCAGAGGATATGTTCGAAACAAGAGTTTGATGACTACTGAAGGTTACCTGTCCTTGGTGCTGGATCTTCAACTGATGCTTCTTGACTGGTTGGAACTTGTTCTCTCTTGTTTGACTGGTTTCCACTCGGGCTAGCTTGACTGGCAGTCGGGGACTCTTGGTCAGGAATAGCCTCACTTGGGAGAGGGCTCTGGGACCCTTGTTCTGTGGATTTTGGCTTCTCGGGCGTTGTGGATGGATTTATTTTTTTGTCTGCCCGGTGGGATCTATGTCCTGAGGTTTTCTGAAGAAGAAGATAAAGATGATTAAGATGGAATCAAGCAGGTTTTCAACGGGAAGATAAATTTGGTTGTGAGAAGAATACCTATTGGATTTTCTGATTTTTGGGGCAGATCTCGTGGATGGCCTGGGAGAGCTTATGTTGGCTTTCGGAGTTTGGATTTCCTCAGATTCTTCATCCGAGTCATCTACGACCAGTTTCCTTTGTTTGCTAGCACGTTTGCTGGTCTCTCCAACGGCAGCAGCTCTTTTGCTTTTAGCTTGAGGCTTGATCTTTGGGCCGCCAGTTGGCTTCTTTGTAGTCGGTTGGGCTGTTGTATCTTCATGGAATACTTTGTTTGGCCGAGAGATAATCAGAGTGTTTGCCTGCAAGTGATATTCTTAAGGTACATTGAAGAATATGGATAGATCGGAAAATGGTTCACAATGCAGAGTCTGCTTACTGGAGGAGGTGATCAATGAAGACTGAAGGGAACAACTGGCAGCTTATTGCTATAATCCACTGCAATTCCAGAAGAGAAGATTTTGTACATACGAGTACACAAGACCTGAAAACTCAGGGATTCATGGTCTTCCCGATTGGGATTGCTTTGACCTTCATATTCAAATGCGGGCTTAGACCTTTCTTTGATTGGAGCCAGTCGGCACTTGATGAAGTGCCGAGTGATTTGTTCTCCTTGGAGGCCTTTATTTTTCATCTCAAGAATTTTAGCCAGAAGATTGTTAGCTTCTATCCAATCTTGGTCTTCTGGCAGAGCATTCCAGTTGGCTCGTTGGATTGGTGGGAGACCAATGAAGTCGGGCAAACTGGGGGCTGGGTTTGAGATATAGAACCAGTTTGCATGTCAGCCCTTGTTAGAAGATTTCAGGGGAAGAGGAAAATAGTCTTTGCGGAGAGTACCGCGGAGTTGAAATCCGGCACCACCAACAACGCAAGGGTTATCTTTGGTTGGGTAGGCCTTAAGAGAAAACATGCGGCGAAAGAGGTTGAAATGGGGATTAATTCCTAAGAAGGCTTCGCACACATGAATGAAAATGGCAATGTGTAGAATGGAGTTTGGATTCAGATGATAGATTTTGAGATCGTAGTAATCAAGGATACCACGGAAGAATTCCGAAGTGGGGAGACCAAATCCGCAGTAGAAAAAGTGGGTGAAAACTACAATCTCATCGGTGTTCGGAGTTGGGAACTCTTCGTTGTATGCTGGGCACTAGCCGATGATTTCCTTGGCAGGAAAAACTCCGTCCTTCACCATTTCCCGCAGGGTTGATTCCTTCACATTTGATGTCGCCCATTGGTCGAAGGGGATTTCTCTCTCTTCTGCCGTGGATGCGGTTTGGGGGAAAGCGACTTTGGTGTTGGGAGTGAGGATTTTCGGAGGAATTGTTGGGAGATGGATACGCGCAGTGGATCTTGATGGAACTTTGAGTTTCTGGATGGATGGATCTGGATGAGCTCATGTTCTAGGTTTCTTCGGAAGAGCTTGTGAACAGGAGCGCGAAAGGAGAAATTTTCAGAAGATGAAGCAGCGGGGAAGACGACGACGCTTCAGTGGTTTTTAGGGTATCGATGAGTTTTCTCGTATTTGGGCCGAGGCCCATGAGAAGCATACAGCCCATAATTCAGGTGTGGCTTGATACGTGTCTCTAGGGACTTAAGCAAATTTGCCTTGGCAATATACGCGTGATCTATTGCCCGATGCCTTCAAAATCCTTTCATATAGCAGTTATTCAACTTCTTAGGAGTTGGTGCGATGCGACTTGGAAGGTGACCAGCAGAAAAATCTTTTATGATTATTTTGCTAACTTTTTTATAAGTTGCTGGAGCTGTCTGGTTTACAAAAAGCAATTGATTTTATACTATATCAATGCTATCTTGCCACCTCAGTGTGCTTTTCTGATTAAGACCAATATTATGGCTTAAGCTTTTTAATATCTTAGTCATATTCTTCGGACGATTAATAAATCTATTATGGGTTTATTAACTTGGATTTTTTATTATCCATACAACATATTTCAGAGGATGGAGGAGTTGTGTGCTTTGAGAGGACTTGGGCATAACAACTCGGATAACATGAGCTTGCCAGTACTCGGGGTCATTATACACTACGCCTTGCTCATGAGGTTATGTGTTATATAATTTTTTATGATTGCTTTTGGCTTAGGCAAGGCATTTATTTATATCACTCGGATGAGTATAATTATTATAGTTCTTGACTATAAGATTAGTTTGCTTAACTAAACACATAGTCAGGGGCTACACCTAATTAAGTGCATCTAGCCGATGCACCTAAGTATATATTCTTGGTAATTCTTGAGATATTTTTAGCCCTTCACAGCCTTTTTATTGGATGATAAAGCACTCGAGAGACTTAGGCAGAGATGATGGAAGCACTCGGCGATGGGAGCACTCGGCTAAGGAGGTACTCGGCTATGAATTATTCTGGTTCGAGGCAAAGTTATCTCGTCAACTGTGAAGGTCTCAGGGGCTACTGTGGAGATTATGGGTACCGTATACCCACATGGCTAGCTTATCCGACTGACCATAAGGGATAGGTTATGATTCATGATTATGTAATCGGCTTAGGACTTAAGTATTACGTTACCTTGTGTAATAAGGAACGGCTTATAGTCCTGAGTCGGGAATAATATGGAGTCCTATACAGTATGTAGTTAGGTCTCCGACTTGTGAGCCTACCCTCTAAACCTATATAAGGAGGGTAGGACATCCCTTGAAGGATAGGAGACAATAGCAATTAGCTAATTTTTCTACATACACAATCTGATCAAGAGATCAATAAACCACTCGGCGGATAAAATCCCCGAAACAGGAGTAGGGTATTACTTCTTTATAGAAGGCCTGAACCTGTCTAAATTCCTTTGTCTACTAACCCATCGTGTTTGGCACTTGACTGCTACCCCCAGTTTCTTATTGTCGAAACCAAGTTTCGACAGTTGGAAGCGCAGGGGAGAAGTTTGGGGTTTCTTGCTTTGGCAAACGGAACACAAATGAATCTTAGAAGTACAATCTATAGGTCCCATGTGATGGTTTGAATTTTGAAGAAGACGGAGAGATCATTGTCGGGATTTTAGCCAATTTGTTTATAACCGTTAGGATTTTCTGACTTCAATCCAAATGATTGGCCTACGTCGAGTCCTCAAATTCGAGACAACCATGTCCCAGCTCTATACCTTCTCGGCGTCCGAGAACGGTCTGATGAGTTCGACAACGGTTGTTCACGAAAAAGCAGTTGAAGGATATCGGTAGAATCATTTGCATTGAAGTCGGGGGCTACTGTCAGAGTCAAGGATAAGGCATACCTCCTATACACAGGTTAACAAAATACGATAGAACCATATATCCAACAGTATACGATAAGGTATCCTTTAATCAAAGAAATACGGTTGAAAGAGAAAGAAATTATCTTTCCGGAATAGAAGGTGTCAGAGTCCTAGTCGGGGAAGATAAGACTTCCTTGAGTCGTATTCCGTTCTATTTTTCCGAGTTCTACTTGGAGAAGGGGAAGATCTCTGTTATATAAACAAGGCCCCCATGGTGTAAGAGGGTAATCAGTGACAAGCCAAGCCAAAAATCTACACCCAGAAGCAATCCGGAGGAAGTCTCTGCCGTATTCGCCGAATAGATCTCGCCAGGCCATTCTTGGCAGCTTCTAATCAACGAAACTAGTTAGTTGTTCTATCCCTTATTGTATTATGAGCATATTTTCTTATATTAATCCATACAAACTGAAGTAGGGTTATTACTCACTTTGAGGGCCTGAACCAGTATAAATCTTTGTCTCTTGTTTGCTTGATCAACTCTCACGTATACGCTAGTTCCAAAGATCCCCATACTCTACAAATACCTTGGTCAGCGTACAATCCATTGACAAATCTCCTATGTGTGTGTTACACTACCCCTTAATCATATTTATCCTAACCCCTATTTAGACTATGGTGAGTTAATTATAGATTGATTAATGATGTATAAACTATGTTTTTACACCACCGCCTTCCCTACGAAAATATAAATATGATACCCTTTGGAATACTCATGGGTGAAATGCTACAGCGGTATCCGTGCACTTGTGGATTTATCTGTGAATGTAAGAAAATACCAACAGACTTCCTACCATGAAAAAAAGACTCCACATTCTTACGAATAGAGGCTCTAATATGTGTGCCATCAATAGCTTCAATACAATCCTATTTTGTGTTTAACAACATAAAAAACTAGATAAAACCCCACGCGTTGTTGTGGGAGTTTAGATGATAATAGTAAAAATAATGTGTAATTAGCTAGACGAAATAAGCTTATAGGATTTATAAAGGATATTGTAGAAAATAATGGAGAGATATAAGTTAAAATATTATGTAAATTATGTAGGATAATGATTTAATATGCTTGTGTTTTATAGCTTTGAAACATAATAAAATATAAATGATATAGCATGTTTGCATGAAGATTAAGATGTAGTAATTACTAATGAATGATGATGTGGCATCTTTGCATGTTAAGCTTTAGGATGTAGTGGGTTGTAACTTTATAAATAGTATAGATTAGGGACCATATGTCGATGTTCACATAAACATAAAATAAGTTAGGGATGAATCTCACACCTGAAAGTAAGGATCCCATCTAGGGTTTCCTGCTATTTTAGTTGGGTGTCCAATGAGGGGGGCCTGATTAGTTCATCTCGTAGCTCACCAATTGCATGAAGGATTTTGTTGAAATAACGGCTAATTGTTTCTCCAGATCTATCATAATTAGTGCCAACTAACCTATTTTTAAGGTTACATCCCATTGCATGCAGAAGCATAGTCACTTGTTCCTCAATACACATGTAAATGGTATCTTCAAGTAAACCATCATCCCTAAAAAGCTTACAAAAACGAAAGAAACTTGCTCTTCTAAGTCTAAGCATGTTGATACAAGTTGCAATACTATAGAAAAGATTTTTCTGGACAAGGCCCCTATAGGTTGCAAGCGGACCATAACGGGTTGCGCCTACAAAATTCGGCCTATATTTTCGCATACGGCTCCTTAAAAGACCCGTTTGCAAAAATCAATTTTCACAGGTGGGCCTCTTAACAAGTCCGCATGCAAAAATAAGCATATTTTCGCATGCGGGCCTCTTAAGTGACCCGCACGCAAAAATACCCATCTTTCTTCCCACTCTTTTTTTATTTCTCCCCTCCTCTCTCTCCCACTAAGTCCTCTCTCGTCCACCTCTCCCCACTCTCCTTCACTCTCCTGGCCTCCTGCTATCCCCCACTCCTCTTCCCCATCCTCCCTCCCGACGGTGGGCTTCGGCAACAGCGGTGGCGGGCGAGGGCGATGGGCCGGGCTCTGGCGGCGGCGGTAGGCAAGGGCTCGAGCGACGGCAGTGGAGGGCGAGGGTGGCGGACGCGAGCTCCGATGGCAGTGGCGGGTAACGGCAACGGCGGCGGCGGCGGCAGCATCATGGATCCGGCGACGGGCTCGAGTGGGAGGGTGGCAAAGGAGTGGCCCCGTGCGGATCCAGCGGTTACGGCCCTTCCCCATGCCGATTCATCTACGGCCACCCTTTTCCCGGGATCCGGCGTCAGCGGCTCTTCCCCGTGTGGATCCGGCAGCGACCGTACTCCCCCGCCCTCCCTCGCGTGAATCCGGCAGCGGCGGCCCTCCACCGTCCTCCCCCGCATGGATCATGCGAAGGGCGGCGGACTACAGTGAGCACTCCGGCAGCGGTCGCGGACTATGGCGAGCACTCCTGCGGCGGTGGTGGCGTCGATGACAACATCGGCTAGGGTTTGGGCCGACGGCGGGCTAGGGTTTTGGGGATGAATCGGGGAGCTAGGGTTTTGAATTTGATTTTTGGAATTTTTATTTTTTCGCTGAAATTATTTGGCATAGATGACCACATGCGAAAATCCTATTTTTGCATGCGGTTGCTCTGCCCGCATGGAAAATTTTGATTTTCGCAAACACCTAGGTGCATGCAGGCCGTCCAGTCGCCTACGAAAATCAGTTTTGGCTATATGCAAAAATCATTTTTTTACTAATGTTGTATCATTCCTCCAAATTTTCGTTTCAAGGGACTCAGTTCTCATTCTATCCATTTCAACCATTGGGTCATATCTAATGCCTTCTCTCCTTGACTGAATAATCATAGCCATCATCGACAACAATGTATTTGCAGCAGCAATACAAACTAAAAGCTTGGTCCTCTTATCCGTCTAGAATACAGCAACAAGAAAAAACACACATGACGATCATCCACTGTCAAGAAATTTACCCAAAAAAGTATACTACAACATGCTTGAACTAATCCTTTTATACCAAGGGACAATCATCTCAGGTAAAAAAAATGCACAGATCTGAAAAGGAAATCCCTATCCAATGTTAGGGTTTTCTTACCTTGGGCAATGGAAGCTGAGATCTCTGCAGTTGGTGTGTACAGACGAAAGGGCGAGGGAGAACAGCAACTGGTGAGAGAGGAGGCAAGGAGGGGGAGAGGGAACAGTGTGCAGTAGCCGACGCCGGGCTTCGATGTAGGATGGGGAGGGAAGATGGCATGTCCTTGATGTGGCGTCGGGGGTCGATGGCAGACAAAGGTGAACGGACAACGACGTGGACACCACTGGTTTGTCCCTACTCGGTCACTTTCGTGTGCCCTAGGAACGAATCGGGATGGAGAAGAAAACTCGAGCGGAGGAGAAGAGGAGTGGTGAAAATTCGGGCTGGGGAT
Source organism: Oryza officinalis (assembly GCA_008326285.1). Taxonomy (NCBI): domain Eukaryota; kingdom Viridiplantae; phylum Streptophyta; class Magnoliopsida; order Poales; family Poaceae; genus Oryza; species Oryza officinalis. The sequence continues at coordinate 21,032,779 of BDMV01000011.1, read as the reverse complement.
GGGGTTACCACGCGTGACGTGGGATGGCGTCGTCCACCACTTTTTTTGGATGAGTCTATCGTGAATATTGAAGGAATATATTCTCTTTTGGCATCATCCTATCTCTCTTAGTCTCTTAACGAAATACATGTAAAAGTGAGATGATTTGATCGTATTCCGAGATATCCCACCAACCAAACACATGCTCAAAGGACGGACTGAATCAGAATATATCATAAATTATATCCATCTGCCAATTTTCCGTTAGTAGTAGTACGAATGGATCACGAGCACAGCTCTGCAAAGACAGAGCATAATGCTTCTTGGCAAGAGAAGATAGGCCCTATTTTTTTAATTAAGATATAAATTTTATTTTAATTTTCAATAGCATGTTTCTTAAACTGCTAAACGGTATATTTCGTATAAAAAAATTTACATACAAATTATTTTGAAATATCATATAAATCTATTTTTCAAGTTTAAAATAATTAAAATTAATTAATCATATCATAATGACTTTTTTATATGCCGTACTTAACCTTGAATGAACTTAAACGGGGCCATAGAAAAACCAGAGGGCAGCCAGCATTTTACTCCTCCATTTGTATTCTAAAGTCTAAACCAGGTGGCGCTGTTAATTATCCCGAGGAGACAGGACACAATACGACACACAAGTCGTATTGCAACAGAAGATAGTACTAATACTACTAACATAAACGCATCTCATGCGTGAAATCTTGATACCGCGGGCCGGCGGTGAATCAAGAGAGATGGAGGGGGAAGAGAGAGAGGAGAAGACAGAAGAGATAGGGAAGAAAAGAAAAAGGACGGGGAAACTAAAGAGGAACAGGGCAAGCTAGCGACGTCGCGTCAGAGTAGACGTCGCGTCAGAGCCGGTGTCCCTCTCTCCTCTCCTACTCTGCTGTCTCTCGTCCTTGGAAACGAGGACACCGCGAGGGACAGCTGTGTTGCTGTGTTCCCTAGCGCCGACACGTTTCGACCCCGGATTCGACAGCCAGTCTGCGCCGTGCCTGCATGCGCCCGGTGCACCGTGAACGTCAACACGCCCGCGCGGCGACTCAAGTCCATATGTCTGGATTTTTCATTTTTCTTTATCCTTTTTAAAAACTTGTTTTATAAATAGATCATTGGAAATACTTATTTCGAGAATGGATATTTTTTTGCAGCGCCAACATCATTAACACTATGATCCAACATAACGGTGCCACTGATATTGGTATCTCCCCTCTAACTTTCCCACTTAGTTGAAAAAAGACGACACCAATGTCATTGCTGCGAGGATTTATATGTAAAATATTTTTAAAAAAATTATTTGTAATAAAAAATATTTACAAATATACTCTCAACGTCAATGACGTTGGCACAGTTCCTCTTTACATATGTGAATTAGCTTCCACGAAGGCTAGTGGGACGACGTCAATGTCATTGATGATATTATATTGGACCACGACACTAATGACGTTGGCGTCACGAAAATGGTCCATTTTCAAAATAAGTTTTTTAAAATATTTATTTGTAAACTAAGTTTTCAAAAAGTCTAAAATATAAATAGTACAGGTCCATATGTTGCGATTTTTTGGATTAAAGTCAAAATATGTCCTACCAAAATTTGAAGAGTACTTTAGCTAGTGTTTTCTACCAAAATATACCAATAACATATGTAAGTTGTCAAAATTTTAGTAGTACAAAAATTTGTCTAAGTTTTAATATTGTCGATAATTTGGCATGATAAATATTATATTGTCCATGAGCCTTTTCCATGAAAATTTATACATTACTTCCTTTATCAAAAAAAGTATAATTGTAGAAATAATTTTATAAAATTAGTGTCCATGTGAAATTACCTATGTTGGCACTAGATAGTACCATCTCATCTTGAGCACGCTATATGTAACTCACAGCGGCACTCGAAGAAGCGTCGCCGTAGAAAGCAGTAGATATCATTGAACGAACATTCGGAAAGGACACATCAAAGTGAACACGCATTGGTTTTTTCTAAACTTGACAGATAAGCTAAAACGTCCTCAACACCGTAGAGACGAGAGACGACAAGCAATGCAATTGAGAGATTGAGGGCTGAAGAGACATGGGAACAGGCAGCAAGAAGAAGGAAGATATAGAATATAGAGGCTATTGATAAAAGATTAATTTTGATGATTGGTTGGTGATTGTTTCAGTCGGCCTTAACCACCTAATTTAATATGAGGGATGGTTTTGCATTTACAAGTTTCTTTACACATTCTAGAAGGTTTTGGAAAGATTTAATCAAGGAAACCTCAGGATTAAAGAAAAAACACGAGAAAATTTTAATTTGATTCAGACTCCATGTTTCTGGTCTGATCGTCCGGACACATGCGGTCTGATCACAGTTTATTATTCGGTCTAACCGGTCATACAAGGTCAGATCGATCTTCCTGGGAAGACTTTCAAATTTAACTCAAACTTGCTATAATTTAATCCTAATGCCAAATTTAGCTATTAATAACCTAAATTCATTTTATCCATAATAGAATAAATATCATGTACGCTATCTATTTCGTTCTCTCTTTTGTCAAACTCTACGTGCCCCTTTGCCAACAGGATGAGATAAGGTGGTGGCGGGGATTAAACTCTAGGGATAAGTTCATTCTGCATTCCTTAAAATAAATAAAAAGAGGACGGTCATGGCCGGGCCCACCACACAGAACGGTTGGTGCTTTTAGTATTATTTTTCTAGTGCGGTGGGGTAGCCTAGTGATAAGAAGTGGATAAGCCCAATGACGTGAAGTGGTACAGCCACCCCGGAAATAGCCCCCCGTCCTCCTTCGTGTTAATTTTATCCGAGGAAGAGAAAAAAAAAATACTATCCCATAATAATTCCAATGCTCTCTGACATCCTCAGTACCAGGGGGGTTTTTGGTTTTGGGCTCGTGTTTTTTTGTTTTGCTAGTACCTGAGTCTGGTTATTCTGCTGCTGCTGCTCATGTGTGACATGGTAGGCCTGTGGCTTCGTTTTGCATTTATGTGCATATGTTGGGAATTATGTGTAGTAGGCACCAATAAGCTCATGCCATAATTTTACTCTATTATAATTAAAAAAATAAATGACTTATTTGTGATTTATATCTGAGCTTCCATAAGAATCAAGAGAAAACTCAATGGATTTTTATGTAGTCGCTCTAGCAAGTAGCCAACCCATGGATGATTTTAGCTTCTCTTCCTGAGTTTATGGGGCTCTGTTTGATAAATGAGGTCTACAGTGATTGTTAGATTATAGGAACATGTTTTGGTTACTGCATCGAAGAAAATCCTATATCGACATTCTAGAAGTTTTGTCACCCTCTTGTTCTGACATATATAGACATCGAGAATGACAAATCCAATATTTTATACATTTTTATTAAGAATCACGTGCTTCACTCTCTCTTTTTTTCATCGGTGGAGGATTAGATTCGATGGGACTCACAGAAGTTCCACTTCAAGATGATCCCACTTTTTGAACCAATAATTCACTTTTCGCACGTTCTACAATTTTAACACAAAGTGTGTTTTTCTATGTGGCCTTAATATAAATTTCACTGACCTAATATCACTTTGGCTTCATGAATCATCTTATCTTTCTTATTACTATTATTACTAGTATGTCATGCTTTGTCCTCTAGGTCATGTTTTTTCTTATTTTTTCTTTTAGGGCCTCTTTGAATCAAAGGATTTTATAGAGGAATTTCATAAGATTGAAATCCTATAACAAAATTTCTTATTTGGCCCTTTGATTCAAAAGATTGAAGTTTTTCAAATCCTATAAAATTCTTATGGAATAACTCATTGCATGTAGGTTTTGAAAAAAATTTAGCAAGAGATCTAACCTCTTAAAAGATTCCTTTAAGTCTATCTCTCTCATTGGATTTCTGTGTTTTTCCTGCGGTCCAATCAAACGATCATTCCTGTATTTTTCTGTGTTTTACACTTACATTTCTGTCAGAATCCTGTATTTTTTTTATTCCTTTATTTTCTCGTTCCTACGATTCAAGGACCCTAGCACAGAAGGCTGTTTTGGAATAAGGGAATTTTTCCAGTTCCCTAAAACATGATATATTTTTTTAAAAAAATCTCATAATTAAATAAATTCATGCGTTCTACAGGAGCTTGCAAAACATTTCACCAAGATTTAGTCCTAAATATGTAGCACTATACACTTCTTTCGATTCTAAATAAGTTGATTTAGATTTATATACAGTAAGTTTTCAAAGAGTGTTTGGTAATGGAGGCCACTCCTAGGAGCAATGCATACGCGTGCATTTGTTAATGACATGAATACACGGGCAGCCCGGCAAAGCCACCCACTAATTAGGTGCATTGTGAATGCCCCAATATATCTATTATTGCATATGTGCATAAAAAAGTTCGTCTTTTATATTAAGATACATATCTTACCTTGATTTTATTAGCACGTTTCTTAAATTGCTAAACGATACATTTTATATGTAAACTTTCTATTTTATTAGCACGTTTCTTAAATTGCTAAACGATACATTTTATATGTAAACTTTCTATATCTATATAGTAGTTGCTTTAAATATCAAATAAATTTATTTTCATGTTTAAAACAACTAAAACTCAATTAATTATGTATTAATAACTTTTTTTCTACAAGTACTTAATCTTCATCTTAAGTGAACCCAAATGGGCCCAAAGACCAAAAGTGCTGTGTGTGCCCCTTACTGTTTTTTAGGGTTCAGGGTTTAGAAATGCACTTCAAAACTATATGCCTTTTTTGTTTGGAGGGACTATTTAATAAAGACAGATGAAAAGAAAGTAAATACAACCAAATTTATGTATTTTAAATAACCCTGAGGCTAAGGACTCAATATTATACTATATATAAAAAGCAAGCTGAGAGTATAGCTAGATTCGCAAAGAGGCCCCTAACACTTGGATAAATTACACTATAAACAACATATAACCAAGGAAGGGTTATAAAAGAAGTTAAAAAAAAGGCAATCGTGTCACTATCTCTGATTCTTGCACAGCAATGGTGATTGGGGATGGCAACAGCGACGGTACGAGGGGAACCATGGCCAACTACAAATGATGGCAACTCACGAACCCATTTCGGCCCCTCCTCAAGATGGAGGTTGAGACGAGCATGGCGAGAAAAGGAAACTTCAACAGCCTCTTATGTTATGCTGCTGGAGAGCAACAAGAAAACCAGTAGTAAGGCAGATAGTTTGCCGGAGAAGAAGGTAATAGCCAGCACTACATTGTAGTCGTCGATACTAACGTAAGGGGCAAACCCGTGGGCTCCCATACTGAAAAAACTAACTGGCGAGAATCTCCACAAGGTCTTCCATGGCTGGTTGTGACCGGACAAGAAAAATCAAACGTTGGTGGCTTCCTTGAACTTCACAAACAACAAAAAAGAAAAGAAACGGGATAAACTTGACTAAAACCTAACAACCTAAAGAGGAAGGAGGCCGACCCATCTCCCTTCCGTCACCGGCAGCAAGCCATCGGATCCGAGGAAGAAGAGGTGTCGCACGAGTGAAGGGGCAATTTCTCTCCGTGGGTCGACAAGTTTGCAAGAGCTTCGTCCATCTGGATGTGGATATCAAACGTGTCCTGACTCAATCGATTACAGCCAAATATATGAAACTAGTTTGAAAAAGCTGACCTACATTTAAAAAAGGTAAGTAAAAGAATTTATAGAGTAACATATTAAGATTTGTTCGGTTCATAGGATTCCCAAATCAAAAGAACTGAAAAAGTATAAGATTAGGATGTCACATGCACTTCATTCCTTAGGAATTTTTCCCAGAGCTCTCACTTCATACTAAAAATCCTATAGAATTAAGAATTTGGTAGGATCCATTCGTATGAAACGAATGATGTACTACTATGTAGGAAAAAAATCAAAGTTTTCAATTCTTACAATAATTTTATGAAAATTCTTCTAACCGAATAAGCCCTTAGAGTTCTAATGATATTTTAGTTGTCCTAAGGACAAGTTTAATAATATAGTAAACTACTAACTTTAAAAATTAAAATATCATCTGTAACCAATTTAATAACCACACATACAATAGTTAATTGTAGATATATACTGTATCATTAATATTTAATTTATTTATTTTCTTAACATAGTTTATTGAAGTTTATTTTACAGCTGATTATAAATTTATAGCTTATTTTTGTCTTTTTTTCTGGTAAACAAAATATAATGTGATAACTGCTTACGTGTCTTACTGTACTCTCGCTCTGAAAATTTCACTACTGCTCCGTACCGGCACCGCACAAGGGTAACAGGACTAGAGGACCCTGCCCTCCCTGACGATAAAACCACCATCACAACACTCGCCGATCGAGGAGTAGTAAAGCTAGTAGGAGTAGCTTTTCCCATGCGCCGAGGCGACGCCACGCTTCAATGCTTCAACCAGCTAGCTTTCCCCTTCTCCCTACTTCCTTCGCCTCACCTGTCACCTGTGCTGCTGACCTTCCCCTTCTTCTCATCGATCGATCCAAGCTCGCTCGTCCATGGCGCGAGGATCTGCATGCTCTTCTTCTCCCTCAGGTGAAATGAAAACCCTTGTTCTTAAGCTCTAACTTGTTCTTCGGATTTTCTTGGTTGCTGCTCCTCCTAGCTTAATTAGCTTAGCTGCTAGTCTTTCCTTTTCAGATTTCATGCATGCTGGTTTTTTGGTTTTCTTTTTCTCGAGCTGCTCTTCGGTTTTCTTGAAAAGGCAAACCTCTGGATCTTGGTTTCATGACCGCGTCCGTTGTTCGATCTCCATGTAATATTGCGCTGCTCAATTATTCAGCATTCTTTTCGATCTGTGTGCTTCATCTCGCCTGCAGATCTTGTTCGTGTTTCTGTCGTTAACTAATCCATTTTTTGGTTTGATTCTGTTGGTTGGTTGGTTCAGGTTGATTTCTTGCTCGGGCGTCAGCGAGGTGTGTGCAAGATTTGGTTTGGTTTGCTCGCTGGCCGGCGGTGACAACGAGAGAGAGCACGCCGGTGCGGCGGTCACGGTGAGCCGGTCCGCGGCGGCGTACCTGCGTGCTTTCTCCCGTTGTCACTGCCATACATACATGCCACATGTATGTGCTCTCGTTCGCATTCACAAGCTTCTCCTCTCAGTCTCATTGGTGGGTATATACTTACTCAACTCCATCACCAATTCACCATACTATATATACATATATACTCGATCCCCTAAATGTTCTCTTATTGTTTATGTTGGTGTGTGACGACTAATCAATTTCAATCGCGTATATGTATATGGTTTGGTTTGCTTCATCTTTAATGAGCCTTTTCGCATGAATTCTTTGAAGACTTCTCCACATGATTTCTTTTCTTTGTAGACCTTTCCACATCTGTATTCTTTTTTTTAAAAAAAGTTGCTTATGTGCATATATTTATTAGTTCGTTTGGAGCTCCATCTGTTGCTTATAAATCATGTCCATCACCTTAGTTTTACATATTCATAAGATAAACATTTCGCTATTTTTTGTTAAGAACTTGATGGCATAATATCCCCTAATTACTTTCACTGCGAACTTTATTCAGTATTTAATCTACTGACTCATCGTTTTCAGTATATTGTATCATGCATTAGTATTAGGCAAGTGCAGGACCACATGAAATTTTAAGATTATCAGACTCCTAGCTCTGCTAACTCAACTAACTTGTAGAGTAATAAATGTGGCACTGTTCCATCATCAGTGGTTCAGTGCTGGTTATTCCTGGGACTATATGAATTTTAGTACTCCCTCTGTTTCTAAATATAGGTCATTTTGGAATTATTTACACTTCTTTAGATATATATAAGACGAAAAAGGACTTTGAGGCTTTACTTGTCCCCAGTTTTTCCTCTTGTACCATTGCTAATTTAGAATACTACCACACTCCATTGACAGCCGAATTTGGCACTTAGAGCAAAATATGGTAAAGTTTAACCAAATTTGGAAATTGTGTTGATGACGTGACCGAAAAAAGCATTAACACTCATGTATAACTAATGATGTATCATTTAACACACATTTCTTAGCTCCTGTGCATGCACAACTTCAACATTTGGAATCATGGGGAGTACCAATTATAATTTGCTTTGCTAATTTGAACCAGCTTAATTTGTATTTTTGATGAGACAAATTTTGTTTTGGCTCTTCATGGTATGTGTGACGTGCTGTTGCAATTACTCTTCATTTACGTGATCATGACATACTGTTTTTTTTTCATCCATACTGAGCATACAACATATACATGCACAATGTACAACACTTAGCTCTTGGACTTTGAAAAGCTTGACCTTTAAATTAGTATGGGTCTTTACTGTTCAACTACTTCCATGGAGATAGGCAAGGTCAAAATGTAATGCATTAAAACATTGTACAATCAGGCTCTCACATAAGTTTTTTTTTGTCATGGCCCTTACGGAAATGATAAAATGGAAAAAAAACTTTTTCCATATTATACTATTATTTACTCCAATAAGGTTGACACAATTGAGAACCCAAATTGAATTATATTGCCCTAACATAATTGGTTTATGAGATTGAGTTAAAGCAACTTAGTCTACAAAATTAGCATGATCCTACCTTTTATGGAACTTTTTTCAGCATTTTTTTTGGAAAGGATAACTATTGTTTTTTTTAAAAAAAAAACATGGTAAACAATTATTTGTTGTAGAAAGGAGGAATCTAGTTACAATTGATCCTAATAGTCAACCATAAATAATCAATTGAGTTTTCACGTTAATCATATTTAGATATTTTACCCATTGGCGATGTTATCTCAACTTCAAACATACTGTAGAGGAAAATGAATTGTGAAGATAGCCTGCTAACAAGTTCTGTCCCTTTTGCTTTGACCAATTCTTGACACCTCGGTGGACTCCAAATTCTTCTTTTTCTTTGGATTGTTATTCTGGCTTCTTTGGGAAATGTAAAGTTTTGACATCCAACTTTTTGCTTGGTTTAGTCTTGGAACTTCAAATAGTACTTCAAATGTAAAGTTTTCAGACTTCCATTCTCAACCTTTCCTGCATTCCGCAGGAGGCCTTGATGATTTTACCATTGACACTGTTCTGCACAGCTTTCTTTTTGGCAGTTAGATTTTTCCTTAAGAAAGGAAAAGTTTATTACACTTCTACGAACATTGTTTTATTACACTTCTTAAATGACCTAAAATACAGTTCATATATAGGCAATTCTTTATTTGAGGGGACATACTTTCATATGTTTTTGACAGATTAAGCACTATTGTAACCTCAAGTAGGTTATGTGGTTGGCTGAGTTGGTTATCCAGTTTGTTAAGTTTTTTTTCCCCAGAAGGCCATGAGTTCAATATTAGTACTGTATTTATTTCAGAATAATTCTGCTACTGTTACAGATGATAAGGGAAATTTATAATGCATGCATTGAAATGTGTCCACAGCCAGGAAAAAATGCCTCACAAATTATACAGTTGGGTGAACTACCCCTGCAGTAATAGAGACAATGGTTGTTTATGGCACCAGTAACACAATTAACTATTCTGAAAGAAAAAGTCCATTATATGCCACTGAATGACCATGTCTTCCAGAATATGCCATCGAACAATTCCTAACACCCTGCCCATGCCCACTATATTCCATTTTATTTTTTATTTTGGAGCCATTACCGTGTGTTCCTTGCCTGTTCCAAGGCATTAGGTTAAGGAAAGTACAAGTTCACAATATTACTACTCCATGACACCGAATACATATAATGATTTGATTACCTCATGTCTTACAAAAATAAAAATTGTATGATCAAGTTAGTGAAATCACTTAGGCTACATTTCTTTTCAATTTCCATTGAAGAGTTTCTATCTATTTCCACACCCTTTTTTTTGAGAGCCCAAAACATGAAATGGACAAATTCCTTCTCTTACGAACACATACATCCAAAAACAAGATTATTTTATAGAGCAACGTATTTCACCCTCACATTTCTTTTCAATTTCCAAGAATTTGGCAATCCTTGGTGATGTGACACAATGGACTAACTAATATCGATCAATCAAATCAAACCAAGAGAAATTGGTGGATTGATCAACACTTACAGATGGGGGTAATTGATCTTCCTGATGATCAAGGGATTGAATTAATTCTGGGTAGTGTAGTCATATCTACGTGTGCTAGATGTACACATGCCAACTCTAGCTCCACTGCCATGTCTAATGGCACACATGAGCGCCATAGCTCCTCATCAGGAAACTCTAGCTCCATGGTTATGCCCCTTTATAGGTACAATACATCCAAGAAGTTTTTCTTGGTAGCCATGGATTGGCATTGAAAGATGCTAGAGATATAGAAGGGGAAAATGAGATTATGGACTTGTGGCGATAGGGAAAGGGTATGGAGGTTTTGTGATTGTGACCAAAGGAGAAAGGGAGTTAGGAGTATTTCAGCCATTCTAACCAAATATAGGCATGCCACTTGGACCATACAACTTGGAATAGCTGGAGAGGAGAATGAACAACGTTAAGTTATCAATAGGTTATGGGGGAAATAAGGAGTATATTCAATGAAATATCGTTAATCAAGGTTTAGAGGCATAAAATGATTTTCCCCTTTTGGAAAGCCTCGAAAATCTTATGAAGGTGGAATAAAATGCCCCTAGCATATAGAAAGCGCCTCTACTAGTTTTTTTTGTTGTGAAATTCAGTACCATATCATTGTGGACTATACCTATATATTATTTTTTATTGTTTATAGTTATTTTTGTTGAAGGTAATTGGTGGGGTGGGGGCAGTGTATAAAGAAGCAAAAGATGAAGGGCAACAAGTCTTAGTGAAAGGAAACTGTAGTTCATAACCTAATCAAACTATCCTGGGTGATGGGGAGGTTGTGTTATAATCCCCTAGCCTTCTAGTAGTAGAGGGCCATGTGGCCCATGTCGGGATTAGTCCCATATGGAGTGTTTAGATAGGTTGAAGCCAACATATAAACCAGACTTCAATCTTAGTACCTATGGTTTCCTTTTACATGAAGCTGTTAGAGTTTGTGTCGAATATGTGTACAAAGTCGGTTACAGTTTAGGATTTGGAGTTGTACTAAGTGTTAGGACTAGAGTAAGAGTCGAACTCTATCCTAGGCTCTCTCATAAATAGAGAGGTGGACCTGTTGTAACCGGATGGCGACTTAGCATAGCGAGAGGGAGCGGCTGCCGGTGGAGTTCGGCCGTAAGTCGTTGTAACTCTGATACGCTGTATATGCTGGATTGGGAAGGAGCGCCCGTAATCAGTGCCCCGGGGATGTAGGCTTCGGCTGAACCTCGTTAACAAATATCGTGTCTCTGTATCGTCTTCAATATTGGATCTCTCCTATGGCGTTTCTTCCGTGTTTGGTTACTGATGGTGATTTCGGGGTCGGTTTTATAACAAGTGGTATCAGAGCCTACAGGAAGTCCATGGTAGAGGCGCGATGAAGGGGCTTCACACCGCGCCGCTCGCGATGTATGTCCAGGGAGGGACATGTGCGCAAGGTGGAGCACGGCGGCGATCAACGGAATTTGATCGGTGGATCGAACACTTCGGACGACGACCTAAACCGTTCGATGGCTGCCTCAACAGGGAGATGACCAGACGTGGTGCTCAGGTTGACGGCGATGAAAGCGATTGGCGATCTACTCGGTGGGTTGGACACTTCGGGCGGGTGGCTCGGACTTTCCGGTGAGCTACTCTCAACAGGGAGATGTGCGGCCACACACTCGGGTTGATTGAAGCTGGAGGCGATCGACGTTCTCGGTCGATGGATCGAACACTCTGGGTGGGGTGGCCAGGGCCTTTCGATGAGCTACGTTCGATAGGGAGATGGCTAGACGTAGCGCTTGGGTCGTTCGGTGGATGGGAAGACGACATATGAGTTGTCGGCTCCGCGCTCGCAACTAGATTGATGGCGTTTAATCAGAAGTCGGAGCGGGTGGTTTCTAGAGGTTGTCTAGGAGTTGTTGTTGACAAGGTATTTGCAAGATTGAATTACTCCAAAGGCGGCATATTTACGGTGAATTCTTTCTAGCAGAGAAGAAGAAAATCACAAGGGTTGTAAATCAATGGGCATTAGTTGTTGGTGAAGTTGTCGGTGGTGCTTCGCGTCGGTGCTAGATGTCGCTGAAGATGTGCAGGGCCAAGAAGGTCAGGGTTGCTGCGGTATGCGCGTTTCTTGCGTCGAAGCCGAGATAGCAGCAGAGATTAGGGCGAGGCCAAAAAGGAGTGGGCTGGAGTTCAGCTAGGTCGTGCATGGCTCAGTCTTGAGGGTTTGTGGTGTGGAAGACACAGACATGGAGTTGTCTCCGGTTCGGTCACGGCATGCACACAACCAAAGACAAGCAGCGGATACCAAGATCAACACGAAAGGGAATAGGATGAGGACTACGATTTCGCTCTTGAATCGGACTCAATTTTTCCCAAATAAATACAGCAGAGGATTCCACGAGATTGCAACAAGAAGCAATCGAGCAAACCACCAAAGCAAAGAGAGAGATTTGACCCATTGGATTTCTTAGGCGAAGGTGGTATGCGGCGTCGGGTGGTGAAGCGGCGGCGCACGGCTTCGGCGAGCGGCGGTGCGGTGGCGGATTAGACTTGGTGGCGTCGGCTCCAGGAGGAGGCAGCGGACACCGGCAGGGGTGGAAGGCTCCTGCGTCAGGGAAGGAGCTCGCGGCGGCGACGACTCCTGGACTTAGGCGGCGGCGGTGGCTCCGACCGGAGTTGGTGGCGGCGCTCCTAGGAGAAGCGGCGGCGCGAGGAGGCGGCGCAAGGCGGCGTCGTGAGGAGGCAGCGCAAGGCGGTGGCGCGAGGCGGCGGTGCGGCGGCGCATCGAAAAGCGTGGGCGCATCTGGGAGCAAGGAAGCCGAAGGAAGGAGAGGGGATTCGGTTGAAAAAAACTGAAGCTCTCTCTTGACCACTGGTTGACTAGTTATTGACCGAAGAAAAAAAGCCGACCGGTTTTTCTGGAAAAAAAAGGGGTTTGGTTAGTCCGATTGTGGTGGGGTTAAAATCTAGGTCAGATTAATTTGATCAAGGCAACAGTTGATTAAATTAATTATTGTCGATGGTGGCGATGATATTTTCCAAGTTTGATTTGGTGAAGTTCGATGGCATTGGAAATTTCGTTCTCTGGCAAACAAGGTTGAAGGATCTGTTGAGTCTTGGGGATATGCTGGAAAATACGAACGCTGACAAGTGGGAGGTGATGAAGGCGCAGGCAGCTGCGTCAATTCGGTTGAGTCTCTCGGATTCTGTCATGTACCAGGTCATGGAGGAAAAATCACGAAAGGAAATTTGGGACAAGTTGACAAGCCTGTATATGTCCAAGTCGCTGACAAATAAGTTGTATCTCAAACAACAGTTGTATGGTTTGCAAATGCAAGAGGAGTCAGATCTTAGGAAGCATGTGGACGTCTTCAATCAGTTGGTCATAGATCTACGCAAGCTAGATGTGAAACTGGATGATAAAGACAAGGCCATTATTCTTCTGAGTTCACTTCCATCGTCTTATGAGCATGTGGTGACTACCATGACGTACGGCAAGGATACTATCAAGACTGAGGAGATTGTTTCGGCGTTGCTTGCGCGGGATTTGAGAAGATCAAAGAAAAACGAGGCAACGGAGGCTTCTCAGGCTAAGTTTGCTAGTCAAGGCAAGGAATGACCATGAGGCGGGGACGTCGAAGGGCAAGGAGAAGGGGGTACATTGCTATAAGTGTCATGATTTTGGGCATATAAGGAGGAATTGTCTATTGCTGAAGAAGAGGAAAGGTGCGATTGCAAGTTTAGCAGCTCATGGTGATGACTCAGACAACAGCAGTATTGAGATTCTCATGGTGTCTAACGAGAAGTCTGGAGAAGTGTGGATGTTGGACTCGCCTAGTTCCTATCATGTAACATCGAAGCGGGAGTGGCTCTCTTCATACAAATCTGGTGAGTTTGGTGTTGTTTACTTGGGCGATGACATGAGTTACCGTGTTTTTGGAGTGGGCGATGTCAAGTTCAAGATGTATGATGGAAACGAGGTGCTACTTTCGGATGTGAGACACGTGCCAAGGCTAAGGAGTCTAATTTCGCTTGGGAGCTTACATGAGACAGGGTGGTTGTATTAGGCAGATTCTGATAGGAAGACCATAAATATCATAAAGGACGGGAAGATTGTTATGATTGGTGAGAGGACAAGCTCATGTTTGTACAAGCTACAAGGGAGTGCTGTTGCAGGTGGAGTCATGGAAGATGGGTATGCTGGTGTTGTTGTGCACGATCTTGAAGGTGACGAGTCTAGCGTAGGCTCGTCAGGCAGCTCAGCGTGAGCAGCGAAGGAACCAACTCAAGTCCTGATACACGAAGGTTCGAGCAAGTAACAGATTCAGGTTGGTGTGGCATATTCGTCAAGGTGGAGTTTGTTAGAGTTTGTGTCGAATATGTGTACAAATTCGGTTACAGTTTAGGACTTAGAGTTGTACTAGGTGTTAGGACTAGAGTAAGAGTCGGACTCTATCCTAGGCTCTCTCATAAATAGAGAGGTGGACCTGTTGTAACCGGATGGCGACTTAGCATAGCGAGAGGGAGCGGCTGCCGGTGGAGTTCGGCCGTAAGTCGTTGTAACTCTGATACGCTGTATATGCTGGATCAGGGAGGAGCGTCCGTAATCAGTGTCTCGGGGATGTAGGCTTCGGCTGAACCTCGTTAACAAATATCGTGTCTCGGTATCGTCGCGAGGATGAAAGGTAAGTGAGGTGCTATTCCTATGTGGGCCTGCTCCTTGGAAGGGATTTTGGAAGCTAGAATGTCGCGTGTATAACTAGTGATCATAGAGGTTCGTGTAATACCCCCACCGGTAGTAGAGGCCCTTGTGGCCTATCTTGTGTGGTTGTGGTGGAATTAGACACTCATGGAGAGTTTACACAGATTGATGTCATCATATAAATCCACGCATCCCAACCATAACATCTATGGTTTACCATTCTACACAAAGCAGGATGGACGTGTAAGTGAGGTTCTATGCATAAATGGGTCCACTCCTCCGAAGAACTGCGCTAATTAATGTAGAGTGGGGAGTTCGGCGTTACACATCTACATGTACACATGATTGAAAAGTGAAAAACCATAATGTGACATTGCTTTCCAGTTTCCAATGATCCAAGGTGGAAACGTCAGGTTTGATTATATCCCTCAGCATAGAATTACCCATCAGGTACTATTGAAATCATACGCACTTAATTATTTCATTTCTTAGCATAGATGTACAGCATTTGTGATGATCATTATCTTTGATTTAGCCTGTTATCTTTTAAATAAATTAATTATGTACCTTAAAGTTAATTAGTGTGTTACATATTTGTTGCCTTCTCTTTATTTATTGGACATATAAATGCATGTTTTATTGATATGACCATAATTTGACACACTGAACATCAAAACTGGCTTTGCTGAAGCAACGGTACAACAGACAAATTGGCATTTAGAATGCATTGGACATGCTCCACTTATTTGATGTGACACAAGGAATTAATTTTGATTGAATGGTTCTGAGAAACAATTATCTCCTCACAGTTATATTTGTTAACGAAGGTAAAGAACATATAGTACAAATTTGTGTATTTTGTGGGCATGAGATTATTCTGTAGCATCATGCACTGATCATAGAGCAGCCAAATTGTACATACAGAAAGACAATGTGGATAAAAGACAGGCAATAAGATCTTAGGTAGGTTCCTTTTTCTAGCAAATATACACATGAAACTAATCCTGAGCATCAAGAGTACACCTGAACTGATTTTTTTAACACAAATTTCATTGGTATAATTCATTGTAGAGTACAAATTTTCCGATTTAATATTTGAAATTCATCTTCAGAACATTCAATTATCATATTGCACATTCAGATATAGAACCATATTCAAATTACATTTTTTTTCCTCATTGTGGTTAGTTCAATTAGTGTGTCTGTAGAGGGCGCTTTTGTTATGCAAAATTTAAATCAGTGCAGAATCAATTTGTTCATAAATTTGCTTGGAGTTCAGAAACATTGTTGAATTCACCTTTATCATGGCTCATTGATTGCATAAAGTTTAGCTCTGCATGAATTGTGTTATGACAAAGTTTGGAAAATGTTAAAACATTGATTAAATGAAGGATGTGCTTTTGTCATTTCGTTCGGTAGGTGTTTGCATCTGACGGATAAATATTCCACCAATCAAGCCATTTATTCTTTTTTGGTTTCTGTTGACATGTTGTTGTGTCTTGGATGTTTTATACACACAGCCTTAGCATTCAGGGATCCATCTCAGCATGAAATTGATGAAGAAGCTGTTCTTGTACCAGATTCACTACAGCAAACAAGAGTTCTGTTAACATGGGGCTGTGCATTTGGGATTTTGGGTTGAAAGAAAACAGAACAGAGCATTTCAGATGCTTGTACCGACTTCTTCGTCTGATGCACCGGTTGGTAAATAAAGGCTGGGCGATGTGATTTGAAAATGAGTTCTAAGTGTACTGGTGACACATGGTGATCCAAAGCAGTACAAGCATATGCATATTGTCATTTTGATCAGAGTTTCTTTGTACTGGGCACCTATCCCTGGTATTGTTCCATCTGTCGTTTTATAGTATGCTGTTTTCGAAGGACTGCCGCGTAATCAGGCCCTGGTATGTTGTTTTAGTCAAACTTTTTTACGCTTGATCAAGTTTATAAAAAAATATAGCAATATTTTTAACACAAAAAAATGTACAATCAAAATATATTTAATGTTAGATTTAGTGAAACTAATTTAGTGTTGAAAATGTTGCTAAGTTTTTCTTTAAACTTAGTTAAACTTTAAAAAATAACTAAAAAAAATCAAAACGTTTTATAATATGAAAAAGAGGAAGTAGTATTTATCATCAGTTTGATCATTTGTTTTGTTGAGGGCATTGACTCCTGAATTCTCATACATCCCAAGGAGTTGATTCTGGTGTGTGCATGTGCGTCCATCATCATCAGCATGTATTCTCCAAAGCAAGCAACCGTTGGTGTGTCACTCTGAAAATTGGATTTACCCAAAGGCCAAGGCTGTCAACTGGTGCAAGTATACATATGTACTGAGAAATAGTGTGAGCTAGTACGTCTTTGTGACAGATGCAGTGATCTTGATTTCCCTTTTTCATTAATTCCTGCACATGTGATTGGACAAGTATGGAACTATCATTCATCTAGTTATTTGCATATACTATATCATCATCAAGTAATCTCCTGTTGCAGATAGTGCAGTGTACTTGTTCCTTCAGACAACTTGTTACAGTACCCCTTTCCAGGGTGGTTTGCTGCTGCTTCTAGAATAGTACTGCAGTACTGGGGAAATTAATGTACTGAAATGGATTTGCATGTATATGTGGTTGCAATACTATTGATTGGTACTCTCTTCATTTCAAAATAAACTAATCTAGAACACAATTAGAAATTACCCAGTATAACGAATTTGGATAGGTCTCATCGTATCCTATTGGATAGGTTCCATTGTATTTTATAGAGTGATTTATTTCTATTGGATAGGTTCCATTGTATTTTATAGATTGGTTTATTTCAGGACGAAGGGAGTTTGCAGCAACACTCATGGCTGTTGCATCCAAACTTGATAGAATTTCTTCAAAAGCTACATATTTTTATTATTTCCTACATGAATCTGCACGATTTTTTTGCCAATGTTCCAAATAGGGCCTATCAAGGGCAGATACGTGATACCATCAAAGAAGATTGCACATGTTCTCCTTTCATTCTTGTGCTATCATATACACTATATAAGCAAACATTTCATCGTGGCCTATAGTCTCAAACCAAAGGAACCTAGCCACATCACCACCAATCAAGCAAAATTCTCTTGAACTGATCCATACAAAGTAAAGAGAACAAAAATAAGAGCAGCAAAATACAAAAAAAAAACGAACAAGAGAATTATAGCACAAATTAACCCATGATCACAAGCATAAACTATATATTGTGGCATCTAATTAGCAACTAATTGGGGGCAACTCTATCTACCACCATTTTTGGGTCCTTGTGAGCAGCCAGTGAGGCCATGGCGAACTCGAACTGCTCCATGGTGAGGCTGGACATGGAGAGCAGCTCCCTGGCCTCCTCCTGCAAGCCCCTCAGGCTCGAGATGTTGCTGGACCCATCCAGCCCGATGTGGGCCACATGCTGCACGTCAGTGGGGAACCCGATCTCTATGTTCATGTGATCACCTTCGTCCTCCTCCTCCTCCTCCTTGTACACCTCGAAGATGTGGGACAGGCTTTTGAAGCTCTTGATGAGCTTCCGGATTCCCGCGAGGAAGTCGCGCCTCGCCGCCTGCTGGCTCTCCTCCTGGTCCGCGCTCTTGGCCTTCTCCATTGCCGCTTCCTCGTCTCGCGTTGCCCCTAAAATAAATAAAGAGATGAACATAAGAAATACAATAAGAGCCATCAATTGTACCAATTAATTCACCTCGATAGGGAAAAACAAAAAGAGAAAACTCCCAACATTTCCTTAAAATTACGCGTTCTTACATTCCTGGACCCACATGTCAGTCGCCGCTACCACCACTCTGCGGCGAAGAAATGTCCGTATCCATGAACCATGAGAACTAACAAGAAATGGACCGGATAAAAATGCCGAAGAACATGCATTTCACCTGCAGGAACTGGAGCTCTGCAATGGCTCGTTTCAGCAGCAGCAGCAGCAGCTTGTCCTCCGGCCAGCTGCTCGCTGCTGGGCTGCTGCTCGGAGATCGGTGTCATGCTTGCCAGAAACACTAGAAAAAGATCAAGACAGAGAAGGACAGAGCTGTGAGAGATGGAAGGCAACAAGCAGAATGGTGGTGCCTGCCTCCGTTTGGTCGCCATGGCCACATTGTTAAGTATGTATAGAGAGAGGAGGAGAGTGTGGAGTGCAAGGGAAGGCAGTGAGAGAGGGAGGGAGGAAATGGAGGTGGTTATGGTGGTTATCTGGATGGATGGATGGATGGGGGAAGGAAAAACAAAAGGTGAGGCAGCTACCGGTATCACTTTGGTTATTATTGCCTCTGCCCCTGCTTTGCTGCCACACGGACGGACCGGCCGGCACGGTGCTAGGCTGCTAGTAGCTGCATCCACTTGCCTTCCTCTTGGCATGCCTGCCACCTGTCGCCCCAGGATTGGCTCATCGCCATGGTCAGCTTAGCGCACGAATCTCGATGCAGTTTTGCGTTGTTAGTGTAAGTTTTTTTTTTTCGATTACACTTGTATACTTGTACCTTTAGAAATTTAAAAACTAAGGCTAAAGAACAAAAAATAATGAAAAACACCTAGTTTAGTTTAAAATTAGAAACTATAATTTAAATTTGGTTGTGGCTATATAACCTTGTTTGTTTTCTCATACTATACCATCTTAGATGTACAATTTCCATTGCAACTGACGTGTGCAGCAATGAGAGGGAATAAAGACTAACCCAAGATTTATTTCATAAATTTCTCTCAAGGTAGTTTGTTGCACTGATGTGTGCAGCAACGAGATAATAAAGAATAAGCCAATACTTTCATAAATTTCTCCCATAGTATTTTGTTGCGTAATCTTGTACCACATCAAAACGATGCTAAGCACAAGCATTTTTTTTTTGCATAAAGCAAGAATAAATAGTAGATCCCTACCAAACTTCAATGCAAAGGTTGAATTTGCTGGGTCTCACAATCGCATCATGCCAATTAGTTGATGTTCTTACAAAGATCGATATCACCAGACATTCCCTCCAAACAATAAATGTTTTCAAACATTCATTCACCAGCAAACCATGATGGATGGACTTTATTGTAACCTCTTAGAAATGTGGGGACCAGAATGACCACTGGTACAAATATACGCATATGAGAATTTGCGGTGATCATAACTCAAATAAGATAAATGTGCCATTCAATCAAATATTAAATCCATACATAGTGTCCTGGCATAAACCTGGCCTACAACTGTGCAAAGCTGTACTGGTAAACCTGTAGCAGGTCCAGATTAATAAGTGCCAAAAGGTGAATTTATAGTTTGATGTATTCTCACCTCTTTTTTCATCCTGAACTTTGTATAGCTGAAAGAAAATGGGCAACAGTTGATAGAAAATGGTATCAGAATAATATTCTATACGCAAGGAACCTTGAACAGCATAGTGTATATATATTGTATAAGTTAGATGTCAGGTACAACCAAGCAAAAAATCAGACATGATTTCATCATCAAGGCGGCTTCTGCTATAGACTGAAGTGAAGTAGCATGAGGTCAGGAACAATATCATTTGCAAGGGCTGTACATGAATTGCGAATCGTAGCGTAGAGGTGCCCAAAGAATCAATTTAATTCCTCTACTCATTTGCCCAACAGGAAGCAGGGTGACCAAAGGGTATCATCCAAGAGTAAGGAGCTGTTAATGCCGTTCATCATAATGGGGGATAGAAGTATGATGATACGGAGAACCCTAGGAAGAGAACACCTCCGATTGTTGCAACTGTTCGTTGTGAAATCTTGGATGCCAACATGCTCCCACCTATGACTGCAAGTGATGTGCAGACAGTGTGGCCCAATGATGCTCCAACTGCTACTCCGATTGCATTCTTGTGGGTCGCAAGCTGCAAGGTAACATAAGAGCAAATAGTAAGTCATATTTTTGGGCCTAGGAAGATTCAACTTCTTGTATGTTATCACAGCACTCCATAAAATAAATGAAATAGATCAATTATATCAGCACTCAGTTAAGAAATATTAAAAAAATGTGCTGCTAATTGAGTGGTAGCCCTACCGCAATAGTTGCTATTTGGCTTCGATCGCCCCATTCAGCTAAGAAGGTTAAGATAAAAGCCTGCAGGAAGAAAAAAAAATAATGAGGTGCATTTCGAAGAGTCTCATGAGGAATTTTATATTAGATAACCACTAACCAAAAGAGAACTAATATTCAAGTCAAACATAACACGAAAACAACAATAAGGTGCTATTGCACGACACATTTAACATCTGAATTTGTATTGAATACACATGCAGTCCCAGTGTGGAACATTTAACAAACATTTATAAGGTGACAAAAGATAACCTCCAAAAAGATCGGTGTACAAAATCTTCCAAAGAACCGGCGAATGGTCGATTTTCCTTGACCTGACTCAAGCTTCTCTTCGACCTGCTCAGACATGCATAAACCATTAAAAGATTTGCAGTCATTTTGAACACATATACTTCAAGAGCTGCAGCTAGTCGATCTGCATTTAAATGAATCCAATCTATCAAAAACCAAGTCCAAAGACTACTAGAAAATGGGTAATTTACAAAAACTTCAGTCAACGCTAATGCATCAGAATTACCATTAGACATTTTAGCCTATGTCCATCTGCCAGTTTTGAATGAACAAAGTATCATGCTCTTTATTTATCTTAGCTACTGATGAAAAAAAGATCTCATGTTCCTAAAAATGACGATTTTGGCTGGTCAATAGTGCATTTGTAGTTCTTCCTTCCTTTCTTTTCTGTCTGCGAGTGGACTGTGGATGTTTTAATCTTTACTCTTTTAATAAGACCTGTGTGATTGGGTGCTCGACATCCATCCCTCACACTGGATCTTGTGGCTAGATATACGCATATATTTGTATTGTTGGCAACATGTTTTATAAAAACTTTGCATATTCTGCACATTTTTGTATTTAGGTTATTGATTAATACGTAGTCATGTATACAATTTTTAGATTCGAGCATAATTACTTTCGTGCTTTTAACTTTGGATCTTAAAGTATTTATATCGCATTTGTCACAATACCTGGGGCACAATGCTAGTTCAAGAACCAATGGTACCATCTATCGAATTTCCCACGCAATCACAGAATCCGCAGACTTGCAATCAAACACTCGAGGAAAATGAACAGAGGATTTGGCGTTGCGTAATCGCTGCAGACTTTTCAATTCTTCTCATTGCAAATTAAGAAAAAAAAAGGAAATGATCATGAAGCAACTGCATGCACACCATGATTTGGTTGACAATACGTGCCATCCCACATGTCCTGGTCATGGCGCGCGCATCCAGTTGTGTCACACACCATGACCAGGATGTGTGGGATGGCACACGCTGTCAACTGATCATGGCACACATGCAAGAACTACGTGATTATTTCCTTTTTCCCTTTCACAACAAGAAGAACCAAAAAAGTTGCAGTGATTCCACAGTGCCAAAAGCCTCTGTTCATTCCTCGAGTGTATGATCGCAGGTGTGCAGGTTCTGTGTTCGCGTGGGAAATCCATACCAGCTACAATAGAACAAATACCAAAACAAAAGTAAAGATAATAACCCCATCCCCCACCCCCTGTGAGAGCGCACTTCATGTTTAATGGTAGATCATGGCATCAAACACTCGACAAATGAATAATTGAGTTACATTATGAACAACGACAGGTAAATGGTACATAAAAAGGAGATGGCATACTTCTTCCATTTCCTTCTTCTGAGATCCCTTTGGGTCAGACTTCCAAGCAATGTATAACAAACGTAGTCCAAAGAACAAGTACAAAACTAGCAGGGAAACAAAGGAGTAGAGAAATTATGAGAAAATAATGGGAATATTAGTATATAACTTGTTTCATATGTAAACTGTCCAGCATGTGAATTGTGGCAGCAACTATCATCCATGGAAAAATTGAGATATGCATTGAAAAATCTGAACAGGAATATTAGATACATGTTACAAAATCAGTTGTATAGGATCTAGAGTATTGCAAGTCTGCAATACCTAATTTTCTAATTGAATTCCACATAATGTAAGAAGTTTGCAAATTGATGGAAACTGACTTATTATATCCCTCTATCTATAAGAACAAGAAATTGCAGGACTGCCAGCATGAAAACTACGGAATGGTGGATATGAAAAGCATGAACTAGCATACTACTGAAGCAAAACACCTCGAAACTCACGAAATAAGAAAAATGAGTACCTGTAGCAGCACTGTTAGTGTGCTTCCTTGATATCAAGTTGGGGACTATCCTACCAAGTCCAGTTGATAGTACCTTAAGAACAAACATACATATTAACAGCATATACAAACCTGTGTAATTTCTTATAAGATTAAAAGAATTAAATAATTGGGATACACAAATACCTAAACATGAGTATAGACACCACAGGTTGTCCATCATAATAGCACTAATCAGAACAATGGAAAATGCATGATTCAAAAATAAACAATACAGCAACATACAATTTGTCTCTGGACCTACATATACTAAGGGTGAAGGCTAACAACTTCATGTAACAAGTCAAGTAATAAGCATAATAGTAAATCTTACTCCGCTTCTTGCATAGTTGAAGAAGATGTTCTATAGTTAGAACTTCCATTAAATAGGATAAAAGAAATTTGAATGGACAACAAAACGCATTGATCTCAAGGAGCTCACCGTCATCACGTAGAGCGCCGATAGCGCACCAGACAGCACAATTGACTTGGGGTGCCGCATTGCCATTAGCGCTGCGATAATAAAGGTTTCATCTCCAATCTGCACCACCATGAACACAACCCAAACATCAATTTCCCTCTCATCATCAAAACTTCATAGCCACCCTAACTAACCACAAGCTGCAGCTACATGGAAGCCAAACTCCAACCCTCCTAGCTCGGTCTAAGCAGTACCTCGCTGACTAAGATCATCGAGAGACTCGCGAAGAGCGCATCGAACAGCCCGGGGCCGACCTCATCGAGGGCCACCCCATGGTCTCCCTCCACCACTGCTTCCTTCTTCTTCAGCCCGTGCAAGAACCCCTAACAATTTCCATCATCCAAAACCATCACAGATTCGCACTTCAGCACACACAAAAAAAGAACACATCTTTAATCAGATTTAGCGACGAAAGAACCAGATTCCTCACCCCTGCGCGGCGCCCCAGCGAGACCCTCGATCCCCCCGCCGATTCGCCGTCCTCGGCGACCGCCTGGAGAAAAGAAGCAACTTTTTACAAGACTTTTCCAACAAAAACAACATTTTTCCCAAAGATCTGAACTTTCACGGGTTCTTGTTCTTACCACGGCGGCAGCGAACGCGAGGAGGGCGAGGAGGAGGAGGAGAAGTCTAGGGTTCGGATCCATTTCGGGGATCCCACGAACCCTAGGCTCGCGGATTTGAGGAGGGTAGGAGGAGCCGAGCAGTGGCAGCAGGATGAGGTCCTCCTCCCCTTCCCTTCGAATTATTCTTCTTTTTTTTTATGCCGTCGTGTGCGCGAGGGATTAACGAGTTGTGGAGTCCGGTTTGTGGATTAGTCACATTGGGAAATGACAGGGTGAGCACTTTTGTTGGAAAAATAAACCGACGATTTTCTATGCCCGTACCTTCAAATTATGAACTTGGTATTTCATTTGATGAAATACTCCCTCCAATTCGTGATACCATGAGTTGTACTCCCTCGCTACTAAAATAAATAAATCTACTAAAATAAACATATTAACATATTAGTACGGATGACTATAATTTAGTAATATAATTTAGTATTAGATTGATATATTTTATGACAAAGGAAGCACTATTTTATCACTTCATACACTTTCTAATATTTTTATTTTTTTTATTTCTATCCTAAAAATATCATTGTGTGCATATTGTTGTTTAGGTCATTTCGACTTGTCATGGATCCAACCTTCATATATGGCTTCTAACTTAAAAAATAAATGCAAGAAATGGGAAATTTGACCTTTGGAGTAAATTAATAAGCCATACATTGAACACCATAGTTTTCTTGACTAACTAATACTACCTACGTTACATAATAATTATATTTCTAAAATTTAAGTGTGTCCCAAAATAGTTGTCACAATAGAGTATTAATTGTCCTATCAATCACTTTCTAATTCAACTTTCTCTCAATTCTACCCTCAACTACCCTCCTACTCTTACCTATACATCATTTAATGAGGCTTCATAGTTTTTCTTCTCAAACCTTAATACTATTTGCTAAACAATATAGAATTACAATTATTTTGGAATGAAGGTAGTATTAAAATTAATCATAGTATTCACATGAAATTCATCAATAAACAAGAGGATTTCCTAGATTCAAAGTATGTGCTCGAGCATTTATATTAGCTCATAACTGTAGTACATGTTTTTTTTCTAGGTGTGTTTAAGATCAGTGTTCCTCAATAAGATGAAGAAGATCACATGTCTTTTTTTAGATAATGAAAAGAATGCCGGTCTTTGCTTTAAAGAAGCTATAGCCACTTATTACATAATTCACTGAATGGAGAACATAAAAAAATCAGAAGACTAGACAATAACTAATAATACCAACATAAAATAGAGAAAGACATTTATTAAGTCTATTTGCAAATCTCCATCCAAAGTTGGCAAATATCTGCATGACCGTTGTTTCTAGCTTTCGGCACGCACTATATATTAGTTCCTTGTATTCATCACATCTTTATAGTTGTGCCCAAAACCGGAGCAAGTACGTTACCCTGAATAATACTTGCATATAAGATTCCATTGGGGATTTGTAAAAAAACATATCATTTCTACTTAGCCATAGAACCCAACATATAGCAGATGCTCCTACTAGAATGTGTTTCTTTGTTTTTGAGTCAATGCGTATAAGCCAATTCCAAGAAATATGAGAAGTACTATTTGGAGGTTTCAAACCAAAAGAAATATGTACCGATCTCCAAAGGAATCTAACAAAATGACACTCAAAAAATAAATGATGTATAGTTTCATTCTTTATAAAAAAACAACGGCTCGTATTGCCATTCCAATTCCTTCTTGCTAAATTATCCTTAGTTAATATTACTCCTTTGAACAGATACCGCATAAAAAATCTTTACTTTAAGAGATATTTTTAATTTCCATAAAATTTTGGTGCCCACAATATGATCGTTATTTATTAAAGCTAAATACATAGAACGAACCGAGAATTGACCATTTTGATGAAGATTCCATCTAAATGAGTCACACTCATCATTCAACTGAATATGCACAATAGATACCATCAAATTGTGCCAATTTGCCAAGTTCTAACCTACCAAAACTCTTCTAAAGGAAACAATTTGCCAAGATCTGACCTACCAAAACTCTTCTAAAGGAAATATTAAGAGAAACAAAACTCATGATCGCCACTACTGAAATATTTGTCCTACGAACAATATTATACAGAGACGGATATCTATCCATGAAGGAAGTATTTCCTACCCATTTATCCTCCTAAAATCTTACTTATTTCCCATCATTCAGTATCTCCCAAATTTAAAAAAATATTCTTGACCTTCATGAGGCCAGACCAAAAATGAGAATCCCCTTGTTTTCTCTCAACTTAGGTAATTGTATGATTTTGCAGATATTTTCTCTTGAGCAAGTCCTGCCATACTCCTTGCTCATTGATCAGTTTAAAAAGCAATTTGTTTAATAAACAATGATTTTGTATTTCTATATTATGCACCCCCCGTCCACCTTGATCCTTTGTTGAGCAATAATGTACCATCTAGTTAATTTATACTTCTTTTTGTGATCATCTTCTTGCCAAAAGAATCGTGATCTATAATAATCAATTTTTTGAAGAACCCCTTTTGAAATCTAAAAAAAGAAATCATAAACATAGCTAAACTCGATAGCACTAAATTAATTAACACCAACCTCCCTCCTACGGACATATGCTTGCCTTTCCAGCTACTCAATTTTTTCTCAATTCTTTTCTCAATTATTTTCCAATCTTTGTTACTTAGTTTCCTAAAATGCATAGGAATACCAAGATATTTAATAGTAAAAGTTCCTATTCTACACCCAAAGATATGAGAATATTGTTCTTGATAGTCCTTTGCTTGGCCAAAACAGAATATCTCACTTTTATGGAAATTAATTTTAGACCAGAAAGCATTTCAAACACAGATAATAATAATTTCATGTTCTTAACTTTTTCTAAACCATGGTCCATAAAAATCAATGTATCATCTGCGTATTGCAAAATAGATAGACCATCATCCACAAGATGTGGAACTACTCCAGTAATTTGACCATCTTCCTTAGCTCTCTTAATTAAGATAGATAACATATCTAAAACTATATTAAAAAGGATTGGAGATAACGGGTCACTGTTAACAGCAAAATTTGGCAAGGATACGAAGGAGAAAAATATATTCGAGGCGGATTCGGAGGAGATAAGGTCATTTCCGAAAACAGAGCAGCACGTCGGTTGAAAGCTGTATCGGCCGATACAGAATTGGATTCAGTTAGCCGATACGGGCAATGCGAGTTCATATCGGACCCAAGAGAAGATCTGGAGAGATTGCCAAACAAGAATTGAGTCCAGAAGAGGTAATTGTATCTATTGATAAGGAATAAAAGTTAGGTGTTTCTTTTAAGGAATTCGTGGTAAGAGTCCGCCTTGGGACTTGCTTGTTTATTTTGTAATTAGGCAAGTTTGAGTCGTATTCGTTATGGACAAGATTTGTATGTTTGGGTATAAATATATGCCCAGGGTCTTGTAAAGAAAACAACAATAGTTCAATACACATTCTCGGCGCATCGCCACCCTTTTACTTTTACTTTTTGACGAGTTCTTATTTCGGGTTGGGCTGTATCGGCTTCGATCTCTAGCAAGAGGTATGGCTTGTCACAGAGGTTTGTATCGACGGATTAGGACATCATTTTAGATGTTTTAATCTATCTTGTATAACTGCTGTCTATCATATATCTTGGATAATCTAACCTGATGGCTCAATTTACTTGTATCGACCAAGTCTTTTCTAGGGTTTTGTTGGTATCGGCTAAATCGTTTCATTAGTTTAGATTAGCTAAGGTATCCACCATCCTGAAAATCAGTCATAGGCTTGATTGTTTAGTTTTTATGCTTCTTTTCATACTTAGTGCTGCATCAATTGGGTTTGACCTACTAAGTCATGTTTAGAATCATAAAAAATAACATACTTATTGATTGCCAATAAGGATAAAATCGGGGTTTAGCCGATCTTACCTGATATAATTATTTTGCATTTAAGTTTACATGATTTATTTCGCTTAATGTGTTATATCTATCATCTTATATAAGTATATCAACCCTTTAAATATATTAAGTTTGTTTCTAAACCTCACGCTGCCATCGGTTAGGTTCAATCCGTTGAGATTGAAACTTGTTTAGTATATTTGATCAAGGTTGATATTCTTACATAAGGCTATATCGGAGTTCTAGCCGATACATTATCTGAATTATCCTAAAATATCTTATCGGTTATGATATAAGTTCATGTAATTATTGATTTATCCGATCTTGGTTATAAGTAATCAATATTGTCTTGGTTAAGTCCGATCTATCGTAATTGCTTGCATCTAAGAGAAAGATCAAATGAGTAATTACCTATTATTTCTCTCTGCAGCCGATCATGATTGTTTTGGATCTAATCTACAACATCTACCCATCGGCTAGTCATTTAGACTATATAATTGTAAGACAATTGACTTTAAAAGATACCAATCTCATGATGCATCGATTGGGTTCGACCTATAGAAAAAATTGTTTGTGATTATATTTAACCTAAATCTAGTTTATGAGTAGCATCTTCTACCTTACAACCGATTCGACTTGTTTGCATCGGCTAGGTTTCTACGATATGTCATCGGCCATCAGCCGATTGGCTATAATTTACTAATAATGCTTTTTTGTATATCTTGTTGGTTGCAGTATCAAACCAACTGGCACGCCCTGAACCCGAAAAGCAAGATTTGGACTTGCATGGAGATAAGCAGAACTCCCAGACCGTCATGTTTTTCTCAGCAACACGCTTTTGGCACACCCAGTGGGACAGATTTCAAAACTTGCATCATGTCTGCTGAACTTACAGAAGAAAATATTATTCTAGTTACTGTTGAATAACTGTCAGAAAAACAGAAGGCAGAGATGGAACAATTAGTTCAAGATTTTCAAAAGATGTATTTGGAATCCTTCAGTGTTACTTGGCAAGAAAAAGTAATACAAAAAAGAAAAGTAATTTTTTCGAAGTCTGAAGCAGAAACCAGTGCACAAGGAGAAACTGAAACCAAAGTTGAAGATCAAATAATTGATGACAAGATGACCTTACAAGATAGAATTGATTATGCAGTACACCATGCTTTGATTTATCAATCAAATATGTTAGTTAATACATTAACTAATGTGGTCAAGCAGGTGGTAGATGGAACTATATTTGAGGAAAAAGCCAAAGGACCGATATACTTGTGAAATAATGTATTCCCACCTTATAGAACTATCAAGACTGAGATTCCAACTTCGTCAGTAGGAATGCAACAGCAACCGATGCAAGGGGGGCAAGTATCTCAGCAAATGACACAGAATCAAGCTTCGCAGTTAACTAAGGGCACACAACCACCATTGGCCGGAGTACTTCAAAATTTGCAGCCGATAAGGGAACAAACAATTCAGCAGCCCGTTCAGTAGCCGATTATGCCAAAAATTGGACCACAATACATGCATGAGGTACTACAGAATTTTCAACATCAATCACCTCAGCCATATTTGGGTCAACATATGAGTTCTCGGTATCAACCAATCTCACCACATCAATATCGGCCAGAACTTATCCCACAGTTTCAATATCAACCTCAATGTAATAACTATGTACAAGCACCACAGTATGAAGGTAATGGATAGCAGCAGCAATAGGCTAATATGATTGCAGAAGTAATGAGAGAACAATTTGGACTCAAACCCAAGGACAATGGGATCATGTATTGGTACCCAAACCCAGAACATTTTGATAGGGTTCCTTTGCCAAACCAATACAAGATTTCAGATTTCTCAAAGTTTTCAAGTCAGGATAATATTTCAACATATGACCATATCAGTCGATTCTTAGCACAATGTGGGGAGGCATCGGCTGTTGAAGCTTTGAGTGTTACACTCTTTCTATTATCCCTATCTGGATTAGCATTTACCTGGTTTTCTTCTTTACCCTATAATTTTGTCAGACGATGGGTCGATCTAGAAAAACAGTTTCACAAATATTTTTTCAATGAGGTTCAAGAGATGAAGTTGTCGGACTTGACATCCATAAGACAAAGATCTGATGAATCGATTCCAGATTATATTCAAAGGTTCAGAGATATGAGGAATAGATGCTACGGTCTTAATTTAACTGATTCACAGCTTGCTGATTTGGCTTTCCAAGGATTGCTTGGGTCAATAAGAGAAAGATTTTCTTCACAAGATTTTGAAAGTTTAGCTCATTTAGCTCAGAAGGTATCGGCGCATGAACAGCGACTCCAGGAGACAAAAAGATTTGTCAAAAAGGCCAATAATGTCATCAATGTCTACAATTATGCCACTGATTTAGAAAGATGAAGACCCAGATATTAGCTTAGCAAAATGGTCAAGAAATAAGAAGACTGTCATCTGTTAATGGGTTAAAGACACTGAAAAACAAGAAAGGTATGATTTTGATATTAACAAAGCCGATAGGATATTTGATTTGCTGCTACAGGAGAAACAGATTCAACTTCCAGTAGGTCATGTGATTCCATCGGCTGAAGAATTAAGAAAAAAGAAATATTGCAAGTGGCATAATACAGGATCTCATCATACCAATGAATGCAAGGTGTTCAGGCAGAAAATTTAATCGGCTATTGAACAAGGTGGAATCAAGTTCGATGATGGCAAGAAGCCGATGAAGATTGATGGCTATCTTTTTCCTGTAAATATGGTCCACACGACAACAGATGAAGCCGATAAGAAGAATTATCAGACTTATCAACAAAATAAATTCAATTCTGCAAGATTGATCAGCAAGTACCAGAAGAAACAGGACAAACAAGTTCAAAAATATTATCAAGATGATAGAGTTTGTTTTGATCCTCACGGGAATTATGAGTTCTTTAGATTTTCATGGAATGAAGAGATGATGTTGCCATCAATTGAGGATTGTCCAGAATATAGTGATGCAGATACAAGATACAATGGTAGTTCTCCTCAATTAAACAGTTCAAGATATGAGAATCGGCCGATTCAGAAGAGGTTGCCAGTTCATCAATGTCTAGGGCCGATTCATCAAGGTTATTTTAAAGATGAAGTTGAGGAAGAGCAAGAAGAACAAGTTCAAAATCCTCATTGGTGCTCAACTAGAATTTTCACAAAAAATCATAAAAGAAAGAGTACAACAGCTAAAAAACAGGGAGCAAATGTAGGAGGTTGAAGAAGAAATCAACCATCGGCTGAAACACACAAGAAAGGAGTGGTGTGTCTAATCCAAAGTTGTGTCAGACAATGAGGTTAAAGCCGACAAGACCAGAATTTCAGCATCTACCAAGGATAAAGCTATAGCTTCGTCTTCAATCAATATAGTGTTTATGTTGCCAGCAGAATATAGCATACATTCAGCCGATAAGGAAATTAAGGAATCATTGGCAGAGTTAACATTGTCATTACAACAAGCTGTTTTTGAGAAACCCAAAGACAATGAACATCAGCATCTTAGACCTTTATACATTAAAGGATTGGGGCAATTGCTTATTTGACCCTGTTTCGAAGCCTAACTATCGATCTGACCCAACTTTTTTTAGTTTGCTTATTTGACCCTGCTTTTTAAAAACGAACACCCCGTCTGACCCTATTTCCTGTGCACCATTAAAGTTTCATTTTTTTAAAAAAGAAATATAATTATTTTTTGTAATGACCAAAATACCCTCAACCCTATCCACATCTAACCTTATCCACTCATATACCATCTCTCTCTCATATCCCGTCTCTCTCGGTGAGTGGCGACGGCGGTGCACGGAGCGGCGGCACGGGCTCATTGAGGAAGGGAGCGATGACAGGGCGCAGAGGAAGGGGATCCGCGCTGGCTCCAACTTCCGGAGGGAGGGAGCGGCGGTGAGCTGGCGACATACACCTCGACCACCGGCGGCTTTGTCTCCTTGCTACCATGCCTCAGGAGGCCCGACCCACGCTGCGCCGTGAACTGGCACTTCATCACCCAGCTGCCACCGCTCTAGCCCCCTGAGCTACCGGCGTCGCGCGTCTCCAGGATCCTGACGAGGAGCCAATCGCCTCTGCACTGGACCTCGAACCGCACGCTCCCGGACGCCCTAACGTCTGCTGTGCTGACGAAGGTGCAGGAGTCGCCGCTCTCTGAATCCAACATGTACTCGTTCACCTCACACCTCCTCACCCTCAGGAAGAACACCTTAAGGCTCAGCCAAGACGATGGCTCTGGCGTGGCCATGGCGACTGCTGATCCGGGAATTTTCCTCATGTTTCCTACATTCTTGGACCTGATTTGTTCACATCAGAGATGGATTGGGTGAGGCGATTTGAACAGTCAGATAGTAAGTATCCTCGAGTATTCCATCTGCAACGATGAAAATAAGAAAATGAATTAGTGGAATGGAAGGATTTTAGGCATCTGTGATGAACTGCACCATGACAAAGTTTCAGCCTAGTGCAACTGCAAGTCATTGATTCTAATCTGTCGAGTTGGAGTCAAAATTGTCAAATTGACTTGCTCACTTCAATTTGTCAACAATCTATCAAATTGTAGTTAAATTTGTCAAATTCAATCAAATTTGTCAAATTGAAGCAAAATTTGTCAAACTTGTCTTGAATGTGAAACATATGTCAAATTTATCACAAAAATGTCAACTGATCCAAATGTATACACGTTATGACAAATAGGGTCAAATAAGCAAGATATAACAGGGTCAAATAACCAAGGGCAAAGGGGACTATTTGCTCCTTACTTAACACTGTTAACTCACCTTAACGGAATAGGGTCAGATAGTAGGTTCGTTTTTGAAAAGCAGGGTTGTGGAGATTATGGGTACCGGATACCCTCACAGCTGGCTTATCCGACTTACCATAGGGGACAGGTTATGACTCATGATTATGTAAACTGGCTTATGACTTGGGTGTTACGTTACCATTGAGATAAGGTAACGGCTCATAGTCCATAGTTGGTAAGGTTGAGGAGTCCGACGTAGAATATGATAGGGTCTCTGACTTGTAAACCCACCCTCCAGGACTATATAAGGAGGGTAGGGCGTCCCTTGAGGGGCAGAAGACACGCATAGCGATTATAGTAAGAGCATATGAAACTCACGAGAGCACATATTGAAAGAGATCAAGAGATCAATAAACCACTCGGCGGATCGAATCCCCGAAATAGGAGTAGGGTATTACCTCTCGAAGAGAGAGCCTGAACCTGTCTAATTCCTTTTGCATACTAACCCATCGTGTTTGGCGCTTGACTGCTACCCCCAGATTCTTATTGCCGAAACCAAGTTTTGACAGTTAGCGCGCCAGGTAGGGACAGTGCATCAAGTTTTCTTCTTCATCTCGCCGACGAGCGCGATGGGATCTTCATCAAGCTTCGACGACTTCGTCTTCGCCCCTGGGCAGACGTTTCACTTCGGCAGCCTCGACTTCGTCACCAACAAATTCGGTAAGCTCTCCCTCCTCGACTCGGATTTGGACCAGTCGGGAAGGGGAAACCACTCGGCGCCGTTCGGGTTACCGGATGACGCTGAGATCTACCACAATCTTCTGTCTTCCGAGATGGAATCAATCCACTTGGGAGAATCCTCATCATTGTCATCATGCTGCGATCAGGGCTCAAGGGAAATCGCCGTCATACTCCAATCGCTTGGGTCGTGCTCGTCTACGAAGCCCAATGATTACCTCAGCTCTTCCGACTTCGACGACCTCTATGACATCTCCACGGACGAATTCAATGACTCCGACTTCGACAAGGACTACAATCCGATGTTCTTCAATGTTCTCATGGCCGAAGTAGCCAAGACCGACTCGGCCATGGCCCGAAGGGTTGCAGAAGAGGAACGAGCTAAGCTTGAACAGGAGCGCAAGCGTATGGAGGAGGAGAACAAGTGCAAGAAGGAGGAGATCAAACGGAAAGAAGAAGCTGACAAGAGGAAACGAGACCTGAGGGCGACCGGGCGCTCCGCCCGCGAGGCCATACTTCAGACACGAGTCGACAACGCCAACATCTTCCTCACACCCCAACAGAATGCCGTGGCCACCCTCACCCTCATCGACACCGTCATCGAAGCGGCACCCCCTATGGTAACACCACTTCTAGACAAGATAAAGACTATCGTCGCAGCCACAGCCAACGGCGCTCCCACGAGCTCCGCGCGGAGAGCTACCGAGTCCATCGCCGAGACACCCGAAGACAGCCGCCTGCCGTCGATGCGATCCAAAGACTACCGGAGACCTGAGCTGAGCAAGAGACCCGAGTAGAGCAAGACACCCGCCAAGTCCAAAGACCCTCGCCATTACGCAGCATGGAAGCATTAAGAACAATTGGCCGACTCTCATGAGAGAGGTCACGGTCGGCCACCTGTCCACGATCGGATTCGTCATAACTCCAACTACCAAAGCAACTCGTGGAGACCCCTGCCGAGTGACTTGATGGAGGGATTTGACCGGCGTCATCGTAAGCGCAACAGACCCTATTATGAAGACCAAAGGGGATCACCTGACAACTACGATGATGGAGTGCCCGCGTTCACCCGAGACCTGCGTCGAGTGGATTGGCCGAGTGGTTTCAAACCCACAGGGATCGACAAGTATGACGGCAAAACCAACCCCGAGTCGTGGTTGACCGTTTACACCCTCGCCATCCGCGCAGCAGGAGGAGACAGCAAGGTCATGGTGAACTACCTGCCCGTTGCACTCGCCGATTCAGCAAGGAACTGGCTCACAAGCTTACCAAGAGGTTCAATCGATTCATGGAGCGAGCTTCGGGACCACTTCATTGCCAATTTCCAAGGCACTTACGAAAGGCCCGGGACCCACTTCGATCTCTACAATGTGATTCAGAAGCCCGACGAGTCATTGAAGGACTACATTCGGCGTTTCTCGGAGAAGCGAAACAAGATCCCCGACATCACCGACGACGTAATCATAGCCGCATTCCAGAAAGGTGTCCGCGACGAGCTGCTGATCGGCAAATTCGGGCGTAAGCCTCCGAGGACGGTCAAGAAGATGTTCGAAACAGCCGACTCCTACGCCAAATCAAACGATGCAATTAAAGCCTCGCGGCAAGACAAGCATAACAATTAAAGCCCATCGTGGGGGCCCACCTCTGCCGTCACCGGTGAAAATACCAAAAAGCTAAGTCATCATTAATTTTCTTCTTTATATGATATTTTTTTTCCTCTGCATCACTACATCAACTGGTCCTCCGTTGAGCAGTGAGTCGGGGGCTACAGATGTTATATCATATTTTTGAGTTAATTTTTATAATGTTTATCTCGATTGCTTGCGAAATAATCCGAGTAAAACGTGCCCATCGAGTTATGAAACTCTATTTCCCTATACTTTTCATTTGGTTTGTCGATGGATAGTTGCCCTTGGGCCGAATCCTAGCACCCGGGAGCTCGTTGGATGGAGTGTATAACGCAAGGTGCTAAGTATTACTCGGAGGCAATCAAAAGCATAGAGATAAAATAATTTGTTTTCTGCTCTAAACAATTACGAAAGTACCCGAGTAGTAAATTCCGATATGTGAAACTTTGTTCCATTAATGACGAACTCATGTCAATGACTAGTCGGGCAGAGTGTTTAAATGTGAGGAATCATCTACTCGGGGAAATCAAAACCAACAAGAGGAGAAATACATACTTATAAATATTTTAAAATGCTTGAATTTTCCTCAAGTACTATATTTGCATCAGATACTACTCATCCTGCATGTTTATACTACAGGATTGATCAATTTTACATCATCGTCGGCCTACCTTCGCCACCGCCGACCGGTGTTTCCGCTTACACGGTTGATTGGTGACATCACCGTTGTTGGGCGTCTACGTCTTCATCGTCGACTTGCCTTCGCCGCCGTCAACTGGTGTCTTTGCCTACACGGTTGATTGGTGACATCACCGTTGTTGGGCGTCTACGACTTCATCGTCATCCTGCCTTCGCCGCCGCCGACTGGTGTTTTCCGCTTACACGGTTGGTTGGATACACCACCGTTGTTGGGCGTCTACGACTTCATCGTCGGCCTGCCTTCGCCGCCGCCGACTGGTGTTTCCGCCTACACGGTTGATTGGTGACATCACCGTTGTTGGGCGTCTACGACTTCATCGTCGGCCTGCCTTCGCCGCCGTCGACTGGTGTTTCCGCCTACGTTTTCATCGTCAACTAGTTCTATTACCTCTACTTCGTAAGCTTCGTCACTTCATCAACCACGACGTCTCCAAGAGCCTCAACATGACATCCTCAATGCGTATCTTCACTCAAGCAATGGCTACTCAATGACAAACTATAGTTCTTGACTCTATGATTAGTTGTTTCCCAACTAAGCATAGAGTCGGGGGCTACACAAATATAAGACTCAAAATCATCGCTCCAGAGCAAGCTTTCTACTTCAGCGACTCCAACATTTTCACCGATAACTTTGGCTCTCAGTTGATGCTACAGTCTACTCCAAGTTTTTCAAATGTCAAGTTCAAGATTTAATTTATATGTCATGGAGTTTGGAGTTCTTCACCACACACATGCTAGCGTCAAGGAAACTACTTGGGCTTCGATATCTTCTCAACAGTTTGATTGATTATTATCATCGGCACCTTCGTCATCGGCATTATCTTCATCTTCAGTCAACTGCTGTCAACCAAGTTCTTTGCTTTAGGAGTTTGGGCTTCGTTTACACTAAAATTTGACTGGGACATCAACGTCGCCATCTTCATCAACACTTTGCCATGTCTTTTCGGCCTAATCAATTCTGTCACCATTGACGAGCAACTTTGTCTCTACAACTGGTTGTTTTTTTCTACTACGGATCGTCATCACCACCGGTTACGTCTGTCACAGTTGGTTGGCCTATTACGCCGCAACTGATTAGTATTTTCGTCTTCATCGTCCGGCTATCTCCGTCGTTGTCGACTGGTGGTCTCGCCGTCATTGTCGGCCTGTGTCGTCGCTACTGATGTGCGTCTTCATCTTCAACACCGACTTGCCTTGGTCGCCGTCGACTAGTATTCTCTTCTTCAAGGTTGGCCTACTGCGTCGCCATTGATGGGCGTTATCGTCTTTACTACCAGTCGCCTTGTCTGTTGTTACCGATTGATCTTCTCGATTCCATGACTACGCTTCTTTGTCACCGTTGTTGAGACACTTCATCTTCATAGACGACCATCTCTACTGCCGCCAGTCGTCATTATTGCTGGTCACGTTTATCACCGCCGACTATTTTCTTCGTCTCCATGGTTGGTGAATTTTATCATCGCTGTTGATGGGCAACTATGCCTCCACCACCGACATCTTCG
Source organism: Oryza officinalis (assembly GCA_008326285.1). Classification (NCBI taxonomy): domain Eukaryota; kingdom Viridiplantae; phylum Streptophyta; class Magnoliopsida; order Poales; family Poaceae; genus Oryza; species Oryza officinalis. The sequence continues at coordinate 20,995,539 of BDMV01000011.1, read as the reverse complement.
TTACCTTTGATGGGCAATTTTATCTTCACATTGGTGGTCTCGCTTCCATGCCGATTGCATCAGTTGCCACCAATGGATAACCTCGACTGCGACAGAAGGACAAGCAACATGCTCAGGGGCTTCATAGCTCTAGCACGAGGATCATACCTTCAATTTGGACTTATTCTGGATATATGCAATATGAATTCATGGCCACGAGCTTATCTCCTATATTCATGGTCTCGATCAATCATTATTTCCCACAAGGGTCACAAGCTGAGTTTTTGCGCCAGTTGGGATTCAATTATCAAATTTATTTTGGTGCATCCCATGAGGGATAACCATTCGGATCAGAAGATGAAGCGGCGGAGAAGACGCCGGCGCTTCAGTAATTTTTAGGGTATCGGTAGGCTTTCTCGTATTTGGGCCGAGACCCATGAGAGGCCTACAGCCCAATGTTCAGGTGTGGCTAGACACGTGTCTCTTGGGACTTAAGCAGATTTGCTTTGGCATATGCGCGTGTCTCATTACCCAATGCCTTTTAAAATCCTTTCATACAGCGGTTACACAACTTGTTGAAGGTTCGTACGCTGCAACTTGGAAGGTGACAAACAGTAAAGTTTTTTATAACTGTCCTGGTAACTTTTTTATAGGTTGCAGGAGCTATTTAGTTTTTACAAATCATTTGATCTTCTATTATATCAATGCTATTTTGCCACCTTGGTGTGCTCTTTGTATTAAGACCGATATTATGGCTGGAGCTATTTAATATTTTGGTCATATTTCTCAGATGACTAATGAATTATTAACTCAGATTTTCTACCCATGAGGGTTGGTTGAGTTGTTTGTTCCGAGATGACTCGAGCAAAACGATCCGGGTAAGCATGAGCTTGCCGAGTACTCGGATTCATTATACACTATGCCTTGACTATAAGGTTATGTGTTATATAATTTTTATGATCGTTTTTAGCTTAGGCTAGGTGTTTATTTATCTCAGGAGAGTATGACTATTATAGTTCTTGACTATATGCTTAGTTTGATTAACTAAACACATAGTCGGGGGCTACACTGTAACGTCCCGCCTCCACGAGGCCGGGCCCGCTTACTTCTAGCAGCTTAAATAGGACATAGACTGCCCTTACAAACCAATACCAGTCTTTTCTACGCACTTTGTCCTCACTCGTGCGCACCCGGGAAAGATTTCCTGGTCGGTCACCCATCCCTCACTTTGTCCTCACTCGTGCGCACCCGGGAAAGACTTCCTGATCAGTCACCCATCCCTAGATTTCTCCAGCCCAAGCACACTTAACTTTAGAGTTCTTTGGAGATGGGCTTCCGGAAAAGAAGTTGTAACTTGTTAGCATGAGTATCCTATCAATCCTATTATGCCTTGGGCCGGGGTGTTACATCCTCACTCCCTTAAAAGATCGACGTCCTCGTCGATCAACCCCAAGCTAGGAACTCCCTCTCTTGGCCACGTCCGTGTGTCCAGTGCCAGCGCATGTGCTATGCTGTGTGACCACACCAGGTCCACACCAGCCATGTGCACCATGCCTGCGCAACTGCGACACACGTGTCCAGTGCCAGCACATGTGCCATGCTGTGTGACCACACCGGGTCCACACCAGCCATGCGCACCATGCCTGCGCAACTGCGACACACGCGCCCGTGAAGTCGCGAGAGTCGGCTCTGATTCCATACTGTAATGTCCCACCTCCACGAGGCCGGGCCTGCTTACTTCTAGCAGCTTAAATAGGACATAGACTGCCCTCACAAACCAACACTAGTCTTTTCTGCGCACTTTGTTCTCACTCGTGCGCACCCGGGAAAGACTTCCTAGTCGGTCAACCATCCCTAGATTTCTCCAGGCCAAGCACGCTTAACTTTAGAGTTCTTTGGAGATGGGCTTCCGGAAAAGAAGTTGTAACTTGTTAGCATAAGTATCCTATCAATCCTATTATGCCTTGGACCGGGGTGTTACATACACCTAATTAGGTGCATTAGTCGATGCACCTAAATATCTATTTTTGAAGTTTTTGAGATGTTTTCAGCCCTTCACAGCCTTTTTTGGATGATAAAGCACTCGGGAGATTCAGGCAGAGATGATGAAGGCACTCGGCGATGGAAGCAATCGGCTAAGGAGTCACTCGGCTGTGTGTTATTCTAGTTCGAGGCAAGATTATCTCGTCGACTATGAAGGTCTCGGGGGCTACTGTGGAGATTATGGGTACCGGATACCCTCACGGCTGGCTTATCCGACTTACCATAGGGGATAGGTTATGACTCATGATTATGTAAACTGGCTTATGACTTGGGTGTTACATTACCATTGAGATAAGGTAACGGCTCATAGTCCATAGTTGGTAAGGTTGAGAAGTCCGACGTAGAATATGATAGGGTCTCCGACTTGTAAACCCACCCTCCAGCACTATATAAGGAGGGTAGGGCGTCCCTTGAGGGGCAGAAGACACGCATAGCGATTATAGTAAGAGCATACGAAACTCACGAGAGCACATATTGAAAAAGATCAAGAGATCAATAAACCACTCGGCGGATCGAATCCCCGAAACAGGAGTAGGGTATTACCTCTCGAAGAGAGGGCCTGAACTTGGCTAATTCCTTTTGCATACTAACTCATCGTGTTTAGCGCTTGACTGCTACCCCCAGATTCTTATTGCCGAAACCAAGTTTCGACAAGGGTCAAATACGCAAAGTAAAAAAGTAGGGTCAAATCAGTAGTTAGGCTTTCAAACGGGGTCAAATAAGCAATTGTCCTTAAAGGATTTGTCAATTTGAAGCCGATGTCCAAAATGTTGGTCGATGGGGGAGCAACTGTAAACTTGATGCCTTATACTATATTTAGAAAGCTTGATAAGACTCCAGAAGACTTGATCAAGACCAATATGGTGTTAAAGGATTTTGGGGTCAATTCATCTGAGACAAAAGGAATTCTGAATGTTGAATTAACAGTAGGCAGCAAGACAATTTCAACCACATTTTTTGTCATTGATGGAAAAGGATCATATAGTTTGTTATTGGGAAGGGATTGGATACATGCTAATTGTTGCATTCCTTCGACGATGCATCAAAGTTTGATTAAATGGCAAGGAGACCAGGTAGAAATTATGCAAGCTGACAAGTCAGTAAACGTTACTATTGCTGATTTATCTATTTGGGAGATGGAAGGAGTTGATTGTTTGTCTGAAAAAGTTTGGGAAGGGGATTATTTAAAAGTGTCCGATTGTGATATACCGCCAATCGGTGATGGAGAACCCTAACTTTTGCTGTGAAGACATAGGAGATGGCCCCAATTTTTATGCTAAAGACATTGTAGATGATCTAGAGGGTATGTTGAGGCAAGGGTTTATGTCGGCCAATAAGTTAGAAGAAGTAGATATTGGAACTGGTGATAAGCCAAGGCCAACATTTGTAAGTGTTAAATTGTCAAATGAATTCAAGAAGGAATTAATAGTGTTGTTAAAGGAATACATAGAATGTTTTGCCTGGGAATATCATGAAATGTCAGGACTTAGCCGATCTATTATAGAACATCGGCTTCGTATCAAACCAGGGTATTGGCCATACAAACAGCCTCCAAGACGATTCAAACCAGAGATGTATGATGCCATTAAGGCTGAAATTACAAGATTTTATGATGCCAATTTTATAAGGTCTTGCCGGCATTCTGAGTGGATTTCGAATATAGTACCAGTTGTCAAGAGAAATGGAAAGCTTAAGGTTTGTATTGATTTCAGAGACTTGAACAGAGCTATGCCCAAGGATGAGTACCCAATGCCGATCGCTGATTTGTTATTGATGCAACATCTGGACATAAGATTGTAAGCTTTATGGATGGCAATGCAGGATATAATCAAATTGTTATGGCTGAAGAAGACATTCATAAGACTGCATTTAGTTGTCCTGGTGCAATCGATTTGTATGAGTGGGTTGTTATGACTTTTGGATTAAAAAATGCCGGTGCTACATATCAGAAAGCAATGAATTATATATTTCATGATTTCATCGGCTTGTTGGTTGAAATCTATATTGACGATGTGGTTATGAAATCCAAAGAGGTTAATAGACATATAGCTGATTTACGAAAAGTGTTAGAAAGGACAAGAAAGTATGGATTAAAGATGAATCCTAATAAGTGTGCTTTTGGTGTATCGGCTGGACAATTCCTTGGTTTTCTAGTTCATGAAAGAAGGATTGAAATAACACAAAGGAGTATAAATGCTATCAAGGATATTGAGCCTCCACAAAATAAAACCAAGCTATAGTCCTTGATCGGCAAGATTAATTTTGTGAGAAGATTTATTTCTAATTTATCGGGTAGAATTGAACCCTTCACTCTGTTATTGAGGTTGAAAGCCGATCAAGAATTTATATGGGGGAAAGGCAGCAAAAAGCTTTGGATAACATCAAAGAATATCTGAGTTCACCTCTAATGTTGATGCCACCTTAAAATGGGGTCCCGTTTAAGCTATACTTGTCAGCCGATAAGAGGTCTATTGGTTCAGTTTTGGTTCAAGAGGTTGAAGGAAAAAAAAGAGCAATATTTTATCTTAGCAAAAGACTTTTGGATGCAGAAACGAAATATATCCCTATAGAGAAATTATGTTTGTGTTTATACTTTTCATGTAAAAAGTTGAGGCATTATCTACTTTCGATTGAATGCACGGTAGTTTGCAAAGCCGATGTAGTAAAATATATGCTATCGGCTCCAGTCTTGAAAGGTAGAGTTGAAAAGTGAATTTTTGCTTTGATAGAATTTGATCTTCGATATGATCAGCTAAGGCAGTAAAAGGGCAGACGATAGCCGATTTTATCGTTCAGCATCGAGGTGATTCAATTGGATATGTTGAGATGATGCCTTGGACATTATTTTTTGATGGATCCATTTGCACGCATGGTTGTGGCATCGACTTCGTAATTATATCATCTCGGGGGCATGTTTTGAGTTTGCTTTTACAATTAAATATTATTATACAAACAATTAGGTAGAGTATGAAGCAGTAATTAAGGGATTGCAGCTTTTGAAGGAGGTTGAAGCCGATGCGATTGAAATTATTGGTGATTTATTGTTGGTTATAAATCAATTATCAGGCGAGTATAAATGCAAAAATATTGAGAATTTATAATGAAAAATGCCAAGAGTTGATGAATGTGAGGACACCCCGAGTTAAATATTATGTAAGCTACCTGAAGTGATAGCGCAAAATATTTATTTAGATGGGGTCTAATAATAATCAAGTAAAATAGTAACCATCCAATCTCATTGATGCCCTATCAAGTCAAATAACATACATAGTATAAAACTTGAAGCGCTGAGTAGAGAGCATAGGGGATATTGCTGGGACTTTAGCATACCAGTCAACTTTAGCCTGAGACGTGCCCGTCAAATCACACGAAGGTGGCGACCAAATGTGCTACACAACTCAGGAGACTTGACAAAATTCGCTAAAACTCTACGACATCCCAAATGCTCAATACTCATATCGGTGTAGAACTAGATCCCAGGATAAGCTCTAGTCCACACTTTCATCTAAGCGATGAAGATCAGAAAAATAAGGAGTAAATACAAATAAACTTTACACTACATCTTAAATTAAATACATAGGCCAATTGGCCGAATAGCTACTGATCCGCGGAAGATTGGCTACCCGAAACCATAAGCAGCCGACTGGGGTAACCCCTATAGATCCAACCTAGAAAAAGCAACGATTTCCAAATCACTCAAATTAAACTAAGTCTAACACCTGCAAAACAAGTTATACATTTGGCAAGAGTCAGTACATTAATTCAATTAATGTACTGGCAAGCGCATAATCAAACCTATATACATGAAGGCTCTACTTCAAAGAGAGGCTATATGTGGACTTAATTTTTAGCACAAAGCCAATTTTAGTTCATAAACATTTGTAACGTATTTAAGGAATATCATTTGCAAAGTATAAAGCATAATTAACATGGCATGGTGTTAACATAAATAAGTAACCATTATTCCTTACTACCCAACTGGTAGCAACGCAATAATATCACATATATTCCTTATTACCCAACTGGTAGCAAGACAATATTGTCACATTCATCATCATTTCAAAAGAGTCAAGTATCAAAATCATTTATAAAACACAGAAGTATACCCACATCACATCGCTATGCCGCTCATGACCGTGAGCACGACTAATCGATTAGTTTTAGACTCTGCAGAGTTTGTACAGGTTTACCCACATGATATGAACACTCTAGTTTGTTTTGTGCTCGCGAGGCACTATCACACTCTTCATGGTGAATGGCTTTTACATTAAGCATTGTCTAACCTTGCATGAGCACAATAAGTGTGAATCCACCCTAGGCTTAAGTCCTAGAGCCATTAGGTGGTGGGCCCACGCCTTAAGCCTAACGTTGTGGCGGCGAACACAACCGTTCCCCCACGAGGCACGTTATCGTTGTATTGGACATACTTAGACGCCCATGCCATGAGGCGAAACATTACACTCGTCCCGTCACGAAAAACATACACATAGGAACAGTTCACTCGTCCTAAAATTCAACACATACATGGGTAGTTCCTATAGATAGCCCACAGTTCACTCATGGCCTCTATCTATACTATGACGCCCTCCCGAATGCAAGGTTAGGAAAATACTTAACTTACTAGGCCAAGGTTATCCCATAACTAACACATGTGGATGTACGGTAAACATAAGTGGATGACATGTAGTTTAGTCCTTAATCGACTTAGGCGAACACTCCCTCCATCGGTATGCAACTACTACCATATGTATACCACTTGCCGTCCAAGTCTAAAATTACATTTTATCTCATTTTATTTCACAAATATGCAGAGAATCACCTCTGTCCATAATGTTTAAAAGGAATTCAAATAGTGTAGCAAGTGACCCATAACCATGTTTCAGTTATCACTAAGCAAGGCTAAGCATTTGCACTTTATAAAAGCATAGTTATAGTCATATGAGCACAATTAAAGTACTCTAATTGATCCTAAGGTTTAAAACAGCAAGGGGGTGATTTCCAAAAGGGAGTTATGCATCTTTTAAGGTGTAACTACAATTTATAGTTTTGAAAGTACCGATAGTTAGAAATACGTGTGCAACTTTATAAAACAACACACTTAGCCTGAAAACATAGGATTCAATATGTTCAAAGGGAGAGGGAAAATTTTCCTTGATTGATGATATAGTGAACAACACTTAATTCACTCCTTCATCGTCAATGTTATAATCTACACAAAATACACGGTATTCAAATAAATACCAAAATAGGCGAAAAAATACAAAATGCTCTAAAATGCATGATTTGTGCACAGTGGGTTGTTGCTGTCCTTTGATGAATTTAAATGAAAAAAATCATATTTTTATCTCTTTTCATTTATGAGTTATGAAATTTCAAAGTTTGTATTGACATATAGTATTATTTACTTAGGTAACGTTGTGAAACATCTTTAATATGTGATTTTGACAAAGTTAACATTACAGGGGTGAAGAGGATTATTTTCTAAGACTAACACAATTGGTTTCATAATTTTTAGAGCTAGTATGAATTTCTTATGTATTATACAAGTAGTGATATGATATATGTTAATAATTCTTTATATACAATTTTAGAGATTTATTTTGTATAAAGTGTATTACTTTCTGTTCTTGCTAATTAAAGTGAATGGTCATATTAGCCTACTAAAACTGAATTCATAACCTTTGAAGTTAATATGAGTTTCCTATGAATTTTAGAGTTAAAAATGCATATGTAGTACTTATTTTGTTATACAAAATTTTAGTACTATTTCATGTATAGAAGGTGTCAAGTTTTGCTTCACGTAATTAAAGTTTATGCCAAGCTGAACCTACAGAAATTTGGTTCATTCCATTTGGAGTAAAAATGAATTTTCTGTGAATTTCCAAAGTTGAAACATGTATTGTGCCTATTATTTCATATACAAAATTTTAGTGATATTTGATATGCTATAAGTACCACATTTTAATTCATAGTATTAAAGTTCACCATTTTACAGAACTATTGAAATTGGATTCACCTCAAAATGAGTTATATTTGATTTTATATGAATTTCACAAGTTTGGCATAATTTTTAGTTGAATAGATATTGCTTTAGCTATTTTCTTTTATATTTTTGGATTAAAAATACATGGGTCTACAGGTCAGTCTTTGGCCAATATGCAAAAAGGCCCCTAGGGTTCTAGAAATTGACCCGAGCTCCAAAGCACGTGCTAATACAAATACCATTAAGAGTCCCTGGTGATTTTAGTTATTACTATTAGGTCCTTGGTCCCACATGTAAGTCTAAAGCGTTTTACATTTTAAACCTTACAATATTTAAACATTTGTTAAGCTGGATCCCTACACGCTAATGAGCATGGGCCCACATGTAAGTGAGACGGCGCAAGGAGGAGCAGAGGCAGCAGCGCTCCGGTGAGGTTTGCGGCTTTGCCGGCGGCGAATGGTGGCAGATCTCGGCGAGTGGCCAAAAGAGAAAATGGAGAAGGGTTCCTAGTGAAGCTATTGGTGGTCTTCTTGCAAGTTGCAGTGGCCGGATTAGATGGTGACGGCGGTGGAAGCGGCGGTGGCTCTCGGGGTGTCAATGCATGTAAGGCTTCGGCCTGAATCCGTGCAAACTAATGCATGCATGTGTATCTATAAGGTTAGTGGCTACCTACCGGAGGGTGCGCTAGATGTCGGCTTCACGGCGACGGCTCGCTCCAGTCGATGAGCTGCTAAGAGAAGGTGCACGAGTGTCACGCCCGGAAATTTAGCCAAATTTCCGAACTATTTTGTGTATTGAATCCCTGTCCAGGCATCAGCCAAGGTACACAAAACGACAAATCAATAAACAGATCCAAACGTAAATAAAGCGATAAAATACTTACAGAAGAGGCACTTTGTCCTCACACCCAAAGAAAACAGCAGCGGAAAAAGGCAATCCTAGCCGGGCTTCAGCTTCACTCCACAGGCAAACTCAACTGGGGTCTGAGCCTTGGTCCTCTAACTTCATCTTCAACTCAGAAGTACAAGACTTCTGAAAAGGGGGGAAAAATAGCAAGATTGAGTATAACCACCGTACTCAACAAGCCACACCAATGATGCATACGTGCAAAGGGGAGACAGAGAGAGGCTTGTGGCTATTTGCAGAAAAGCGATTGAAACCTTTATACTTTAAAACAGTAAAACAGTTGTTTAATTAAGGCAATATTAGTTCTCCACTGAACAACGCTACCCCACATTGAACAGGCCCAACCAATCCACCTGAACTACACCAGTTCATTAAGACAAATTATTAAGGGTGAGACTAATCATGGTGAATCTGGTCAATCGCCCATAACCGTGGGCACGGCTATTCGAATAGTTTTACTCTGATCAGAGGTGCGCAACTGTACCCACAAGACGCGATCCACCGTATGTCACCGTGCCATGCCTGACACGTTACCATGCGCGTGATCGTGACAAGATCCTTCACATAACCCTCCCTAACCAATCGTTCCCACCACGGGTTTCGCCCCCACCTTTAAGTCCAAGGTAGGCAGCCCCCCTCGTGCCACGATGAATCCGGCAGCCGATCAACGGGTAAGTCCCCCGCCGACCCAACTCCATCACGCCCACCCTAGTCTGGTACGTCAGCTAAAGACGAGTTATGCTACAGATCCAGCAGTTGCCCATTCTTGCTTGTGGTAAGCACTGTAAGTCTTCCAGGGTTTCCCATGAACCGGTCTTTAATTGCCATGGGCGCGACAAGCAAAACCATGCACCCACAGCCCGCCATTAAGTCATATTTTAGTTAGATAATTACGACCAATAAAATATGGTGAGATGTTTCGAGCTCACAGCTCAGCTAGAAGCTAAAAAGTAAAGGTGTAATTATCCCAACAAATGAGCTAATGGTAATTAAGCATGGCTAAGCATATATAATTCTAGCAAAGTCAACATAAGTGACATCAGCTAGTCAAATTATCACCAAAGGTAAACAAAGGACGGTTAACAAGTAAACATGGCACAAGCGAACAGATAGGTAAACCCTATTCCCATGTAATTAGCAAAACATGCACTTTATTTGCAAACGTAAAACATTTCATAAAATAGGTACAACATGCTCAAGGGGGAATGTGTGACTTGCCTTGCTTCTTCAAACAACCTTCCGAACTCTTTTCCTCGCGAGCGCAAACTTCCGAAACAGCGGAATCTACACGCCGGCACGCAAAACGAGGAAAAACTCTAATAAAAACCAAGTAAACAGTATATAAAAAGTAAACAAACATGTAGAGCTCTATTTTAGATGAATTTTGCAATTTGAATGGCTCAATTTGGAGTTCGTATGAATTAGATATGAATTTTAGAAGTTTTGAGCCCTCTAAATGAATTTCTGGAAATTAAATCGATTTATTGCGTAATTATTAATTAATTTTATAAAGGAAAGGACTACGCTGACATCATCAAAGGGAATCGGCGCCGGAACGGCGGGTCCCACGTGTCAACGGGTCAAGGGCGGCTAATCCACGGTGGACCAAGTCCAGGCACGCACAGGTGCGGACGCACCACGTGGCGCTGACGTGGCGGCCACGGCGGATGGACGGGAGAAGGTAGTGCCGACGTGGACGCCAACGTGGCGAAGCCGCGGGCGGCCACGTGGTCTAGGTGTGGACCGGATTAAACAAAGAGGGCCCACGCGTCGGCGACATAAAAGTCGGCGAACCGGGGAGGAAAAGGAGGTAAAATGGACTTTGCAGGGGAAAGGGAAAAGAAATTAGGCTGAGGGAGGTAAACTGGACTTCCTCGGGAAAAGTTAAAAGGGCCGATGAGAGACAATGGGCTCCACTGGAAAATGGGCTGAGGGCTGAGGGACATAAAGTAGACTTTTGTGTGGAGAAAGGATAATAGGCCGGCGGCCCAATAGAGGAGAAAGGGCGAGGAGGGAGCAAACATGGATTTCTCGCGAGGGAGATGGGCCAATCGGCCGACGGCCCAAGGGAGCGGGCGGAGAGACGCAAAGTAGACTTTCGCGGGGGGTAAGGTCAATGGGCCCAATGGCTGCTGGGCCGGAGGGAGTGGTGGGCCGGCCCAGGCGCGGCCTCTATGCCGGGCGGGCGGCTAGGGTTTGGCCAAACCCTAGGCCGACCGGCCATGGCACGGCGGCGGCGGCCACGGGTCGAGTGGCGGCGGGGCGGCGGCGCGGCCACCAGCGGGGACGGCCGGTGAACGGCGGCGACGGTGGCGCTGTGGCGGCGGCGGCGTGCGACGGCAGCGCACGGGGGGGGGCGGCGCACCGGGGAGGAGAGAGGAAAGGGAGAGGGAGAGGGGCTCACCGGGTTGGCCGGAGCCGAAAAAGACGACGACGGCGCCGGCGCTGCGACGCGGGGACAACGGCGCGGAGGGGCGGCCGAGGCGCAGGGAGCAGCGGCGAGGCCGGAGGGGGCAGCGGCGACGCGCGAGGACGGCTCCGGCGGCGGCGGCGTGCGACCGGAGGTTGCGGCGGGCGGCGGCGCACGGGCGGAGCGCGCGGAGGAGTGGGGAAGAGGGCGGCAAACTCGGGCAAGGAGGGGAAAAGGTGGAGGGGAGCACGGGGTGCTTTTTATAGGCGCGGGGTGGAGGATCGTGGCCAGGGACGACCGGGAATTGTGGCGGCGGAAATGGCGGCGGGGTGGTTGCCGGCTTGACCGGCCGGAGGAAGGAGGAGGGAGGCGAAGCGGACTTGTGGCGAGGAGGGGCAAACGGGCCGGCTGGGCCAGAGAGAGAGGGAGAAAGGCGGACCGAACGGAGCGGGCCGAGCTGGCGAGCTGGGCCGTGGGAGAGAGGGCGGGGTTTTGGGCCGGAAACGGCCCAAAACAAAAGGAGACCTTTTTAATTTGTTTTCCAATTTATTTAATCAGTTAAATGAACTTTGTGACTTTAAAATTACTTCTTTAGCTCCAAAAATTCACGAAAAATTCTGGAGAGTACTTTAGGGCACAGAGAATATTACAAAAATATTTCCGGCCAAGGTTTTTAAAGGAAATTTTAATTTTCCTCACAATTTCACTTGATTAAATTGCTTTAAATTTTTATTAAATTTTGGAAAGTGTATTATTAGGCAATTTTTAATCCCGATCGAAAATTGGAACGTGACAACGGGTGGTTAGGGAGGTCCCTAGGGTGTTACATACGCAAGGAATCAAATAGTGGCTCACCAGAGAAGGAGGAATCGACAGCAACGACGGTCGACCGGAGTTGAGGAAGAAGAGGTCGATCTTCGGGTTCACAACATCCTAGCTTGATTCCTTTGGTCAGCGGGCTCCTGGGATCGAGGTGATGATGATGGCGTGACAGCTTGGCTTGGGGTGGTCGGGTCCGGAGCTCCCGCGGACACGGCGGCGTTCCAGCGAGATAGCTGCATGATATGAGGCGAGGTTAAAGGGTATGAACTCGGCGTTGAATGGCGACTACGGAACACTACAGGAGAGGAGCCGACCGCGGCTTGGTGGCGATGACGATGGTCGTCGTCTCCACGGCCGACGGTGAAAATGTGAGCGTTGAAGAGGCCGAGGGCTCTCCCTCTCGAGTTGCTCAGCTCCAAAAGAGTGTAGAAGAGAGGGTGATGCGTTTGGGAGATGATATGGGCGAGCTCGGTGCCGGACACGTCCTGGCCACGCGTTGAGCACGCCGGCGTTGACCTTTCTCGTTCTCTCTGTCTCTCTCTCGCCTGCTTGAGCGATGGAGGATGGTGTACAAAGATGAAGCGAACTCAAATGGCTGCCTGGTGGGTCCAGGGCGTTTTAGGCTAGGTATGGGTGAGGGGGTAGGGTAAAGAAATTAGTGAATACAGTGTTTGGACTATTTCAAGATTTTCACTATATATTTCACTTCTCCTCATTTTGTAATTCCATTGTTTAATTTGTGGGCATGATAAATTCGAGTGGATTTTTCTGGAGGTAGAATAAAATACCTAGTTTCCATTTTGTTTGGTTCCACTCAAAAATGTCATATATTTTATTCTTAGGAAAATAAAGAAATTAGGTCTAGCCGAAACTGATTTGAATTTTTAGGAGGTCAAAACCTATAAAATAAATTCTGGAAAAATTATGTTAATTCATTATAAATATACTAGTATTTGAATAAATTATGTTCTATATACATGCTTATGTAATTTAATGCTCATATGAGTAAGGTATAGTTTTTTGTCAATTAGGGTTTAGAATTAAACCAGATTTTAACTTCTTTGTCCAATTTAATTATGGGTTTAGATGTAAAGATAAAATCATGCCAAAATTCAAGTGAGTCTAATATACTGATTAGCATCTACATGAAACCATGACTTTATATTGCACTAATTATTTTTAAATATTCAATGAGCTTATTTATATTTAAGTGTTCCTATTCTAAATATATGTTTTAAATGATTGTAAAAATATACTTTGATTTGTAATTAACCAAAAATGATATTGTTAGACTTTACTTTCATTTCACCATACTTAATCTCACAAGACTCTTGTGCCCTTGTGTGTATATATTTGAGTTAGCTTAAGTGTACTTAAGGTAACAAATAGGGTAATGTTTTTATTATAGATGAATTAATATATATCCATATTTATGCTTATGAGACCTATTATGAAGTGCATCCAAGATCCAAAAACATTTAAAAGGAATCAAATCACACAACACATCTTATGTTTATGCAAGCATGCAAATGTTTTACATGTCAAATTAAATTAGGAAGGAAAAGTTTTAAATTATTCGCAAATTTGCATATGGGCACTAGCTAGTTTAACCTTACATAGGTTTTAAATTTGAAAAATTTTGGTCATTAACTCGGAAACACATTTTTATTATTTAGTTGAAGTCAAAATTCAAAATTTGAATTTTGGGTATGTTACAATGAAGAATTTCAGGATTATTACGATGAAGCATATTCCCAATAAACAAAATGTTAAGTAAATGATTTAGCCCAAGGTGCATCGGGTTATAAGCCGATGTTGAAAGATGTGGAGATTGAAGCTGCAAATGTCAATGCCGATGATTGGAGGTATGAGATTATCGAATATTTGAAAAATCCTTCTCAATCGGCAACAAGAAAATTAAAATATAAAGCTTTGAAATATGTGTTGCTCGATGATGATTTGTATTACCGGACGATTGGTGGGGTTTTACTTAAATGTTTAAATTTGAAAGAAGCCAAAGTTGTTATGTGTGAAGTACATGAAGTTATTTGTGATAAACATCAATCGGCTCATGAGATGAAAAGAGTTCTGAATGTTGAATTTACTGTAGATAGCAATACAATTCCAACCACTTTTTTGTCATTGATTAAGGGTTAATTGGATCCATGTCATTATAAATTTGCAAGTTTGAAAAAGTACCATTACTATTCACGAAATTAGAAACATGTCACACAATTTAATAAGGTCTTCGAGATGTGTACCACTGCTTACCCTTCGCCATCCTTTCTAAATTTTTCTAACCAAATTGCCCTCGTTTTCTTTCTCCATCTTCTTCCTCTTCCCATTTCTCTCTCTCTCCTCTCACCCCTCCTCTCTCTTCCACTAGTCAACGCCGGCCATGGGCGACGGGGTCCATGGAGAGGCTGAGGTAGACGGGGTCCGGAGCCTCCCCTCTGATCCTGACCTGTCGCCCCCCACCCAACGCTCATGCCTCTGTCGTCGTTGCCCCGAGAGTCGTCGTCATGAGTCGCAGCAGTAGCGTCGCACCTTCGTCATCGTCCCTGGAGCACCTGCACTGTCGCTGGGCCACGAGGTCCTCGCCTCCGTTGGCTTCCCTGCCTGTCCCTTACTAGAGATCGGGGGGACAAGCGCCCGTCACTGGCCTCTCATTTGGGCCGCCGCCTCCCCTGGATCCGTCACCAAGTAGCAGCAACAACCACCTCCAAGCTCTGCCACAACGCCATCCTCTACTCCGCCCAGGTCGTGCGATTTCGATCGGTCGGCCTCGCTGGGCGCCTGCCTCTTCACCGGCCTACCCCGAGCATCCCGTGCCGCCTTCGTCCACCACGCCGGACGGCGCCTCCCGAACACCCTGTCGCCACCGGTCGCTACCTCCCATTGCCATCCTGGAGCCCTCGTCCCCACGCCCACCTCAAGGCTGCCATGGATCTGGAGGATTTCGCCGTCATCGGGCCCATCTACACCTCCCCGACAGCCGTAGCCAGCCCGCATGGCGGAGCCGACAACCTCCGCAGCTCCGCCGCCTGCGCAACGGCGTCCCTCCTCCTCTCCCCATGCCCGGCGGCGATGTCACCGGTGGGAAGAGGCTGCGGTAGGCTAGCGAGAGAGATGAGAGGATCAGAAAGAAGAAGAAGGGGCATTTTGGTCCCAAAAAATTATAAAATGCAATGAACAGGTATGCAATGGCATATGTCTAATACCTATAAAATTATAATGGCATCCTTCCTATAAATCAATTAATAATGGTATTTTTTCAAACCTACAAATTTATAATGGCATGATCCAATTAACCCAAATATTAAACCTTTCAACATTATGGAGGAAAAGAAAGATTTTTCAACCATGTCACCAGAGTAAGGACATACATGAGGTCTCTGAAGCGTATACTGCGTCATTATATAGCCTTCATAGTTTTGCATCTTGGGAATGAAAACGGTGGGAAATGGTGCGAAAACGTACCAACCATTTCTATAACCACTTTTTTCTCTAAAACAAAATAAAAAATGATAAAACTGAAAATAAGAACGTTATCAGGAAACTAGAAATGGAGCTACATGGACAGAAACATATCGATGTTGATCGAAAATTGATAATAAATATCAAAAACATTGAACTATAAAATCATATATTTAATGACAAAATAAATTCAATGTTACACTATATAAATTACACATTGTCTCCGTTTTAACCATGCACTTAAGTTAGGGGTTTGGGTTTGGTTGATGAGTTGATGAGCCTCTAACCTACGAATTATATCAAATAAAGAAATAGACTATAGATATTTGTGTATATTTGCGTAATTATCATAATAAAAAAGGTGATTTCCATAAAGAATAAGTAAAATTTGAAAACGATCGGTATAATTTTCATATTTTTTATCATTTTATTTTTTTTCATCAGTAATCATTTCCATATTGCTCGACCCATAAAAATAAAAAACGGATATCGGCCGGTCAGAAATTTCCATGACTATTTTCATGCCTAAATTTTGATCTCCACTTTTTGAGTTGGTATCTTTTGTGTTGTCTACCTTCAATTGCACAAAGGCTACACCATGCTAATCTGGTCAATGTGGCGTTAATATTGAATACTTGAGGTAGGGTATAAAGAGTCATTTTTCTCCTTTTCTAATAACTGATGACATGGATATAAATGGTTCCCGTAGGCCTAATTCTGTATATTAGGTAGATCTAATGATGTTGTGCTTCTTAAATAGATGGCACAAGTTTGGTTATGAAGTTTTCTTTCACGCAAACATGTGAATATTGCGTGATGCATTGGAGAGAGCGGTGTTGAAAAGCGATAGCTTCATCAAGAAGAAAAATTGGCATGCAACTAATTAATTTAAAGATCCCAAAAAATAAGTTTTATACGTCACTGCACTATTCACTTGTTAAATGGAGTAGGAGTAGTATTTACTGTGGAAATGACCGTTGTAGTTTCTTCAGGTATATTTCCTCCACAAAAAACATAACCTAGATAAATTTAAAACATAATCTAGAACAATAAATCTGAAAAAAAAACCTAATCTAGATGAGGATAAGACAAAACCTAGACAATAAATCCGAACAACCTATGTTGTATCTCATCTTGCCTAGATTGATTTTTTTTTTTAATGAGGGAGTACATATAATCTAAATGTATCTAGGCTCTGTCACAGCATTTTGGCCGTAGCTTACGGTGGCTCAAAAAATGAATCGGATTATTAACGCGATTAATTAAGTAATGATAATTATAAATTATAAAAATAAATTTATTTTTTTAAAAAATATATTATCATGCTCACAGTAAAAAAGAGTAGCAAAATCCAACATTCACTTCACTTTCAAACTTAGCCTAAAAATGTCACATGGCTACAGGTTTCGTGCGTGCGTACGTATAAATAGTATATAGCGAGTCAGTAATAGATTGGTGTCTATGTAGCGGATTATGGATAACGGGCGCTATAGCAGAAGCTAAGTTCCAATAGCAACACGTATTTGAGTGTATATATTATGAATAATGACTATATAAAAATATTAACAAAGCAACTAAGAAACAAACTCAATACACGTATAACCTATGAGGAGAAGTAAAGATTTAGTAGCACTCAAAGAGTTGATGTCTTGTTCCAACTTAAATTAAATTAAGAAGCAAACATGGTATTTTACTCATTGGATGTTATGATTCACAAGAATACAATTTTTCGGGAGACAAAACAACTAACAAACTGAACATTTATTTTGTTATGGGTTAATGATAATATAAAATAGGCTCACGCTATAGCGGCCCACTAAATCGAACTGCAACCACTATAGCGGCCCGCTAGCTCAAAATAGTGGCCACTAAATTTCAAACGTACTATATTCAGTTTGCTAAGTCGTAGTGGTAGCGGTAGGGGGCTTTATTGCCGGTAGGGGGCCTTATCGCCAGTCTTATCGCTATAGTTATGAACATTATTTATTATCTTGCATACAAATACCAATACCTAGCCGATACATACCGAAAACAAAACAGTTTTATTTAAAAAAAATTCCAAAATTCCAAGCCCAGTAAAACAGCTGCTGCCTCGCTGATCGATCTCCCCGTAATCAAATCCCACTCACAGCAGCACAGAATTCTCAAAAGAAAAAAAAAACCCACAGCACAGGGGTCAAAAGTCAAAACCCCCCTTCAATCCTAACGCGTGGGCCCCACCCCCTCATTAAATCCACCCCCGCAATAAATCCCCTCCCCTAGTCTCTCTCTCACCGGAGCATCTACCCGCTTCCCTCCGCCGCCCACCCCCGGGCCCACCTGTCCTCCTCCCCCTTGCGCCGAGGGTAACGCAAACCAGGCGCCGCCGTCGGTGCGCGCTCTCTCACTCCCGCGGTGGGTGGGCCCACATATCCGGCCTCCCTATGCCGACCCGACACGTGGTGCGGTGCGCGCGCATGGGCCTCCCCACCATGCTGGGCCCCACCCCTACATCGCTGGAGGGTGGACCCACGCGGTGGTGGGCCAGGGCGGGCAGCGAGGCAGGTGCGCGGGCGTCGTGGTGGGTGGGCCCCACGGAGGCACGCGCTGGGAGGAGGGAGTGTGGGCCCCGGCGCCTTTTGACGGCCCAAGGTCGCCGCGTTCCCACCTCGGCGACGCCACGTGGGAAGCGCACGTGCGGGGAGTGTGCTTCCGTGCCGGCTTGGGGCGATCCGTGGCCGTCGATCTACGATCGGACGGTGCAAGGGTGGTCGCACGGAGAGAGACTGGACGAGAGGAGAGGAGGCGGGGGTCTCGCGTGTGCGACCCTGGTTGGTTCCCGTTGCGGCTACCGGGGTGGACGATTCTGTGGGGTGGTTTTTCTGCTACGGGTACACGGCAGCAATAGCCCAAGTGCATATGTGATATGTATTTGGCTCTCATTTTTTAAAAGAAAACAAAACTTTCTTTGCCGTGACCAAATTCTTGCTTGACATGTGATCCGGTTTAGATAGAGTTGGATGAAGATTAAGTTAGCGTATGTAAAATGAGAAAATCATTAACGTATTACTAATTAAGTTTTAATTATTATAAAATTAAAAAATATATTTATTTGATAATTTAAACATACCGTTTAACAGTTTAAAAAACGTGCTAACGAAAACCAACATAAAATATATATCTTAATAGATTTGGGTTTTTCCTAGGATTGTGACCATCTGACCGATGATGGATGGTGTAAGCAAAGCTCATTGATCTTTCTTAATCCAAAGGTCTTCCCAAGGTAGAACAAATTCTATGATCTCATTGAATTCGTTTGCTGCCACACTGTGCACCAAGAATTTTCACGGTTTTCTTGACAAATTTTATTGGAGCTAAGTTAACCATAGAAAATTGAATATAGTAGTTAACCATGATATACGTAGAAAATAATGGTAATAATATGTAAATAATAAATTTCTTTAACTAAAATCCCGTTGAAGCGCAAATGCGATATACTAGTCTTTAAAAATTGATACATTTGTAAACAGTCCTTTTGTTTTATCTCTATTTATCAATAGTATCCAAAAGGTTTTCCGATCCAAGTATTACAGCCATTGAAGGAATATTACACACCAACAATAATAAAAAAAATGCACCGGTAAAAAAATAATAAAAAATATAGGGAAGAAACTCCACTATTCAAATCTTGGTACACACAAAAGTTAAGTGCATCCAGGCAGACTCTTAATACGATTAAAACTGTTTCTCTCTCAATGAGATTTTAATCCCGTGGACTCTCCCCAACTCTCTTTTTTTGTTCTTTAATAATAATATTTTATTTTTAAAATTTCTAAACACTCTTAACCTTTTTGTTTTGGATATCTAGGAATAGAAACATTGTTGATTTGTCTTCTTGTTGGTGTTGTAGTTGTCATTAACAATTTATAGACATATTGTATGATGTTGACGTGAAGTCTTATGTCTTTCCACCAAATATTGATGCATTACCAAACTGCCCTGATAAAAGAAAAAGGTGACACCCCAATTTGTACTTGTTACCCTTAATCAGCATAGAAGCTACAGCATATGTCACTAATTTCCAGTCCACTGCATTGGCCAAATAACACATCTTGGACTAATTTCTCTAGCAGAAACTATATCTCGTAATATCATCACCTACATAACATCGGAAGGATATATCCAGCTTACTATGTTGCAACCTACAAGTCACATGTACCTAGTGAGTTTTAGCATGCATTTTTTTCTTTTAAGAAAAAGGCTTGCAGTACACCAATCCTATCTTACTGCAAAGTTATAATCCACTAAATCCTAAAGCTTAACATGCAAAAATGTCACATTATCATCCACTAACAAATATTATATCTTAAACATTATGTAAACATACTATATTATCTATAATGTTATAATTTATTAAATTTTAGAGCTTTAAAATACAAATATGTTAAATCATCATCCCACATAATTCACATAATATTTTAATATATTTTTCTATCATTTTTTATAATATCCTATATACCTATATAGTTCATCCTCACTTAGTTAATGTTATTTCTCTCTTCTCTTGTTAAGTCATATCACATCAATTGTTTTTAGCCCTTAGATGATTAATCAATGGTTCAAATTATCTCTCTCTTTTTTTCTCATTAAGTCATATCATCTCAATTGTTTTAGTCCTTCGTGATTAATCTATGGTCCAAATTATTTTCCTTCTTTTCTTTTCCCATAAGCCACATCATCTTACTTTTACATTTAAATCATCATTCTATATACTATTTAAATTATTATAAATCACATTAACTTATGTAAGCTTATGTCATCTAGTTATCTTACATATTATTTCTATTTATTATTTACATAGTAAACTCCCGCAGCAACACGTGGGGTTTCATCTAGTAATGAATTAGGTTATGGGACAGAGGCGCGATATCATAATCTTTACCTATTATATTTGTAGAAGGTTCCACCATACCTTTTCTATATGGTGTTTCATTGTTTAAATATTATTTCTTTGTTGTTAACTTCCATAGATGAATAATAGGTAATTTATAGTTTAAAATTTGTTTTCTACTCATAATCAGTCAATTTTATTTGTTTGCATATTTCACTTTCACTTTTATTATCTTATTCTATTAGATTATTACTCGTTGTATTTTTAGGTAAATTTTATTGAAGACCTAACAATTTTGAATATTCAGCCATATTTCACTTTCACTTTTATTATTTTAATTGATATTTGATTATTAGGCCAAATAGGATGGAGTTAACTAGTTAGCCACAGAAATTTGCACTTTTTCATGTGTAACCTTTTATGCTGAATAAGGCTGAGTTTGAAGGAGCATTTGAGCTGAATTTTTCCCTTGTTTACCATGAGCGCACTTATCAAACTGCTAAATTATGCTTTCATATAAAAGTTTTTTACAAAAAAGTTTCTCAAAAAATCATATTAATCCATTTTTAAAGTTTAAAAATAATTAATACTCAATTAGTTATACGCTAATGACTCATCTCGTTTTATGTGCCGCTAAGTTGCTAAGCCCAAACACTCTTTCAAACTCAGCCTAAGATGCATAAGTTTTGTTGAATTGATGGATCATATTGCTACAACACGCATCAACCCTATTTTACTCCATTTTAGTCTACTTTCTAATCAAACAATTAATTTTAACTTTGCTTTGGCAATTTTCAAACAAATCATACTTGGTTTACACAATTTTTAACATGTTCAATGACTAATGTGTGCAGGTGAAAAAACATACAGCTGATCTCCTCTCTATATTTGGTATAAAATTATGAATGTGATTCCACTATTGACTATACAAAATTGATGATGCTATTCATATGACTGACACATTCTAAAATATGTCAACCCAACATTTCTCTATTAAGAATCGTTAGACACATATATCCTAGATTTCTACTGGCTACTTAACATTAAGCAACCTCTTTGTGTGCTCCAACAAAAACTCATTTCCCAAAAGGATCAAAAGATCATATGACAATTGTGAAACATGATACCTTTTTGTTATATATAGCAACACACATAGGTCAATGCAATAAAACAGACAATCAAGACGAAAAAAATGTGAGTTTTATCAAATTAAATGTTTTATATCAATAGTGTGATGTTTACCTCATGGTTCACCTACTTTCTATATTGATATCTAATATGGAAGAATCAACAATTAAAAGAAAACCTATTGACACACAAGGCAGAACACAATCATTTACCAAAAATGCATGAATTTTGTGACAAATAATTGTTCTTTGCGTTGTTGGCTAACCAACAATTAATGTCAATCACACACATTTGATTTTGCATTCCATTTAGCAACGAAAGCATCCCACGAATCTGTTTTGTGTCAGTATACAACCGTGCCCTCATAGAAGAGAAGATAAAGCTATCTATAACAAAAAAAAATGTGCTATCTATCATATTAACATAACATAGTACATACACCATTCTTCTAGTTCTATCTAATACTAAATGTGATAACGACAAAAAAAAATGTAACACTACAAAAGTCATTTGCCATGTCATGTCACGCCACATATCTATAATGTTTCAAAGTTCATGATACCCACATAACAATAATGCACTCTCATGACGTGACATCCCCCAATCACCGGTAAATAGAAAACATATCACTCAACACAACCACAACCATATACAAGACACTCTGTTTGTTTTGTCACAATGCACATTATTAGTAGATCGATCACACATTGCGTTGTTGCGGAACCAAAAATCCAAATGTTGTTTCCCGAACAATTCCAATAACACACATAGTTTGGCGTACTATTTAACACCAAAAGTACTCCATGTAGCCCTTTTAGAAACGAATATAAGTCCTCGTCATCAGAAAAGAAATAAAAAAGAAAAACATGCATTCATCCTGCAACTCATTGCTTTCCCAATTTTCTCATTGGACGTAAAGACGGAAACACAACAATACAAAGAAAACATGACACTCAAACACAAACCATAACCACATACATATCTTGCCATGGAAAATGCTATCAATAGCATGATTACATTTCAAGTTGTTGCCTAATAAAAAAAACATACGTGCTTTTCTAGATGATTCTAGTGGTACACACATTTTGTACGTAATCTAATATCGAAAGCATTGCATGCATCTCCTTGCATGCCAGCTTATACCCTCGTCACTACAAAAGAAAGATACAAGCCCCGCCTATCTGTCACGCCCTTCGGCCATGACGCTCATAACATTTTTCTTGCCATATCCAAGGCGAAAGACGATACCTAGCCGTAAAATATGACATCCACGTCATGTTGTCCCATGCCTTCAGCGTTCCAAAAAACACAACTACATCCACGTCACTCACTACACAGCCCCCACACCATCGCTGTGACGTGGCGCCCACCCGTCAGAGCCGTGGCCCACATGGCGGCCCACGGTAGCTTTTGGTTGTGTGTGTGTACCCAACGTGGGGTGCGCGTAGCCACGGTAAGGCCCCAGTTGACTGGGTTGTTGGCGCGGCCGCCCGGCGGTGAAAAAAAGCGGGGAGAGGAGAGGAGAGGTGGGGAGGAACAAAACGACTGGCTGTCCGAACGGGGACGCCTCGTTCCTCTCGTTCCCCTTCCTTCCTCTTCCTCTTCCGCCTCCGCCTCCGCCTCCTCCACCCTACCCCGCGCGCGTGCACGCGACGGCGCGGCGATCTGATGCTGCTGCTGCTGCTGCAGGCGCCGCAGTGATGGCGGCGGCGCCGTCCGCCGGAGCCGCCGGCGGCGGCGGCGTCGGGGAGGGCTCCTCCTCCTCCGCTGCCGCTGCCGCGACGATCGGGCCCCACGTGGTCGACGAAGGTGACGACGCGTTCCTTCCCGCCCCCTTCATCCTCTTCCTCCTCGTTCGCTTTCCTTTTCCGTGAGAGCGGGGCGTGCGTGCTGCGAATGGGGGGAAGCGGCGGAGGCGGGTGCCAGCTGGGGTAGGTTTCGATTGGTTCTCCTCGTGGGGAAGCGGGGTGTCGGTGGCGCGGGTGCTAGGGTTTGGACGGCAGCCGGGGGGGGGGGGGGGAGGGCGCGCGTGCGGCCGACCAATGCTGGTGAACACTGTGCTGTCGGTGGCGGGTGTGTGGTGGGGTTGAGGGTTTCGGTTAATTTTTTTATGGCGGACGGTGTTCCAACGCAGTGCTGGCTCTGCGCCGGAGCCGCTCGATTCGGTGATTAATCCCCGCGTTTGGGCTCATGTACCATATTGGAGAGAAGTCACTCCAGCTGGATTGGAACGCTGCATCGGGTCAAAAAGGAGAGGTTTCTGAGCTGATTTGGTATCCCACTCCATGCAGGAGCGTGCTGTTTTGGTCATTCTCACAATGCTGCTATGTGTTGTGATGCGGGTTCGTTTTTGGTGGTGAGTTGTATGTGAATTTTGTTTGTGCGTCTATTGGATAGTCGGTGGTTATCGATGGTGTTTCTGTATGAATAGTAAGAATCTCAAATGGAAAGAATACATTGTTTTTGGAAGACAGGGAAGGTTTTTGATGTGATTGTTGGTTTTCGAAAGAATCATGAGGGCAGGGCAGGAAGTGGTTCGGTTAAATTTCATTCGGAGTCAAGCTATCATTCTATAATTGTGTACTCAATTGTGCTGTGACTGTGTGGTTGAAGTAAGAGATGGACTTCAGTATGTTTTCAACCTGGTTGTTCAGGTTTGTGAATGTTCCTAACTTGGGCAAGTATCCGAGCTATTTATCTGGTAGAAAGGAGGTAGAAAGGTGTTACTAGTAACCAAGGGTTCTTGAAAGGCACATAGATGATGGGGTGTGTTTACATATATTTTTGGCCTTCTTGGTTTTTTTTTGTATCACTCTTGTTGAAGTGTATCAGGATGAACGTTTCTATATTTGGCCACATTTCTTTTATATAGATTGATGGTATGGTTGTAATTACGACTCAAAATTTCTGAACTCCAGTACATTAAAGGTCTTTGGAGGATATGGCAGGTTTTTAGTGAGAGTACTTTGTTTAGAAAGACCTACTGCCATTCCTGTTGAAAAATGGACTGGTGAGGTGATGACCTGATTTATAGGACAATGCAGGATGAGGTATTGATACTTCAGTTTTGGATGATAGGTCAGAGTATTGGTGGGAAGCTTGCCTGCTAGTATTTGTGACTTAAAGTTGCGCTGTTCCTGAAGACTCTGATCATATTCTTCTTGCAGACAAAATTTAATTGTTTTTTCTTAAAAGAATTAAGTTGTACTTTTCATTCTTCTGTGATAATTTGCTGCAATATTTTGGGTTGTTTTCTCATAAGCAAAATTAGCAAATTTGATTTCATTTGTTTGTGTTCACGTGTACAAAATGCTAAATTCACTTTTGCCTTCTTTTGGGTAATACTGTAATGAAAGCAGTATGGCTTTTCTTAGAGATTTGGTACATGAAAGAATTCAATAAAGTTTATCAGTGTGACAGCCCATCCTTATCTCATGAGTTATGACAATACTTTCAATTGTTATGAACTGTTACTATAAATTTAACCGTTTCTTTGTGCAACTTTAGTACTTGATGTGCTGTGAGGTATGTTCTACAAAATAAATTCAGTTCTTCCTTTTTTTCTGATAACGCTGAAACGGAAGTGGTATAGGGATCTTTTTGCATAAAAGGGAACACTTTAATCCTTTCTGGTTGCCGTTTCTGTTGTTTTATGATTATATTTATCGGTACATAGTTCTTCCTGAACTATTTAGACCAAGTATGCAATTACCTGAGATTATATTTCTGATCCAATGCCTCGGGTGTCTGTGAAGGCGACACCATTGATGGGCAGGATCAGCTTTGGCGCTGCCAGGGTGGGCTTGTCAGCCGCTGCTACCGCAGTTGCTGTTGCAGCCTCTGTGATTGGGCCCCATAGTTCTGATGAAGGTGCGCTGCACCCTCCTAGGTCTTTGTTTTTGTTCTATGGTGTATCCTGTCTAGCTGGTGGGTATGGTTATTTCGTTTGGTGTCTTCCTTTTCTAAGGAATGGAATCCTTGAAACTGCCGTGTTTGTAGGATTTAGATCTTGGATCTTGGATCTTGCTTTTGTTTCCAAGTACGCTTCTTATGGATTTATGTTTCTTGAAGTATGGTTGTATGGTGGAATTTTTGTTTGAGGCCAGTGTTTGAGTCTGATTTGGTCCTCGTAGTGGAGTTTTTGATTTGGGTGCAGAAAAGTGAACTCTAGAAATATGTGTCATCTCATCATTTGGTTTACACTCTTCTAGATGGATATATTAATCTTACTTTGTTTTATCACGGGTATTTGAAGAATGAAAGGTGAATATTTTGGATGGGAGGAACTTCTTTCTTGGGATTAGCTGGTCTTGGAAGCAAATTTGCGGAGAGGTAGCAAGTGATCTGAAATTTCGTTTTAAATGTGGGGAATACTTGTGTGATATTGGTGTTAATCATTTATGGTTCGAGTAATTTATTTGTTGGTACTGAATCTTGAGCTAATCTGATTTAGGGTGCTGTTTGTGTTGGGTGTAGTTCAGTTTTGTGAAGTTTCCTTTTTGTGTTGGAATTTAAGTTATTTGATTCAGGTGAAGTGGTTAAGGTCTGATTTTGTAGTGGGGTCCACAGCTACAATGAAATTAGGGTTCAGCTTAATTTAAGACTTTTTTAGAACTCTTTTGTTACTGTTGCCAATACCAGTCTTTTCTGCGAATTTTGGGTAATGTTAAGTGTCTTCTAGGACGTATTTATTGCAGATGCTTTCTTGTTAATATCTGAAGAGCTGAAGATGAAGCTTTCAGAGTATAAGATAGTTTATGTAGTGATAGTGATATTACTTATTATAATGATATAGAGGGCATGATGAACTGACTACGATTCTGTTTTTTACTCGAGATAGAATGAATGGATTTTATGATTTCTGTAGAAAGAATATGGGTGGAAATCTATTTCCTAATCTTGGTGCAACTTTTCTCTATCTTTTGAGTTCTGAGGCTGTGTATTGTGATGATAATTATTTATGTGATTTGAGGGTACAGAGGATCATTAGTATGATTAAACCATGAAGTTCAGTAGTTCTCTATTTGTTTTGAGTAAATTTATTATTTTTTTTCTGGTATACTGGCTACATATAGCTTATTTTGCCACTTCATAATATCCTGTCCAACTCTCTTTCTGTCAGTCTTCATCTGGTGTTTATTCACTGCGACTGTCTTAAGGTATCCAATGATATGGATTAGTAGTCATTTTGTTGAATGATGTTGCCAGCAACTCTTGGTGTCCATTTTCCACTTTTCTTGATGTTACCTTCTCTCCTTTGATGTCAATAGTCCTATCAGCTTATAAGTTTCGCTGCAATTTTTTGTGAGTGATCGGTATTGTTATAATTAAATTGCAGAGGCAATGTGGCAGATGAATCTAGGAGAAGCTATGGAAGCTGGGCCATACCCAGAGCGTATTGGTGAACCAGATTGTAGTTATTACATGAGGACTGGCTTGTGCAGGTTTGGGATGACCTGTAAATTTAATCACCCAGCAGATCGTAAGATGGTAACACCAAACTGTTCTTGTACCCTTTTTTGCTGCATTAGAGTGTATTTTTCATTAGCATTAACGTCTACAATTTTTACAAATATAGTGTGGTAAAGACTAATGCTACAAGTTGAATCTTTGTAAATTGTTAGAATTTTTGACAGAGGAAGTGCTTTGTTGATTCAGTAGCGATTCCCTTCTAATAACAAGAATTTATCTAGATTGGTTCTTTTGGAGTTCATCAGTGAGTTATTTTCCTGAACAATTAACACAACAGTGAAAACCAGATAATAGCTTAGCTCCTCCTTTGTAGGCATATGGCTGTTTTGAAAACCTCTTCATTGCTTATAATATTTTTCTATTGTCTATCTTTTGGAATTCATAGAATTTTTTAATAGATTGGCATAGTTTAGGAGCATGATTTAATTTTAATATTTTCTAGGTCTTATATCTGTACTTGTAAGCTGTAAGTTTGGAATTTTATGGAACTCACCATTTTGTGCTACTTTCTATAAATTCTTAACTTTGTTTGATGTAAATGGTGTTGATATGGTTTTTATCATCAGGCTGTTGCTGCTGCAAGGATGAAGGGGGAATATCCTCAAAGAATTGGTCAACCTGAATGCCAAGTGAGATTTTCCATTCTAACAGTTTCCTCAAGTTTGATAGTTTTGATCATGTAACAGTAACATATTTGAAAGTTTATCGTCCTGACATTAAATTTTAATATACTTGATAGTTTCACATTGGACCCTTATTTTTGAGCTATTTTAAGCAATTTTTTTTTGATGAGAATATTTTAAACAATACTGCCTAAAATTGTTTAATTGCTGTTCTTCAGTTATCCTGTGCCCAGTCAAGCTGGCAGGTTTTTTAGAGGTTCTTCCTTCAGCTGTTCTTCAGTAAGAAGTTGAGGGCATTAAAGATAAATAGTTGCATAAGTGTATGATCTAAGTGGTTACTTTGATGAAGCCACATGGGTTGAAATCATGCTTTAATTGCAGTGCTAATTTTCTTGAGCTTGGTGAATACCAACACCAGAGTTGCCTCATGCACATTATTGCAGACAACTTCTTACCATTGTACTTTCTGATGCTTTTACCTGATGTTTTTTGGTGCTTGAAGTTATAGTATCTTGAACAAGATCAAAGAGCATGATCTTGAGTGCAATGTCGACATCTTTTTCTATTGCAAGCCATATGCGTGGATTTTTCAAATAAACTGGAGTAGAATGACTTGCATTCAACCCAACTCTTAGCAAGTGTGATTTGGTAGCTTCGTGAGACTTATTGTGCATTGCATGATGATATGGACTGTTTTTGGTATTTTGGACGACATATCTATTCATAATGTAGCCGCTTAAAGCTGTCTATTAGTGTATCTTATCTTTGATGACTTAGCAGCATTGTTTTCTGTAGCATTTATTGTGTTTCACCTTTTTTTTTTCAGTATTATTTGAAGACTGGAACATGCAAATTTGGAGCAACGTGCAAGTTTCACCACCCCCGAGAAAAAGCTGCAATGGCAACCCGAGTACAGTTGAATGCTTTAGGCTACCCATTACGGCCGGTTTGTTCTCAATTTCCATTATCTTTTACTATTACCCGTTGGACTTGAGGCTAGTTCATGTGATGTTCCTTTTATTTTGCAACTTGTCTGCAATATTTGTTTGAGTTACCTAAATTTTATTACCACAGAATGAGAAGGAATGCGCTTATTATTTAAGAACAGGACAGTGCAAATTTGGGAGCACATGTAAGTTTCATCATCCACAGCCATCTAATACGATGGTTGCTGTACGCGGCTCTGTTTATTCACCTGGACAGTCAGTTACTTCTCCTAGTCAGCACACTTACCCAGGGGCTGTAACAAACTGGCCCTTGTCAAGATCTGCTTCGTTTATTGCAAGTCCAAGGTGGCCAGGCCATTCAAGCTATGCACAAGTGATTGTTCCTCCAGGACTCGTTCAAGTTCCAGGGTGGAATCCTTATGCAGTATGTTTATTTCTGTCACTGTCTTTTACGATAGTCTATTAAGTGTATGCTCATCCAGTGGAGTAGATGGTGCAAATCATTGGCTTTTTGAGAATGCTGTCAAAGTGACTATGATCTTATGGTCTCTATTTAATCTGTTGTTCTTTTATTCCATTTTTCTCCCACATATTGTGGAAGGAAAGAAGAGGCAGCTTTACCCATTGCTGTGCCCAGCATCCACACTTGGTCATCTACACACTACTAATTACCATAAAATTGCTACCTGATTGGCACCTTTCTGCAGCAAAAAAAATTGAATGTTTTAATAAACACATCTGTATACTTACTACTGCCTTTCTGTTGGAACATGTCCTTACGAACACTTGGGAGTGTGATCCTTATTTCTTTAGTATGACTATAATGAAAATATTGGCTATCACACTCCATGCAACAGGTGATATTTGTAGAGTGGACACCAATAAAGCTAAATACTAATCCTAGTTGGAATGTAAGTTTCAAGATCATGTGCCGTATCAGATGAACTTAATATATTGATATTTTCAGTGGACACTATATGTGNNTTGGGGGGGGGGGGGGGGGGTGGGGGGACAGGGGATTGCAAGCTTCTCCTGTACTTGTTTTATATAAATGTATGCTATGCTGGCTTGTTCATGTCATCCATTGGAGGTTAATAAAATCTATTGTCTTAACAAGCGTTATTTTCTTTTATTTGTGTTGATCCACTTGCTTAGAGTGATGAGCTTAATGTTTTTAGATGGAAAATTATTTACCTTGAGATTAATTATTGATTTGTGTTGTGCCATCATTTCTGTAGCTTTCATGTCAAATATGTGATTGCTCAATTGTTTTAATGTTTTCTTAGGCACAAATTGGTTCTTCATCCTCAGACGATCAACAGAGGACAGCTGGAGGTGCACAATACTATACTGGCTCTCGTCACAGTGAAACACCTAACATGGGTGATCAGGGAATGTTTTCATCATACCAAGCTGGTTCTGTTCCTCTTGGGCTATATACAGTACAAAGGGAGAGCATATTTCCAGAGCGACCTGACCAACCTGAATGCCAGTTCTATATGAAGACTGGGGACTGTAAGTTTGGTGCTGTATGCAAGTTCCATCATCCCAAGGAGAGAATAATCCCTACTCCGAACTGTGCGTTGAGCTCATTAGGTCTTCCACTGCGTCCGGTAAGTGAGTCTATTATAGCATCGTGCACCCTAAGTTCCTAAGTTCATGTATTCTTAGCAAGATGGTCATTTAATTTTTTGCTGTATGCTGCCCTTAGCTTTGTGGCCTCATTTTGTCTATAAAACCTCATGCGGCAAATCCCTTTGTCCATAGGGAGTGGTGGTTCCTTTGATAGAGGGTATTAGAAAAATACTAATCAATGTAGTGTAGTTTAAATAAATCTGTCCTAAAGAACTCTTTGTTGTCATGTGGTGTAAATTTTTTTTCGACAAGAAACATCAGGAGAGGCTCCTGCTATGTTAATATATTAAATATATAAATATGTACAAAATAATTACAGGGAGTGTGGTGTAAATTAGTGTATTGCAAAATATATTTTTGGTTGTCTATCCTCCAATGGATGACATGTACAAAATATAAATCTTAGACGTCTTTGCAGAAAGTGAAACCATTAGTGTATTATTTGCACC
The DNA here is from genome assembly GCA_008326285.1 of Oryza officinalis. Taxonomy (NCBI): domain Eukaryota; kingdom Viridiplantae; phylum Streptophyta; class Magnoliopsida; order Poales; family Poaceae; genus Oryza; species Oryza officinalis. The sequence goes on along the minus strand of BDMV01000011.1, from coordinate 20,964,795 downwards.
AGTCCTTGGTATTCGCTGGATTTTTTTATTTTTAAAGGAACTTGATGGCTAAGTAGAACCCATGGGGTGAATTAGATTTCCACTTGTGAATCTTGACTGAGAATTACCATGCTAATTTTGGTTGTTGATCTACATTTGAATACAGTAATGTGTAAATGGTACTATATTCAAAATTGGCACATTTCTAAATTTACTTTGCATACACTAGTTTTTGTGCTTTTTTTACTGATACTGTTGTCATCATTCCTACGATGCCTACTTACTGCTGATTAGTTACTCTGAGTGATGACTTGGCATTCTGCATATGATTCTATTACATGTAGTTGATTTCTCGACAATAGCTATGCATGGAGCATACCAAAGCACATTTTAGTAATTGCTGGTTGTTTATCATGCAATGTTCAAAACCGATAAAACATAAATACAATATAGAAGATAAATACAATGGACAAACCAATAAAACATAAATACCAAAGCACAAGTGTTGCCTAATCCTCTTGTTTCTTTTTTCTGCTTGCAGGGAGAGCCCATATGCACATTCTATTCTCGCTATGGCATCTGCAAGTTTGGTCCGAATTGCAAATTTGATCATCCAATGGGAACTGTGATGTATGGTCTCGCGACATCACCAACTGGTGATGTGTCTGCCCGACGTATGCTGGCACCTGTACCAGCACATTCAGAAGTATCGCCTGACAATGTCTCAGGAAGGTCTCGGAGGATCACCCATTCAGATTCCCAGCAAATACCGTCTGGTGAAAGAGGCACCGAGAGAGAGGCATCCTAAGCCATCCTCGGTGCAAATGTTTCATGCTGCTTCCCGTTCTTGACTCTCTGAGTAAATTATCTGCAACAAAACTTGAGGAGCCGAAGCTGTACAGGTCTCGCCCTTTTGCCTCACCTTTGAGCTTTACATACCGGAGCTTGCTTCAAGACTTCCAACATGTATCGCATTCAGGCAGGAAAAAGTTCTTGCTTGTTCGGGATGCTCTTTTGCCCCGTGTAAACGGGACAACCGACCTTATTTAAAACATATATATATATGGAACAAACTCACCTCTGGACATTCGATTCCATTCGAGTGATGTGCCTTGATCTCTTTGTTGTAGTTATACAGGTGCCTTGCAATGGACAAAGCTTTTGCCAAACTGTGTGACTTGGGGATATGTGCAAATCGCTCTCCTCTCTATTTCTTTCTTTGTTTTGTCTTCCCTTTATTTAGCAGTTTCATGAGGGGCAACCCCGCTTCTGGAATTGTGCATGTTGAGGATGTGGAAATAATAGGCTGCCGTTCTTATGCAATTGTAAAATCATCTACACATTTATACTCTGTCTCTTGGTCCCATAAGAGAGCAGCAAATTCACCTTGGTGCCGGCTTTAGTTTGTCATTTCATCTTGCAAAACTTTTGTTCTGCTACTGAACCTTATTTCAATTGTGCATACTTGTTTTTGCCATTATATGAGCACGGGAAGGATGGTTACTAAAGAACAAGTAACAAGAGATAATATAAGGGTTAGACTGGTTGAGACAGTTCCGAATCCGATTTCTGTTACAATAACCCATCATTTGCACAGCTATTCAAGATTGCCAAACACCTCTATCCGGTGTTACGCCTCCTAAATCCTGATGAACGGAGCAGGTGCGTGAACACCTAAATCCTGATAAACGGAGCAGCTGCGTCAGGATTCTGGAGTGTTTGGGAGGTGAAGGTATGAGTCCGTTGAACCGCAGCAAAAGCAGCGTTCCAGTATAATGTGGAGCAAAAGAAGTTCCAGATGACTCCTAATCCTATAATCATCCGATACGAGTAGGTTCGCCACATGCCGATGAAATGTAGCGGGTGGTTTCTAAACTACAAATGTAGTGGATGGTTTCTTATAAGTAGGAATGTCAGTTCATCAGCCCTTCAAAACTACAAATGGAACACTACTACATTTAAGGTTACAACTGGTGGTATATATATGTCCACATTATAAGAGAGTAGCATTTCACCTTGGTGCTGCCGGCTGTAGTAGGCCATTTCATCTTGCACTCTGCTTCTGCTGTTCTGCAATTGAACCTACAATTAATTGTGCACAATTTTCTGCCATTATTTGTGCTGCACGGAAATCATCAGTACTAACCCATTTGTCCCAAATTATTGAACATCCTTTTAAAAAAAAAATCAAACTCGATAACTTTTAACTAATAATTATACTAATCATATCTATACTAAGTGTTATGCATGTTATATCACTAGATTTATATTTTAAAATATTTTCATGTGATGCTAATTTCATATTCGTTGGAAATATAATATGAAATAAATTAATGATCAAAATATATCATTAAAGACCGTGTAAAAAAATATATAATTTATAATTTGGGACGGAGGGAGTAATTTAGAGGTAACCATTGATTGGGTTAGTTAGACTGGTCGAGACATGTTGGAATTCAAATTCTATTAAAAAAATTCATCTCTTTGGTACAGTTATCCAAGACTGTCAAACATCCCCATTTGGTGTTACACCTGGTGAAAACACATTTCTTTGCAGAGAACACATGGGTAGGGGTAGGGGTAAAGGTGTATAGAGCAGAAAAGGGACAAAATTCAAGATTAGAAGAGATCAGAATTCAGATTAGTTTCTTACTCGAGTTTCAGCCAGGTTACATTTTGGCTATACAGCTGGTTGACACAGCGCTAGCGGTAGCTAGCTGACACATACTCCTACAGCTCAGTAGCTAGGACAGAAGCTGCTCACTGTCATGTTCTTAACCACAATTTGGCTATACACAGCTATTGATCGACACAGCGATAGTGGCAACTCACATGTATAGTCCTGCCTGCAGAGAAGCTACTCATCTTGATGCTCTTCACCACAATTATCAGGCTCACAATCATCATATCGCTCAATCAGTTGGAGTGTTCGGGAGGTAAAGGCACCAAAGCCATCTCTCCGAGGTAGAAGCATGTCTTCAGTACCAATGAGCAAAGGAAATTCCAGATGAAATTATCCAATAGGAGTTGGTTCACCACCTACGTTAGGATGAAATGCGGTCGATCGCTTTTTTGTAGGTGGTGGTCTATCGTTTCATCTAACCATTCAGACCAAGTCAGCAACAAATAAAACACAAAATAACAATTGGTCAATAGTGGTATTGGGTGGTGGTATATATATGAATGCATCTCCTGCAACCAAGTACTGACTCCGCGTGCTAGCTCAATGCTAGGTTGGTACTTGGCCATGATAAGCATGCATGGAATCTTCACAGGCTTGGCCTATCTTGCTATTGGAAAAAGTTGACTTCATGTTTTTCTGTTGGGCTTTAGGATTTTTCTCATGTTTCTAGAGTGGGCCAAATACAAGTATATATATACAAAGTTTGTATGTACGTACGTAACTCTGGCCTACCTTTTACGTATAATTTATATACATAAATTTATACATATAAATAAAAAATATATACATATGCACATATAGATACATAGTTTACACATATAAATATAAGTATAAAGTTTTATATCTATACATATAAATACAAAGTTTATATGTATAAACTTTATATATGTATAGGGACGATAGACTAACCGCGCGCCCATGCATGCGCGTGGTCATCCACACATTAGACGCACCCGCTAAAATAATTTAAACCGATAGTGATACCTGTATCATTACGAACCGATAAAAATAAATCAATGTGGACTAGTCAACAAGCGAGAAAAAAAATTAAAATCCCCTCCACCCACCCCACCACCCCTACCTCTCCACCCTTCCCCTCTGCTCTTCACGAAAAGACCTAAGTCCTCCGCTCTTCTAGTCCTCTCTCCCTCCCTCCCCGTCTCTCTTGGATCCGGGTCATCTGCAGTGGAACTACTAAGGCCCTGTTTGATTCAGCTTAGGATTATTATAATCTAGATTATTGAGCCAGATTACTATAAGCTGGATTATAATAAGCTGACATAGAATAAGCTATGAGCTATTTGTAGGCATGGATTACTGGATTTGAAAGACTAAAGTCTATAATGCCCTCAGCTATTTTGGATGCCTTGTTCATTCTTTTGTCATTGTATACAACAAATACATAATTGAAACAACTAAAAAATAATGTCATATATTAATAAATAAAATATTCATGAATACTTTTTTTATAATAGACTGAACACCAAATTATTATTTCCTAGCAAATAAAGCATTGGCAATATTATCACGGAAGATATTTGCGTCGCCCTCTTCGTCTCCCAATTCACTAGCATTCCCTTGAGATGAAGGCATCGGCATATAGTTTTCATCATTATCACACCGATCAAACTCTTCGTCACTCAATTTACTATCTCGAATGAAATTATGAAGCATCATGCATGCTTGTATTATTTTTGTTTGCTTGAGCATCGGATAACTCGGTAAGTCCAATAGAATTCTCCATTTCATCTTCAAAACACCAAAAGAATGTTCAATCACGTTATGAAGAGATGGATGTAAGTGGTTGAACACCTCCTTCTTGCCACTAGGACGTGGACCCGCTTGAAACTCTGGTAAATGGTATTTGGTCCCTTTATATGGAGCAAGAAATCCCATTCGATTTGGATAGCCCAAGTCAACAAGGTAAAATTTTCCTATTTACATAAACATAAACATACAATATGAGACATCATTTTATCATTGAAACTAGTAACAAAAGTTTAGTAAAAAGATATATGTGACATTACCTGGTGGAGGATGAGGGAAGATGCGTATTTGCGTAAAGCATCATTGAACACCGTCATATCATGTGCCGATCCGGGCCATCCCGCAACAATGAATGTAAACCTCATGTCAAAGTCACAAACAACCAAAACATTTTGAGTGGGATACTTATTCCTACCCACATGTTGAACCACCTTTGATGCGGGCACAACAACTGGTATATGTGTCCCATCTATTGCACCTATGCAATTATTGAAATGAGGCTCAAACCGATCACCAAGTAGTCTTGGGTGGATTGTTGTAAAGTGTGGGTCTCTAGGTTTGACTAGATCTTTTGAGAGAAGGTAAACACTCTGCAACACTTCCTCAAATTTCACACTAATTGTTCCTTTTGACCTCTCAAATCAGTTCTTAACTTGAACAAATGACTGTGGAGCCCCAATAGTCCATAAAAACATTCCCAACACTTCAATTGAATCCATCTTACTAGTTAACTTCAAACCATAAGATGTTACCAACAAATTATGTAACCTCTCGAACCATGGCCTACTCATTCTAAACATATCATAACAATCTTGTGGAAAATCGAGGTTTCTCATAACCCAAGCATAACCAGCTAAATTAGCTTCTCTATACTTTGACTTGTTCAAATAAGTTTCAGCATATAACATATCAAATGCTGTCAATACAAGTCCAACTTTTCTCATCATGTCTAGTTGTCTGCTAGCAACAACAAAAGTTTTGTCCTCATCCTCATCATCACTTGCATACATGCCAATCTACAAACAATGCAACAAATAATATCACACAAGTAGGCACATAAAGTTCATGCATTCGAAATAAAAGCATCATATTACATGGCCAATTCATAAGTTCATGCATATAAATAAAAGTGATCTTGCTAATACATATTGTCTCACAAACTAAAACATAGATGATAAGTTCATGCATATCAATAATTAGCACTCTTCTACTCCAAACCTTCCTTCACGCACCACCTCTTCAACCAACTGAGCCTTCCCTCCTTGGTGGTAAAAGTCTAGAACATGTCACAATGTTCAGGTTTAACAAATAATTGCGTAGCCAAGAAATGCTGAGCACTTCCTTCTGTCGCCCCACACTCCACTACCAAGTCCATCACTTCCTTAATAGAGTTGTACCTAAGTTCACCTTGCATCACTTTGTTGGCAATATTACAATTGGTGTCCAAAGTGGACTGAATATTCTTTATCACCTTAACCATGGGGTTCTTAATCTTCTTCTGTGGACTATTTTTAGTGGTAATACACCCTCGCTTCACTGATTTGTTATTCGTTGTGTCCCTATGCAATGAGATGTCCGCTGGTGTGCCACCAAGGCTTTGTACACCAGCCCCTCCAACGTCCTCTCCAGGTGCACAAGCAGAAGAACCATTAACAGCAACCTCACCAAACATTTGACTCAATAAATCTTCACAATCAAGGGACCATGTTGTAGCTTCTTCCATTCAGAATGTCCCTAGAAAAAAGGCATCAAACCATCAGTACTAATTATTGCGAGCACTAAAAACAATTTCATGAAAATAATGTAGATGAGCCCCTAATAATTTATTACCTTGGTGACTTGCTTCCAATATTCATCACTTGCCGAAACTGTTCCTTTTGTACTATCCCATCCAAGTCCTGTATCTTTGAGGAGGCCAAGCCAATAGCTATACATGGCTTTCAGTATATCCCATCGGTTCTTCAATTGTATCTTACTGTGTTTCAGTAGCCCTGTTTTTTGCAAGTACTTGACAGCAATGTTCTGGTACCCCTAGTAGTCATTATCCCGATAGGCCTATTGCCGGCTTCGATTTGTTCTACGCATAGTTCACAAAATATCCTAATGTTTGTGGTAGACCATTCTGCTTTGTCAAACTCCTTCTTCTATTTGAAAGAACAATCACATTGAGGTTCAGTTTTCAATGTTGTTGTACATCTATAGCTCTAACTAAAAAAACATGACTATTTAGAGCTCTTTTGGTGCAGTAACATTAAAACAGAAATAATTACCCTTTCCTATGCAATAGCATTTTTTTTCTACGTAGCAAAGTGCCACAGTAATCATGATCTAAACATTTTGAATACTAGATGTACCTTCAGCCCTGACAACAGAGCAACATAAGCATTTGTAACAACAGTCATAAACCCAGACTTTAGGCACTAGTCAAGATTGTTTATGACTCTTACATATCCAGAGGACAATTCTCATTGCTGTGACAGGAATTATAAATCAAATATGTAATAAATACGATCAAAAGAGAGACATACCATTCCAGTTGCATTGGATGTCTCACTGTCGACGAATCCTTGTGTGTAGACATTGTCCACACCGGCCGCTGCCTCGGTGTCACCATAAACCAGGGCAGCAGCTCCACTGCTTGATGGTTGTGGCAGCTTGTACGGCGCCTTCCTCGGTCGGCCGCCACATGCTGCCGAGGATGGTCCGATGCTCATTGGTTGTGTGGTGGGTCTCTTCCCATGTCTACCAACATGCCCGCCATGGCGCCCATAGCCCCGCCAGCCGAGGATGCATCCTCCACCACCTGGGACACATTGCTGCCATGGAGTTTGGGCCAGCAATGATGGCCATCTTCTTCATCGGAGACGCCACCAGAGCCATGGGGGTCAACCACGCCATGGATTCCACCAGATTGGGTTCGGTTTTCTTACCAATTGATTGCGGTACCGCATGGCTTGGGCGACACTGTCCTTTGCATTTGCAGGCTCCATCTCCACCTGCATGTTACAAAAAAAATCATTCCCTTTCAAACATGTAAGGTTCAGTACTAACAGTTTTATCATGGTTCCTTCTATCAAGTATCAACTAAAGCATTGTGTCGTTTTGTAATTTGAGCAAGAGCTAGCTATAGATAAGCACCTAATCCAATGCAAATCTAATTGCTAAATCAAATATAGATCACAATAAACTAATCACTAATCAACAAAAATAAATCTCAATTAGCACTTCCTATGTTCCTGCCTTCCCAAATAAAATGCCCATTTGCATGTAACTTTGTGGTTCAATCCCGTTCAAACACACTTGCCATTGTATGAGAAATCGTCGGGTCCCGGTGGAGGAGGAGGAGACGGCGGCGATGACAACGAAGACGACGTGGTTGGAGGGAAGAAGCCGGGGCGAGTGGGGACAGCGGCGGTGTGGACTGAGAAAGGCAGCGGCGCGAGGGAATGGGGAGGTGGATGCGCGCGTGCGCGCGACCAGGGGAAGAGGAGACGACGGCAGTGGCGGCGACGACGACGACGACGTGGTTTGGGGGAAGGAGCTAGCGCGGATTGAGAAAGGCGGCGGCGCGAGGGAATGGGGAGTGGGGAGGCAGATGCGTGCGCACGCGACCAGGGGAGGAGGTGGCGGCACGGACTGAGAAAGGTGGCGGCGCGACTAGGGGAGAAGCCAAGGGTACGCGCGCTCGCCTAGGGGAGGAGAGGAGTCGGATGCGCATAGGGGGTGGACACTAATCTGTTCTGTTGGATGGCATAAGGGGATAATTTTTTTGAAGTATTTAGGGGTAGTGGATCTTTAGCCACCCAATAATCTAAAAAAAACCCCTTTACAGGAGATTACTAGATTATACTAATCTGGCTTATAGATTGTGATAATCTATCATAATAATCTATATGCTTGTTTTAGATTACTCCTAATAATTCAAATTATAAAAATCATAAGCTGAATCAAACAGGGCTTAATACATGGTGCTACAATGTTTTGCAGTAACACTTGAGCAGCCAGATTAAAAACGGACAGTTCAGATCAATCTGGTACTGTAGCATCAATATTTTATCTTTTATTCAGTACTATCACATTTATACTGTGGATGTTGATCATATGCCTAGGATCATGAATGAACGGTGCAGATTTCTCGTAATGCAAATTACTGTAGCTTCTCCGCATTTTGTACTCAACTGCAGAGGATCCCGATACGTCTTCCCTCTCCACCCTTCACACATCCAGCCAGCTGGGCTCACCGCCACCTCTCCTCGCCCGGCACTGTCGCTACTCCCCATTCACCAGCCGCGTCGCTGCCCTCCCCCAGCAGAAACCCCCCCTTCCCCTGTCCTTCTCACCACCACGAGGCTAGAGTCGAGCAGAGGGGAGGGTGCCTGCCTGATCCAGTGGCCACGGCTTGCTGATGTATGCGATTGCCTAGAGGAGAGGACGAGAAGTTAGCCTCCATCACTTGTTGGTGACGATGGTGGCCGCTTCTCTGTGGTATCGATGATGGATGCGCCGGTGGTTTCAAAGGCAAGCTCCGCGGTGACAAGCTCTGCTCCCTCGCCCTCTTCTCTCGTCAGGGGCACCGGATCTAGCCGAGGCATGGCGGCCGATGATGGGCACGACGAGGACTCGGCCATGGCGTTGACTCCCAAGATCGTCCTCCCCCTTCCTTTCCCTATCCCTTGCTCTCTAAACTTTCTCTGTTTACACAGATCTGGAGGCTGGCAGGGGGATCGAGCAGATCAGGTGGTAGCAGTGTGGGAGTTGCGTGCAAGAGGACAAGGTCGAGCCGAGCTCAAGGGTGACGAGCAACACAGGACTCTTCCGGTGCATGGCATTCTTCGGTTTTCAGGACGCTTTTCATCTGAATGATCAGTGTTGTAACATCATCATTGAGTAATTATTTTTGTCCATGATCCCGCAGCAATGCGCAGATGGTTCATATAGTATTATATACTTCCTCCATTTTACGTGGTCGTTTGATTTTTTTTAAAGTTCTTTAAGTTTAATTAAATTTATAAAAAAAATAGTAGTATCTATGACATCAAATTAGTTTCATTAAATTTAACTTTAAATATGTTTTGATACAATGTTTGTTTTGTATTGAAAATGTTATTATATTTTGTTACAAACTTAATCAAACTTAAAAGAAGTTTGACTAAGAGAAAAATCAAACGACTTATAATATAAAACGAAGAGAGTAATTCTTAGCACGGATTGATGACCAGCGGAGTACTACTAATCAGCTATTAAAATAGAGTCCACACGCGTACTCCTAGACTGGAGGCTTGCAGCGGCCATGAGTCAACTGGAATTGTATGGTTTTTGAGTACTCCTCTGCGGTATACAAGATGGTGTTCGTTGGGAAAACTTCACTCTTTGGCTGACTGCCAGAACAAGTGAACATGCATGGTTAGCCTATCCAGGACAGGTGAACGCACATCACACAAATCGACTTCACTATAGAGGGTGGACACTTCTCAGTGTGTCACCCACTGTCTATAATGCTAACGCAGATCGATTTAGGCATGCAAGTGGACAATCCCGTTACTTATATAAAAACCACCTACTCTCCAATGTCCCCTTGTTTCCTTTTTTTTATTCTCTTTTGTTTCTTTTCTTACCACGTGTTTTCCATTTTTGTAAGTTTATGCATCTAAAATTTGTACATCAAAATTTGAACACTTAAAGTTTATCCACCAAAAATTTTATATAAATGATTTGGCTTCCAATTTGAGTTCAATTTTTTCATACAAAATATTTCTTTGTACACCTAAATTCTATAAACCTAAAGTTTATACACCAAAAATATATACACCAGAATTTTATATGCTTGATTTGGATTCCAATTTGAATCCATTTTTTTCATATAAAATATTTCTTTGCACACCTAACATCTATACATCTAAAGTTTATACACCAAAAATTATACACCAAAAATTTGTACAGCGAAAGTTTGTACACAAATTTTATATGCTTGATTTGGATTTCAATTTGAATTCAATTTTTTATACAAAATATTGCTATATCAAAGTTTCTACACATAAAGTTTTATGTGTATACAGTTTCCATGTATATAATTCTTTGTATAAAGTTTATATACACAAATATGTCTTGCTAGATTCTTTTTTTTGTTTATTTTTATTTTTGAATTTGTTTTTGAAAAGAACTCCGTACGGAACTGGATGCCATGACTGCGTGTGGGCACAGGCACGCTGGCGGTTGCACATTAGCGCCCTCATAAAAACTCGCTTACTAGTTCATTTTTCACATGGTAGTATAAAGTTTGGGAGAAAAAAATGATCTAGAAGTGGGATAAGCAGGTGGTAAAAAATACTCGCTTTACCGCCCCAATTGCATCCCTATATTGGTTGCAGAAATGGAGAAAATATTCAAAATTGTATTATTAGATTTATAATCCAAAGTATTTTACTAATATTTTACATTAAAACATGTTTGTTTTTGATATTGCATAAAAATAATGGTCAAAGTTTCTACTTAATCAAAGCTGACAAATATTTATAAAGTAAGGGAGCAAACAAACTCGTGGAGCAAAAATAGTAAAACGCCTTCGTTTGAAATCTTAATAGAATATTGCACTCCTTGAAACCACGTCATCCCATCTTATTCCAACATCCTTTAAAGACAAGGTCTTCATGAGCTATAAAAAGGTCTTATATGCACCTTGGCCAATTGGGAAGCAAAGAAATGAAGTCATTTTTATCGATACTCCTTAAAACGTTTGTCCCTTCTACTGGCCACCCCCACCGACCTGACATTGGGGTCCACCAGTGTCAAGCCCACATGCACCAGAGACCGTGACGAGTACGTCTCCCTCTCTTACCTCTCCTTCGCTAGCTCCCCCGGTCCAAGTCCCTCTCCCTGGCATATACATCTCCGATGTAGGAATGACATAGACGTTGGAAGCAATGTCAAGATCGATGACGACGCCATGCCCACTCGCCTTATGAAAATCAAGGATAGGTTGATGCCTGTTTTCTACGAGAATCTCTGTAGGAGAACTTACTGCAACCCGTCCTTTGGGGCTTCTTGTGCTCGGTCCCTGATCACCGCCGGGTCCCGGTGGCTCGACGAGCCATCACAAACACCAAGACGGCGAGACATAGCGAGGACGTGAGGTTTGAAGTGCTGAATTAATAGATGGGCCAACGCTCATTTGAAGATTATTTTTTTTGGAAAATCACAAAACCTCATCTCATGGGAAGACATGCATGAGAATGTTTAGTATCACCTTGCCTATTTTAGGAAAGAAAGACCTCCTTAAAAGAAAGAGTGATCTCCTAGCCACATGAGGCATGTGTGATGAAGAAAAATAGAGAAACACACATGCTCGCTGGTCTCACCTGGCCTGGCCAGGCCAAGCAACGCACGTACACGACATGCACGTGAATGGTCCGTCAAAATTGGTTTATCATCTGAACCAGGATAAGAGATTTTGCTATATGTGCAGCTTGCCTGGTCTTCTGAACAAGAAGTGTCCACAACGGATAAGAGAACTGGCTATGTGTGTGGCTTGCATGGTTTTCTAAACAAGAAGTGTCCACAACGCAAGGGGATGAAGGCACTTGCAAGGCAGACTTCTAAGTCCACCAATGTGACCATTGACAACATTGGAGAAAGAAACGGGTATGGTAATTCACCTACTTTTTTTAGTTAATCAGTCTACTAATTGGTGGATTGATACAGGAGCCAATGTACATGTTTGTGTTGACATCTCGTTGTTTTCTTCTTATAAGGTCGCACATAATTCTTCTATCTTAATGTGAAATAGGTCACATGCTTCTGTTCATAGTATTGGCATGGTAGATTTGAAGTTTAGTTTGAGAAAGGTCGTGCAGCTAAAGAACATATAGCATGTCCCTATTATCGACAAGAATGTCGTTAGTGGCTCTTGTCTATGTAGAGACTGATTTAAGTTGGTATTTGAGTCTAATAAAGTAGTCGTGTCTAAACATGGATATTTTATTGGTGAAGGTTATGAGTATGAAAACTTGTTCCATTTTTCCCTTTCGGATTTCTGCAGTAAGTCTGTGAACCATATTTGTGGTAGTATGGATGATGAGGCTAATGTTTGGTACTCAAGTTTATGCCATATTAATTTTGTCTTGATGTCTCGGCTTGTCAGTATGTGTTTAATTCTTAAGTTTTTCATTGCCAAAGGTTCTAAGTATTATAGTTGTGTGCAATCAAAGCAACCTCGTAAGCCTCACAAAGCTGCCGAGGTGATAAACTTAGACCTCTAGAACTCCTACATTCAGATCTTTGTGAAATGAATGGGGTGTTGATGAAGGGTGGAAAGTGATATTTCATGACATTGATTGATGATGCTATTAGATTTTGCTATGTGTATTTATTGAAAACAAAAGATGAGACTCTAGACTATTTGAAAATTTAGAAGGCAGAAGTTGAAAACCAACTTGACAGAAAAATAAAAAGACTTCGGTCTGATCGTGGTGGGGAGTTTTTCTCAAACGAATTTGACTTATTCTGTGAGGAACATGGCATCATAATGAGAGAGCATCTCCCTATTCTCCCGAGTCTAATGGGATTGTTGAAAGGAAGAACCAAACATTGACTGACTTGGTAAATGCCATGTTAGATACCACGGGACTACCTAAGGCAATGTGGGAGGAGGCATTCTTGACCTTGAATCATGTGTTGAATAGAATTCCTATAAAAAATATGACAGAACACCATACAAAATATGTATTGGGAGAAAACTATCACTTTCTTACTTGCACACATGGAGGTGTTTGATAAAAGTCAATGTACCAATAACAAAAAAGTGAAAGCTTGGACCTAAGACTGTGGATTGTGTCATTCCAGGATATTGTTGATGCAAAACACAACATCCTAGAAGATTTGCTTTACTTCAGTGCAGGTCCAAAAGCTTTGGGTTCAGGGCATGCCAGTTGGTTTGATCTTGCGACTAACAAGATAGACAATGGTAAATATTACAAAATGATAGCCGATCGGCCGATAGGCCGATGTCGTATCGTATCAGCCGATGCACGAATGAATCGATTATAAGTTATAAAAGATGCTTCTCATATACTAGATTTAGACTAAACATAATCATAAACAAATTTTCTTTAACAAAACCAATCCAATAGGTCAAACCCAATCGATGCAGCATAAGATTGATAATATTAAAATCAATTGTTATACAATTACGTGATCTAAATACTAGTCAATGTGTAGGTATATATGTATTAAACTCAAGGCAACTATGATCGGCTGTAGAGACAAATATCATGCAATTATTAATTCAATCTTTCTCTTAAATATGAGCAAGTACGATAGATCGAACCTAACCGAGACAATATTAGTTGCTAATAACAAAGATCAGATAAATTAATAATTCTATGAACTTATATCATAGCCGATGAAGTAACTTGAGTAGCAAAAGATAACGCATCGGCTATAGCTCTGATACAACCTTATACAAGAACATCAATCTTGATTAAATCTATCAAATCGTAGTTTCAACAGATTGGACCTAACTGATACAATGTGATACTGATGGCAAGCTTAATGGATTTAAAGGGTTGATAAACTTATATAAGATGATAGATATAACACATTAAGTTAAAGACAACATGCAATCTTAAAACAAAATAATTATACCAGGTAAGATCAGTTGAAACCCCGACACTATCCTTATCGGCAAGCAAAGAGCAAGTTAATTCTTACAACTTTGATAACAACTTAGTAGGTCAAACCTAATTGATGCAGCACTAAGTTATAATCAAAATAGTAAGGTTTAAACAAACCTTTGATTGTTTTTCAGGGCGGTAGATACATTAATCAATCTAAATCAACAAGAGTTATTTAGCCGATATCAACAAACCTCTGCTGATGGTTGATTTCCTCTTCAAGTTCTTCCATTTGTTCTCTGTTCCTTAATATTTGAACTCTTCTTTTTTGATTCTTAGTAAAAAATTCCACTTGCACATCATTGAGGATTATGTATTTATTCACTTTGATCTTCATCATCTTCAAAGTAATCTTCATGAATTGGGCCTAAACGTTGATGTACTGACAACTTCCTCTGTGTTAGCCGATTCAAATCCCTTGTATCACTTTGACGATAAAAATCTTGATGATAAAAATTGGACCTATTTTTATTGCATCCTGGGCAATCATCAATTGAAGGCAGCCTCATCCCCTTATTCCAATAAAACCGAAAAAACTCACAATCCTAGTGTGGATCGAAACAAAATCTTTCTTCTTCATGATAGTTCTGTATCTCTTTTTCAGGTCTTTTCTTATACTTGTTGATCAGACTAGTCGAGTTAACTCCAGCCCAATAATTTCTCCTATCGACCTCGTTTGTAGATCTCCTTAGGTAAACCATGTTCACTAAAAAAGGATGTCCATCAATCTTCATCGGTCTCTTGGTATCATTGAATTTAATCCTTCCCTGCTCCACAACCAATTGTATCTGTTGCCTAAAAAACTTGTAATCGTTTGTATGATGTGAACCTATGTTGTGCCATTTACAATATTTCCTTTTCTTCAACTCCTCAGCCGATGGAATAACATGGTTTTGTGGCAACACAATCTGTTTTCCTTGTAATAAAAGATCAAAAGTCCTATCAGTTTTGTTGATATCAAAATCATATCTTTCTTCCTTTCTATTATCTTTGACCCATTGGCAAACAACCGTCTTTTTGTTTCGAGCTCACCCTGCGAAGCCAATTTCTGTATCTTCTTCTTGGTCTGAATGGGAATCGTAGTTGTAAACATTATTGACATTATTAGCTTTTCTAGTAAACCTCTCCTTCTTGGATTCTTGGAATCGCTGTTCATGAGCCGATACCTTCTGCACCAATTGAGCCTGGCTTTCAAAGTCCCATGAAGAAAACTTATGTTTTATCGGCCCTAACAATCCCTGGAATGCCAAATCAGCCAATTGAAAATCGGTCAAAACCAGGCTATAGCATCTACTCCTTATGTCTCTGAATCTTTGAATAAAGTTTGGAACCGATTCATCAGATCTCTGCTTGATTGATGTTAAATCCGACAGTTTCATCTCTTGAACTCTAGCAAAGAAATACTTATGAAACTTCTTTTCCAGATCGGCCCATTCTCTGATAGAATTAGGTGGCAAATAAGAAAACCATGTAAATGGCGATTCAGATAATGACAATGGAAAAATCTAACCCTTAAAGTCTTCTTAGCCGATGCTTCCCCACATTGCGCTAGAAGTCGGCTGATATGTTCAACTGTTGAAATGTTATCCTGTCCTGAAAACTTTGAAAAATCTAGAATTCTGTATCGGTTAGGCACTGGTACTCTATCGAAGTTTTCTGGATATGGATGCTGATACATAATCCCATCATCTGTAGGTTTCAAACCAAATTGTTCCCTCGTAACCTCAACAATCATATCAGCGCACTCACGGTTTTCGTTGTTCCTGAATTGTTGCAATGTTGGCCTTTGAGCAAACCGATTCATTTAATGTTGATATTGATTGGCCTCCCCATGCCGATATTGATGAGGTGATGCCAGCTATTGATGTTGAGGTTGAAAATATTGGCTTGAGTATTGGTGACATGGACTTTGATGAAGTTGATAATTCTAAGGAATTTCATGCATGAATTGTGGTCCGATTGGTTGCCCCCAATCAGCTGTTCATTTAACTGATCTTGCATCGACTGCTGAACCATCATACTCCCAATCGGCTGTTTCCCTGGTTGCCCTGCAACCGGTTGCTGAAAATGTTGACCTCCGTACGCTAGCTGATGTTGATCTTGAGTTTCATCAGTAACCACCATTGAAGAACTAGGACTTGTTGTATATTTCTTCTCTGGATCTTCAGTTTTAATTGACCGATATAGTGGGAACACATTATTGGAAAGATAAACTGGTCATTTAGCTTTTTCTTCAGCTATAGTTCCATCCACCATTTTCTTGATCATGTTTGTCAATGTATTGACCAATACCCCAGATTGGTTAATTAGGGCATGATGAACTGCAACATCAATCCTATCTTGCAAAGTCATCAAAGGTGGTTCTCCTTTAATTTCTGTCTCAATTTTTTCTTCAGTCTTCTTGCTTCCTTCACCTTCAGGCTTCGGCATGATAATTTTGGATTTTTGTACTACCCTTATTGGCAAGCAAAGAGCAAGTTAATTCTTACAACTTTGATAACAACTTAGTAGGTCAAACCTAATTGATGCAACATTAAGTTATAATCAAAAGAGTAAGGTCTGAACAAACCTTTGATTCTTTTTCGGGGTGGTAGATACATTAATCAATCTAAATCAACAAGAGTTACTTAGCCGATATCAGCAAACCTAGATAGAATCGGCCGCTCGACTTAGATTAATCAATGTATATGATAAATTAGTGCTTGTATCGACCGTTTAGAGTGTTGAACTTAACCGATGGAAGCCCTAGCCCCGTCGATACAAGCAACTATAGACGGAACTTACTTTTTGATGGAGATCGAACCTAACCGATGCATCCCAACTCAAAGACAATAACTTGTCGAAAATAAAAGCCTCGTGAGAGAGTGGCGATGCACCGAAAGTGTGTACTGAACTATTGTTAATTTTACAAGACCCTAGGCATATAAATTTATACCCATGAACACAAACTAGTCCATATCGGACATGACACAAACTTTCCTAAAGATAAAGCAAAAGTTACAAGTCAAAACCAAACTCTAATCAATCTTTCCTAAAATTATGTAAAAAGAAAATAAACAACCCTGCCTAATTAATAGATAATTCTCTATATCGCTTTCTTATCGAATCTGATTCCCTTTTAGTAATATCTTCAATCTCCTCAACCGAATCCGACAAGAACTCAAACTCCTATCTTCTATCGGTAACTTCCTAATCCCTTCCATCCGATACACGCTTGCCGATATGTCTCCGGTCGATGTAATTTTCCGTTATTAGTTACTAGAATCACGCTGCCAATCTCACTCCACTTTTAACGGAATATGCCAAATCTTATCGTTAGCGGATATGCTCCCCACAACATTGGCTATAGATTTTTAATAGTTAAATCTGAGGTACCTGATATCATGTTGGTACAATTATGGAGTCTCGTGATGCTACCTTCTTTTAGAGCGTATTTCTAATGAAGGATACACATAGTACTTTTAGTCAACCTTCTGAAATAATTCCCAGCTCAATCACACCAACAGAATAAATTGAACATACATATGAACTAGTCACTGAGGAGGATGACAGTGAAGCTCCTAGGAGGAGCAAGAGACAAAGGACAGCTAAATCTTTTGGTGATGATTTTACTGTGTACCTTATGGATGACACTCCTAAGTCAATTTCAGAAGCATTTTGATCTCTTGATGCAGACTACTGGAAGAAGGCTGTCCGTAGTGAAATGGATTCCATTCGCACTAATGAAATTTAGGAGGTGACAGAGCTACCCTATGGATGTAAACCTGTGGGGTGTAAGTGGGTGTTCAAGAAGAAGGTTAGGCTTGACAGTACTATTGAAAAGTGCAAGGCTCGACTTGTTGCAAAGCACTCAGAAAGAAGACGAAGACTTCTTTAACACTTACTCACCTATTGCTGGACTGACCATAATTCGCGTGCTACTTTCCCTGGCTGCCTCTCATGGTTTTCTCATTTATCAAATGGATGTTAAGACAACTTTTTTATGGAGAGCTGGATGAGAAGATCTATATGGATGAGCCAGATGGGTTTGTAGTAGAAGGTCAATAAGACAAGATGTGCAAATTGTTGAAGTCTTTGTATGGTCTAAAACAAGCTCCTAAGCAATGGCAAGAGAAATGATAGATCATTAATATCTGCAGGCTTCACAGTCAATGAGGTAGATAAATGTATATACTATCGCCATGGTGGGGGTGAGAGTTATTCTGTGCTTGTATGTTGATGACATACTTATGTTTGGGACAAATCTTGAGGTGATTAATGAGGTTAAATCATTCTTGTTTCAAAATTTTGATATGAAGTATTTGAGAGTAGCTGATATTATCTTGAACATTAAGCTAATTAGAGGTGAGAATGGGATTATACTTATGTGGAGAAGATCTTAAGTCGCTTTGGCTATCTTGTTAGCAAGCCTTCTCTAATGTTTTATGATTCTAACTTGTTACTTCATAAGAACAAGAGAATTGCTAGGAATCTGTTGTAATACTTCCAAATCATTGGCTGACTTATATATCCAGCTTGCGAAACTAGACCTACTATCTCCTCTGCTGTGAGCAAGTTGAGCCAGTTTACCTCTAATCCAGGAGATAATTACTGGCATGTGCTTTGGCGAGTGATGCGCTATCTAAAAGGTACTATGGAGTTGGGGCTTCACTATACTGGGTATCCTGCAGTATTAGAGGGATATAGTGATTCTAACTAGATCTCTGATGCTAATGAGATCAAAGCCACTAGTGGATATGTCTTCACACTAGGTGCTGGTGCTGTTTCATGGAGGTCTTGTAAACAGACCATTTGGACGAGGCAGAGCTTATGTTACTAGACACTGTAACTATTGAGGTAGAATGGCTACGTGATCTACTGATGGATCTGCTTGTGGTTGAAAACCAAGTGCCAGCTATTCTTATAAACTATGACAATCAAATGGTCATTGTCAAGGTGAATAGTTTTAAGGATAACATGAAATCGTCTAGACATGTGAAAAGACGATTGAAGTCTATCAGGAAATCGAGAAACTTCAGAGCTATAACATTGGATTGCATCCAAACAACTAGAAACCTGACAGATCCCTTCACTAAGAGACTATCATGGAATGTGATAGAAAATGCATCAAAGGAGATGGGTATGAGACCCATGTGAGTTATACTATGGTGGTAACACAACCTATGTGATTAAAGATCCCATGAATTAGGACCTAGAAAGAACAAGCCATTAGTTAACTAAAGGAGAGTACCTTTCTAAAACCCTCTCTAAGTAAAGATGCATGTACTCTCAAGAGCTGCAAGATAGGTTGGCTATGCCTTAATGCGTTTTGTTGGCTTTAATTAGCGAAGATGCTATGCTGTAGAGTATTCTTGAAAGAACGCACCTATGTGAGCTTGATTGTTGGTCGTAGTCTATGAAGATTTTGTGTGAATCTCCTAGAAACCTTACTAAGAGAGCAAAAAGTATGACATATACGCTCCACCCGAGAGGTAGTCTACTGACAGCCTAGTACCAGATAAACTCTAACCGGTCTCCATCCTACTGTTGGTATATAAACAATACATTGGAAAAGGCAAATCTTAATGGGATTTTGAGATTTGGTGGGGGGTTGTTCAATTAATATATGGGCCAAGGCCCATTTGAAAATTAATTCTTTGAAAAATCACAAAATCCCATCTCATGGGAAGGCATGCATGAGGATGTTTAGTACCAACTTGCTTATTCTAGAAGAGGGAGACCTCTTTAAAAGAGAGAGTGCTCTCCTAGCCACTTGAGGTACTTGAGGCATGTGTGATGGAGGGAACTAGAGAAACACACGCGCTCGCTCGCTTGCCTCGCCTGGCCAGGTCGGGCAACGTGTGTACACGATATGCGCGTGAATGGTCCGCCAAAATTAGTTCATCATCCTTGCATAGACGTGACTTCCTTTTGTAGTTTTGTTTTGCTGCAACAATTCGGTGTTTGTTTTTGGAAACACACTAAATAATCTGCTGTATAGAGCGGCGTGGAGTCCGGATAAGTCACACGGTTTAGTTACACGTTGTGGAGATCATGTAGGCACCCTGATCATGTGTCCTATTATCTCTGTACAAATCGAGCCGCCGCCTCCTCGCAACATATGAGAAAACAATCTAAGGTTTGTCTCATTCTCTGTACTACGCCGTCGCTCGTAGACTACTCCATCCCACTCGTCGGCGAGCACCGACAATCAGAAGAGCAGGTTTGTGAAACTTTCGCCTTCGACGTCTTGCACCGAGAGAATGTGGCAATAAGGTTTTTGGGAATGTTGTATTTGATATGGTCATAGATAAATTTGTAAGCGCATGGATACCGTAGTAGCACTTCACCTCAAAGTATTCCAAGGGTATCGAATCACAGGGAACATGTGCGTATAATCTAAGAACAAAATTCAACCAAGGACAACAACTAATGCTAGGCTTAGGCTAGAGAGAATTCCCAAGGGTTAATTAATTAGACTTAAGTTAAGGTAAAACTCTATCCATTGCTTTGGGCACTAGCTCTTCCTTGGTCTGCCAAGCTGAGTCTGGCCTATAGCTCTATGATGTACCCGAAGATGGAGGGTTACGAAGGGCGGACAAGGCAGTCACCACCTGCCACCTACCTCACATTCTGTGGAGCTCACAACAAGGTAACCTGTCACGCCCGGAAATTTTCCCAAATTTCCAGACCATTTTGTGTATTAAGTCCCTGTCCAGGCATCAACCAGGGTACACAAAACGACAAATCAATAAACAGATCCAAACGTAAATAAAGCGATAAATACTTACAACAGAGGCACTTAGTCCTCACACCAAAAAGAAAACAGCAGCGGAAAAAGACGATCTTAGCGGGCTTCAGCTCCACTCCACAGGCAAACTCAACTGGGGTCTGAGCCTTGATCCTCTAACTTCATCTTCAACTCAGAAGTATTAAACTTCTGAAAAGGGGAAAAATAGCAAGATTGAGTACAACCACCGTACTCAACAAGCCACACCAACGATGCAAACGTGCACAGGGGAGACAAAGGGAGGCTTGTGGCTATTTGCAGAAAAGCGGTCGGAAACCTTTACATTTTTAAAACAGTAAAACAGTTGTTTAGTTAAAGCAATATTAAATCTCCACTGAACAACGCTACAACCACGTTGAACAGGCCCAACCATTCCACCTGAACTACACCAGTTCATTAAGTCAAATTAATTAAGCATGTGGGACTAATCACAGTGAATCTGGTCAATCGCCCATAACTGCGGGCACGGCTATTCGAATAGTTTTACTCTGATCAGAGGTGCGCAACTGTACCCACAAGACATGATTCCACACATGTTACCATGCCCCGAAGTATCACCACGATACTGCAAAGGGGGAAATCATGACAAGACCTTTCGCATAACTCCTCCTAACCAAGCACACCACACCGCAGGTTTCGCCCCCACCCCTCAAAAGGCAGTGGGCAGCCCCCCCTCGTGCCTTGGTGAATCCGGCAGCCAAGCAACCGGTATATCCCCGGCCGACTCAACTCCATCACGCCCACCCTTTCCGGGGAACGTCGGCTAGGAAAGAGCTATGCTACGAGTCCAGCAGTTGCCCATTCTTGCTTGTGGTAAGCACAGTTATTCTTCCAGGGTTTCCCATGAACCGGTCCTTAATTGCCATGGGTGCGACCAGCAAAACCATGCACCCACAGCCCACCATTAAGTCATATTTTAGTTGGATAATTACGACCAATAAAACCAGGTCGGGTGTCCCGAGCGAACCGCTCGTTAGAAGCTAATTGTAAACAGTGTAATTCCCATTAAATGAGCTAGTGGTAATTAAGCATGGCTAAGCATATATAATTCTAGCAAAGTCAACATAAGTGACTCACGCTAGACAGATTATCACCCAAGGTTAACAAAGGACGGTTAACAAGTAAACATGGCACAAGCAGACGGATAGGTAAACCCTATTCCCATGTAATTAGCAAAACATGCACTTTATTTGTAAACGTAAAACATTTCATAAAATAGGTACAACATGCTCAAGGGGAATGTGTGACTTGCCTTGCTTCTTCAAACAATCTTCCGGACTCTTTTCCTTGCGAGCGCAAACTCCCGAAACGACGGAATCTACACACTGGCACGCAAAACGAGGAAAACTCTAATAAAAACCAAGTAAACAGTACATAAAAAGTAAACAAACATGTAGAGCTCAACTTTAGATGAATTTTGCGAGTTGAATGGCTCAATTTGGAGTTCGTATGAATTAGATATGAATTTTAGAAGTTTTGAACCGTTTAAATGAATTTCTGGAAATTAAATCGATTTATTGTGCAATTATTAATTAATTTTGCAAAGGAAAGGGCAACGCTGACATCATCAAAGGGAAACGACGCCGGAACGGTGGGTCTCGCGTGTCAACGGGTCAAGGGCGGACAGTCCACGGTGGAAAAGCACCACGTGGCACCGACGTGGCGGCCACGGCGGGCGAAAGGGAGGAGGTAGCGCCGACGTGGACGCCAACGTGGCGAAGCCGCGGGCGGCCACGTGGTCTGGGTGTGGACCGGAGTAAACAAAGGGGGCCCACGTGTCGGTGACACAAGTGTCGGCGAGCAGGAGAGAAAAAGGAGGTGAAAAGGACTTTGTAGGGGAAAGGGGAAAATTAGGCTGAGAGGGAGGTAAACTGGACTTGAGGAGATGAGCTGGATTTTCTCGGGAAAAAGTTAAAAGGGCCGAGGGACAAAAAGTAGACTTTTGTGTGGAGAAAGGATAATAGGCCGACGGCCCAATAGAGGAGAAAGGGCTGGGAGGGACGGCCGGGATCGGCCCGAGTAGCCGATCCGACGGCCACGCGCGCGGCGGCGGTGGCTGGCGGCTGGGCGGCACGGCGGCGGCGGCGGCCGGAGCAGCCGAGCGGCGCGGCGGCCACGCGGGGCGACAGCCGAGCGGCGGAGCGGGCGCGCGCGCACGGCGGCGGCCGAGAGGGGAAAAAGGTGCGGCGGCGGCACTCACCGGCGACGGAAAAGGCGGTGGCGGCGCACGGCGGCAGCGCTAGGGTTAGGGTTTGGAGGCGGCGGCGGGGGAAAACGGGGAGGAGGCCTCGGGCGAGGAAATAAATAGGGGGGGCCCGATTAGGGTTGGCGGCGCGGCGGAAAATCCGCCGGGAACCGCGGCGGCGTGGGCGGCGCGGCGGCCGGCCGAGTCGGAGACGACTCGGTCGCGGCCCCACCCGTCAGCGGGCGGGCGGCGCGGGGAGGCGGCGACGGCTCTCGGCCGGCCTTGGGCCACGGCCCCGGGCCGGCCCGAGAGGAGGAGGGACGCGGAGACGGCGCGGGCGCGGCCTTGGGCCGCCTTGGGCCGAAGGAGAGGGGAGGGGGTTGCGGGGGCCGCGGGAGAGAGAGAGGACGGTTTTGGGCCGGAAACGGCCCAAAACGAAAAAGAAGGTTTTAAATTGTTTTTCTATTAATTTAGTCAGTTAAATGAACTTTGTGACTTTAAAATTATTTCTTTAGCTCCAAAAATTCACGAAAAATTTTGGAGAGTACTTTAGGGCACAGGGAATATTACAAAAATATTTCCGGCCATGATTTTTAAAGGAAATTTTGATTTCCTTGCTAAATTCACTTGTTTAAATTGCTTTAAATTTTTATTAAATTTCTGGAAAATGTATTATTAGGTAATTTTTAATCCCGATCGAAAATCGGGGTGTGACATAACCGCTAACCTAGACACCACGCCTAAGTTATTGATTACTACTCTAGCCTCGCACAGAAAATTCCTTCGTTATTCAGAGTCCTAGTACTAGAGCACTTAATATAAATACTAAGTGACGAACCCGTAACAATGAGAATATATCTTACTCAAGCAAGTAAATTAAATATCAATAGGAAATCTCAAACACTTACTTTATTAAAGAAGCATTCGCCGAGGTACAAGAGAGGAGAGAGCGCCAACAACTCCGACAATCCTCCGGACCTCCCCCTCACTCTCTACCTATTTTTTCCACACTAATAAAGTGATACCTAATGTATGAAAGTGAGTTGTACTTCACTTTATTGTGTGCTTGAGAGTGAAGTGAGCTCCTCCTTTTATAGCCTGCTTATGACGTTTACTAAGGTTGGTAACTCCCACAACCGTCATTCAGAAACAATCCTAGACATCCATGTGGAAGGTGGAGATGAGGGGGGCTGATGGTGGTTCGCCCGAACCCCTGTTTCGGTCGACCCTTGGGCCCCACCTCTCTCTGCCGCCTTTCTCCAGGAGGTTGCCAGGTGGGCTCCAAAGGCGATGCATAAGTGTCATACCCTAAAAATCGCCTAAATATAAATCATTGTGAAAAAGGAATTCCTATAATTTACTTAATAATTAAAGGAAGTGTTTGAATAAAAATCTATAAAAATTTGAACATCAAATTGAGCTAGATATAATTTTCTTAAATACTTTGAGTGTCCAAGTATTTTCAAGATTTTTTTTGGAATTATTTGAGCAATGGAAGTAATTTTAATAAATGAAACATCATTTCAGTATTTATTTAAATTGAAAATCAATTAAAAAGCCTCTCCTCGGTTTGGGCTAAATTCGACCCATCTCTTTCCCCTTCTCTCTCTTCGGCCTGTCTTCTCTCCCACAACGTCCACTTTGCATCCCTCGATCTCTTTCACTTCCGCCGGCCCATCTACTCCTAAGTTCACTTTGCCTCCCTCTTCCTCTTTTCCGACTAACGCGTCAGGCCCATGCGACAGGTGTTTCTTCCACCTCCGGCCGGACTCCTCCTAGCTGAGCCTGACTCCACCTCCAAATCCGACGCCGCCTTGTTGCTCCTCTTCCCAAATTCGTTGCGGAAATGGAACCCACTCTATCTCCTCTACCATTTCCCCAAGAAAGCCCCATCAATGTCATGCTAAATCCCACGGAGTTTTTCCCTGTTCCTATCCTGATGAACTTGGGATAACCCTAGGGTTTGCACCACTGAATGCTCCCCCTTTTCCCCCCCTTTTCCCCCTTCTTCCGTTTCCCCCTTTTTCCCAAAGCCGCCGCCGCGCATTTGCTCTCTCTCCACCATCGGCCACCGCTCTAGCCGCCGTGCGCCCTTTCCCTGGTCATCGCCGATCCGTGCTGCCATCTTCCTCGGCACCGCAACAGCAAGCCAAAGCCTGGCCTCCATTTCCCATCCGCCAAAGACCCGGGGAAGGCCTTCGTCGCCGTTCACCCATGCACCACCATTGACCGCACGTCTCTAGCCGAGCCTCACCGCCGTTTCGTTCATCGTCGGAGGTAGCTGTCTTCACCGTCGGCATCACACCAGGGAAGGGATGCCTATCCACCACCTCTCCTTCGCCATAGATCGCCGGAACGTCGCCGTTGTGGTCAACCCAACCTCGCCACTGCTTGGAGCTCGTTGCCGACCATCTTCTATCGCTGTTCATCATCGTCATCCCATCAGTAAGATTTACCGTGTCTTCCTCTTCATGCCCGTGTCCTCGGTTTCCACCATCGTGCCGCCGTTCGCCGTAGTCGCCGCTGTTCTATGCTCGCTGGCCGTTGAGCCGACATGGCCATCTACGTGGCTGCCTTGTCAGTGCCACCTCACCATCCTCGCTTGTGTGGTGCCTGCGTGCTCCGTCCACGTGGCTGCCATCTCTTAACCCTAGATCGGGTTTGATCTCGTTCATTGGATCTGGGTCAAACCATACTCAAAACGAATCTTGGCCATTCATCTCTGTGAAACCGTGAACCACCTCTATGGACTTGGTCTACCATAGACACGAGCCCGCATCTCTATGACATGTGGGTCCCACTTGTCATTGACTTCGGCCTTCTCTTTCCTGGCTGACATCATTATTGTTCTTTTCCAGTTCTAAAATAATTAAAAATGATGCAATAAATCATTTAGTTGTTTTCTTTATAGATTTTAAATGATTAAAACTTCATTAATTTATAACTAATTCATATGAACTCGAAATGCGTTCAAGTCTCATAACTCATCCAAATTTGAGCTCTACTTATTTATGAATTTTATTTGTATTGTTTATTTGGTTCTTATTAGTCTTTTTTCTTGTTTTGTGTGTTATTGTGTAGTTTCCGTCGTTTTGAAGGATCATTCGTTTATTGGAGAAGTTCTCGAAGACGTTATCAAGACGCTTGTTTGCAAGGCAAGTCACACAGATCCCAAACATCCCTTTGAGCATGTCGATCCTATGTTTAAATTCTCTATTTATTTTAAATGTGCATTTATTTTCGAATGTCATTGGGTGGGTGTGAGCCTATTTCCCAACGTGATGGCCAAAGTTGACTTGATTATCCTATGGGTTATAATTTGACTAGCTTGGAATCTATATAATAGTTCGGCTAGAAATTAGATATAACTGCTTAGCGATGCTTAGAAAATTTAGTATCATTTCGTGTGGGATAATTAATGTTTCACTTATATCATAATGATGGATATTAATGGTAGCTCACGATGGTCAATCGTGATTGGTTAATTAATTAATTTGGCAACTAAAATTTTACTAATAGTGGGTTGTGAGCACATGGTTTTGATGGTCGTGCTCATGACAATTAAGGACCGATTCACGAGCTACTATTGTGAAGCATTAACCGTACTAACCACAAGCCAACGTGGGCAACGGCTATATCTTTTGTATAGTATGGTTCATTGTGGGGTACCAGACTGTGAAGTGGCGATAAATCCATGAGGGTCGTAGGGGAGTCCATACCTGGTTAAGAGGGTGACTATGATCCGAGAACGATGTACTATTTTGAGTTGTATTATGCGAGGGGTACTGCATAGCTCTGTTTCAAGGTACCGTGGTGGTACTGAGGGAATGGCAACATGTTGTGGGGCTGTGTCTTGTGGGTAAATTTGTACATATCTGGCTAGAGTAAAACTATTCGAATAACCGTGCTCGCGGTCATGGGCGGGCCTAACAATGTTTTTCGTGATTAGTCTCAAATTGCTTCATTAATAATAACAATGTGACAATTGATGATAGTTTATTAACTCCTAGTATGGAATGATTAGTTCCTGTTTGGAGGTTGGATCTAGGCAATCGGATTTGGTTGTTCAGGTTTGGGTTTGGGCCTATGTAGCATTGGGATGTTGTTAAGAGATGATTAATATTGAAATTTAATTACTCAACTGTTTTAACTATTCTTAAATGTTTGCTAAATGCTGCCTTTGCAATTGAACCCTGTTATTGCCATCTTTTGTATTATCCTGTGCACTTGCATATTTGTTGTGTGGCTTGCGAAGTATTTCATATACTCACCTTACAATAATCATCAACCTTAGTTGAAGAAGGATTCTGAAGGAGAAGACCTTTGGCTTAGATCCTAGTTGAGCTGCCTGTGGGAGTGGAGTTGAAACTTCACTAGATTTTGTTTCCCGCTGTAGTTTTTTCTGTGGTGAGGACTAAGTGCCTCTTTTGTAAGTATTTATCACATTAATTTATTATACTATATATTCAAATTGTCGATTTGTGTACCTCGGCTAATTCCTGGACAAGGGTTTAATGCACAAATTAGTTTGGAAATTACTTGTGAATTTTCGGGTGTGACAATGATGAATTAGGCAAAATTAAGTCGGTTTGAGCTGACATGTGGGCCCTTCAATCCTTGTACTCGCATATGATTTGCTAGAGGTACTTTTTGTCGTATGGCGGGTGTATTTTCAACCAAAATTACCCGCATGCAAATATTTACCAATACTCGTGGAAAGAGTTAGTAATAAACACCTACCACCAAGTTTGATATTTTAGTTTGTAATGTTTTATGCAGGAGTTGACGGTTAAAGTTGGTACTTAAGGACCGTCAGCAATACCTCCATACTTATCCTTTACTTGTCACTGAGTATAGCTCATGGAATTCAAAAGAGCAGTGACTTCCTATGTAATGGTACAAACATGCAAGTTATTCCAAGTCATACCTGCACCTGTGAACTTTGAAGTGTCTACCATATTATCTTTAGTGATTGACGAATCGAACGGCCTTGACTCAAGTTAACGTTGCTTCCTCTGATGAATTACCTTGGGTTTTTCTTTTTGTTTATAAAAACATAACTTTTACTTTACTCCTCAATTGATCCTCTCGAATCACTCAAGTGTATGATTCCTCACCAAGGCATTGAAGTTGCCTTTTCTTATCCAACATTTCTAATAAGGGTTATGTGGAGCTCCGGGTAGGGAATAAGAGTCACATACTTGTATGAAATATATTGTAGAGTCAAAAAGTAGATCCAAGAAGATAACTAATCATACCATCATGATCAAGGTGTGCA
Source organism: Oryza officinalis (assembly GCA_008326285.1). Taxonomy (NCBI): domain Eukaryota; kingdom Viridiplantae; phylum Streptophyta; class Magnoliopsida; order Poales; family Poaceae; genus Oryza; species Oryza officinalis. The sequence continues at coordinate 20,936,466 of BDMV01000011.1, read as the reverse complement.
CATGTGTGGAAAAATGGATGTATATGTGGAAAGGTGAAAAATGGGATGATGACTTATTTTTGTATATATTTGGAGATCATGGCCATATTTCTATCTCCTTCATTCTTTTTTTTCATCATGCTCAAGATTATTTTGTCTCTTTTGCCTTGTGAGCATTTCCAACATAATGTTTTTTCTAGCTCATGTCTCTTTTTACATGGATAGTGGAGATAGAATCATAAGTCTATAGAGTCTTTATTTGGTGTATGGATGGTGTATGTTGAGTTCTAGTGTAGAAGTTTAGCATATGGTGATGGATGGAATATTTTGCTAGTTCTCTAGTGGTGAGGGAGAGCAATATATGGTGGATGTGTGCATAGGATCTTAATCATGAAAGTATGAAAAGAATCTAACAAGGGTTTCAACAATTTGACCAAACTCAAAATGACAACAAACATATAAGGTTTGCAATGTGATCGACATATGGCTTTGGTAGGGATAAAATATCAATGAGGAGTATGTAAAGTTATATCATTTTTTCTCATAAAAATTCTCAAGGATTCAACAGAAAAGAACAAGGATCCTATTGTCAGGAAATCTCTCATTCATCAATTACTTAGATAGCATGTGCGCCATATATATATATATATATATATATATATATATATATATATATATATATATATATATATATATATATCCACAACCACCAACAAGTAACATGCGGGGAATAAAGAGTATGCAAGACAATTTGAAGGAAAGTCATATACTCTAGTTGAAACATACATGCTCATTTTAATTTTGAGTTTAATTTTTAGATATGTTTCATGGCAAAAATTATGAAACTAAAAAAATTAAGGAGATGTGAGGATAAAAAACTAAAAAAATTAAGGAGATGTGAGGATAAACATGCAAACCATCGCTCTGCGTGAGTGTGAAGACAAGCAGCCTTGGGTGTCGTTGTTGCTATATCTCGTCTTGTGAGTGTGCGAGAGTCATGGTTTAACATGGACGTGGGTGATCTTGTCATATGAGTAGATGTATGAAGATCACCCCTACACTTGTACTTGTAATTGGGTTGCTTCGAAGACAACAAAAGAAGAAAGGGTGAAAGCAAAGAGACTCAACCGATAAAACCCAGGGAGTGTTTTTATTTCATTTTATTCAAGGATGGAAGTGAATGAAATGAAACTTACCTTATTGGATGAGCAGAAAGGGGCCACCTGGAGGCTGCGTGGGAAAAGGCCGGGAGGTGACGACTGCTGATATTTCTTAACGACATTACTAAGAATATAATTCCCAGCAATGATGCCCGAAACATTAGTTGGTATTTCTTACGGTTACAGATATAAATCCACAAGCGCATGGATATACCGCTGTAGCATTTCACTGGGGAATATTCCAAGGTATCGTATTTATTTAATCCCAAGGGAAGATATGGTTAAGAGAATACCATGTTACCAATTCATATCATACTTATGTAGATCAAAGTCTATGCAGGGGTTATAACAATAATGCAAAGGGTAGGTTGACACACAGAAGGGACTCCAAGATATAACTCTCTCTAAATAATAAATCTAGACTAAGTAAAGAAGAATAAAGAAAGCCTCATTTCTATACTTCTAATATATAATCATTTTAGTATACACTTGCTATTATACATTTACATAGCTGAACCCCCTAACTATGCCCTCTTGGTATATCGAGAAACCACCCTTGATTGCTGAGTTCCTTCCAACAATCCGTCATGGCCATTCAACCGGTTATAGATACAGAGAAGTACCCACACCAGGAAACTTTCTTAGCCCTATATACGCACGTGGAGGAATACCCGTACTGGGCTTTCACCACCAGCGGTCTACCTCTACAGTTCCGTGACATATAGCACCACTTAATGATACTTAATAACCTAAGCACCATTCTTATATTATTAAATATTACTCTACACCTCTGCAGTTGATATAGAGCAATCATATAAATCAACATTAAGCCAATACCATTGCATATCTCCAGTAAGCTAGCCATATAATTAATACAAGGCAAGTTTAGACTAAAGTTGGTACTCAAATAATTATGCAAATAGAGTAAAGTACCATAACTATATAAAGAAGAGTATTTCATTATTCTAGCATAAATTCTTACAAGAGAGATATTAGCTAATAGAACCATACCCGGATTCTCCTGTAAGACTTGAAGAACTAGAGCAGAGCAGTATTCTATTCCTAACTCTACTAGCACTAGAACAAAGTAAATGAACTATGGAGATGTTCTTATTCTTGTCCTTCTTGGTGTGTGTTGGAGGAGAGGATGAGTGCCCTTTATATAGTGGTGGAGAAGACATAGGAGAGTGGAGATCCTAAGAATCCAAAAGAGCATCTTCTCTCTTGAGCTACCAAGTGTCCTCTCTAATGATGGTTTCTACCGGTAGAAACGGCCACAACTGACTTGGATGGTCGGTATCTCCCAGCACGTGAAAATTGAGGGCCAGTCGGCTGACCTCTGGCTGGCCTATTCCTTCATCCAGGGCTCTTCTTGGTGGGTTCTTGGTCCAGTGGCATGGTGGTTGGGCCCATTTGCAGGTGTTTCATTGGGTTTGTGGGCCCTTTCATCTATGTGTACGCCACGTGTTGACCTCTGATTGGTTGCACGTGTGTTTTCTACCATTTCTCCTCCATTTATAAGGCAATTTCCTGTATTTAAATATTTTTCCAAGTACATGTGGAACTAGATTAATTCTAAATAAATATGCATGCAAGCATTGCTAGTTCTTTATCATTTTTAGGAATATTGACGGTCGAAATTGGTCTGTAACGACCGTCAACAACAACGCCACCCATGGGTTAGCCGAACAAGGGTTCGGCCGACCCCTGGTGTCTCGCTTCTCCCTCAGCTCAGGAGTCAAGATAATTGGGCTTGGGCTAGAGAGGTTCCAGCCCTACTCACCCGTTCATTGTCTTAGGCTGTTGAGAGGCAAAATAGTTAGCAGAGCACTACTTACCCGTTCCTTGTCTTACTTTCATTTCGGAGGTTTTCAAAAGATTTTTCAGATAAAAGCTAAGTTCCACAAGTGATTCTCTTATTCACTCAAAAATGTGTATTGTATTCCTCACCAATATATTGCATTTTTGTCCCTATTCTACGGGTCATATATGAGGAGCTCGGTAGGGAACAAATGAGGCATACTTTCATCTCATATTTTGCTAAGTAAAAATAAACTGACCCAAGAAGATAACAAATCATACATTCTGATCAAGAATGTGCATTGTGTGACATGGTACTGGATATGAAATAAGACTACTCCTTTTGTATACCTCTTTCTCTCTTTTTTTAAAGAAGAGTTGAGAGAGTGCATGGCTATTTCTTTTATGCTCCATGCTTGTATGAGCAAAATTGTTTTTGCATAGCCATGCCTCTCTTGTCTTTGAACGGTACTTTGGAGAAAGAGGCATAAATAATGTGGAGTATTTATTTTGTGGATGATGGATGGAATGGATGCTAGCTTCCAATGTAGAAGTTTAGCTTATGTGGATGTATGTGGCATGTGCGTGATCTTGATCATGAAAGTATGAAAAGCATCTCACATAGGTCACAGTAATTTTGACAAAGCTCAATGAAAGTACAAGTAACCATAGTATAAGGTTTGCTATGAACATATGACTCTGGTAGGAATTTATATCAAATGAGGAACTTGCTAGGTTTTCGTCTTGAGAAATAAAATTCCAAAATTCAAGTCAAACTTAGAATAGGATCATAGCAACTCTGGTTTACCATATCATATCTCACAACAACTTAGACTTAGATCATGCAATGTGCTACTCACAAGTTTCAGGTTCTCGAATAATGGTTGGCCTTACCGACTTAAAACTTGAGAGGGTACTTAACTATGAACTAGCACATGAGAGAAATAAAACAGAGCAACTATTCATCATCTCAACATAGAGAACTAAGTAGTCTTACCTAGCATAGGGAAATCTATCCTATATTTTTGTTCTTTTTATTTTTCTCTTTTTGTTCAGGTTTATAAATGCAATGTAAAAAAAAAAAGAAATGATACAAGTTACCTTAGTGGGGGGAAGAAGTGTCTCCCCCAAGCTTGCTTCCTTGCTCATAGCCCGTGGTGGGGGTTGAACCCCTGGTGGCGAAAGTAGGCTTGCTAGTCGGCTTGTTGTTGACGCATCATGTTGTTGAAGTTGGAGAGTTGTGCGTCAACATTTTGCTGCCACTCCTGTGTCTGCACGACGTGTTGTTCGAGCGTGTGTTGGATATCTCCGGCGTACAGCTCGAGGTTGTTCATCCTCTGAGTGAGTGCACCTATATCCCCTCGAGAGGAAACAAAGTGACGCCTTCTGGCAGATGGAGGTAGGCCACTCGAGCTGGAGGAGTGTGAGTATTGTCCCTAATGGATTTTGTGAGGCGCTTGCCACCGGCTGTCGCTCGCGCTTAGCCAAGATGAACTTCCGTCCTCTTGTTTAGGAGCTTGGGTCCAGCCAGGGACATTTTCAGTTGGAACCCAATTGGCCTCGTAAACTTGCACCGGAGGTGAAGATGATGACACCTCTTGATGTGCTTTCCTTGCTGTGACATCCTGACTCAATTGGGATTTGGCCTGTGTGGCCCATGAGAGCTGTGTGCACATGTTTAGTACCACCTTGCTAGTTTAGCAAGAGTGGAACCAACTTATAAGGCCTCTTCCCTCCAACCATATCACTCATGGGTTAACCCTTTTACATGAGGCAAGGACGAAAGTGTAAGTGGGGTGGTATGTGTAAGTGGGCCCGCCCGTCAGATGGGTTGGCTGCGCGGTTTTGGAGGGAGGGCTGTTACAAATGGTATCAGAGCCGACCCTCACGGTTGCACGTATGGGTCAGTGTGCGGGCATATGTCGCATGTGGGCTCTGTGTGAGGCACATGGCATGGCATATGGCGCCGACACTGGACGTATGGACGTGCGCTAAGAGGGGTTGTGTTCCTAGGCATTTGCCTATATGCCTGTGTGGCTATGTGGGTGAGTTGGACTGACGGGGACGTCGGGTCCTTTGAGGGGGGTGTATGTGACATCCTAGCTCAATTGGGATTTGGCCTGTGTGGCCCATGAGAGTTGTGTGCACATGTTTAGTACCACCTTGCTAGTTTAGCAAGAGTGGAACTAACTTATAAGGCATCTTTCCTCCAACCATATCACTCACGGGTTAACCCTTTTACACGAAGCGAGGACGAAAGTGTAAGTGGGGTGGTATGTGTAAGTGGGCCAGCCCGTCGGATGGGCTGGCTGCACGGTTTTGGAGGGAGGGCTGTTACACTTGCCATGCTTCGTGTCATCCTGCGAGAAACATTATGCACACGAGGTTCCTCTACCGATTGGAGAGGAATGGTTAGCACTCGACAATTATACAAATAAAACCCCGGGTTAGGTAACGAGATTTCATTTGTATATTCAAGGGAGAAAAATATAAGTGAATCATCCGGGCCATGTTTGAGTGTATGGCCTTGCACCAGATACTCCTCATTAACATAAGAGTGGGGTGTGGTAATGTAAGAAATTTGAGCATTTGACACTACCCCGGCTTCATAAGCTATACGAGAAATTAATGAAGTACACTCAATTGGTCTGGTCAACTTAAAATTTTCTAACCACTGGCAGATCATGCACTGCATAGGAGAAACTTTTATCTTCTTAACCATGGCGTACAAGAGAGTTAATTCATCTTCATGCACAATTCTAACATCGGCTCTAGGAAAGAGAGTCAAGCCAAGCCATTTATGCATAAGCCTCAAAGTAGGATTATGGATGTCATTAGTTCTAGGCTTTCGACAGAATGCTTCACCTGTAATACTTTGCCAAAATCTATGCTTGTCAAAGTTTGGAGTTGCCTTCCTAAAATTGAGTTTGCAAGTTTTGTCAAAGCCTTGGAGCAGACTTAATTCCTTCCAAGCAAGGTGGTACTCTTTAAGAAAAAACCGAAAAGTAATACCATCATCTACTTCTAGAGGGTGCATAAAAATTGAATGATAAGCAAGCGAGAACCTGGCTCATTTACACATGCAAAATTATTCCATCCTATAGCTTGCCAAACATTATGGAAATCAACATACATACCTATCTTTTGTAGAAGGTTCGGGTCATATGCTCGGGTGTGAGGAAACATCCGGTCCTTGAGCATGTTGTAGGCTTGCATTTCTCGATCACCGTGAGGTCGAGGTCAGAGTCGATGTGGAGCCTCGGTGTAGCGTCCACCTCCTCCATGGGTACATCTTGCGGCCCTTCATGTCTTGGCGTGGGCGCGGCGGAGGAGTACGCGCTTGATTCTTCATGGTGATGGCTTGATCTTGAGCTTGATCCTCTCTTGAACATGTTTGAAATCCGTTTCTTCATGACTGCAACAAATGAGCAAGAATACAAGACGAACTCGAACGGGGATTATGTTAGTGGAACAAAATCGATTCTACCCACTGGTTGGTCTTGCATCAAACCAAAGCAACTTGCAAATGTTCAAAATCAAACCAAAATCGCAGGAGACAAACACCACAAAGCTTGGAATGAAGTTTGAGAGCAAGAGGGCTTGAGAGAGGGAGTGAAAAAGTTGTGAATGGGGTGATCTCTTCTCTCACGTCCACCTTCTATTTAAAGAGGATCCCCAATGGCCAAATTTGAAAAGGGGGGGTCCCACTAGCCATTGCCTAGTGAAAAAACAAGGCCAGAGGCCTCCTCCTTGGGTCGGCTTCGACCCTATGGTGGGCCCCACAGGCACTAAAATTTAATTCTCCAACGGCTCGATGGAGTGGGACCAAGTGGAATTTGAATTATTTTTTTTATCTCTGCTCAAAAATTCATTTTATCAATTTGTTGTCAAAAATAAAATTACTCCTGCTTTATTTGGTCTGAAATTTTTTTTATGCACTGGAATCAAATTCCAATATGCAAGATTATGAAAAGATAAACATGCTTGAATTCAAGAAATTCAAATCGAAAGAAATCAAATATGGTATACATATCAATTTACCTATTGGCAAGGGCGGTGTCATTTTAAGTCCGATCAGCTAGACCTTACCTCCGTTGCGTTCAGATTGATGATGAGGCACCCTGCCCCGGAGGTGTGGGTATGGGTGACTTTTCTTTTACGCGCCACACCTTCTTTACCTTTGGTGTGGTCGGTGGCTTCTTGGGTGCTGGGGTTACAGGCTTTCTAGCCCATAATCCCGGCTCCACTGCTACCAGCTTTAGACCCTGACGGGGCCTTGCCATCCCTTCTCTTTCCAGGAAGTTCATCATGAATGTGCTGAGGCTGTTCGTCTTTGGGGGCATCACTTTGACTTCTTTGATATTTTGTGGGTTTGGCCCGTACTTGATCTTGACCATGGAGCATCGCTCGACTCTTGGTCTGAACTCGAATTTCTCCTCCTTCCCATTGATGTGGAGCCGGATCTCTCTAGCTCCCACGTCAATGTTTGCCTCTGCGGTACTTAGGAACGGACGCCCAAGGATGAGCGGCGTCTCCTTGTCGGTGTCCATGTCCAACACCACGAAGTCTACAGGGATGAAGAAATCCCGGATTTTCACTGGAATATCCTCAGCGATACCCGCTGGGTAGCGGATGGAGGAGTCTATGAATTGGATTCACATCGGCGTTGGTGACAACACCGTGAAGTTCAGTCTGTTGAAGACCTCCTTGGGCATGACGCTTACACTTGCCCCAAGGTCGCACAATGCGTGGTCGAAGTGCTGTGTCCTTATCGAACAAGTGATCATGGGATAACCCGGATCTTTCTTCTTTTCAAGAAACCGTTTGAGTATAGCAGTACTACACTCTTCCATCAGTTTTACCACTTTCGTGGTGGGCATCAGTCGCTTATTGTTCAGGATGTCCTTGAGATAGCGCGCATAGGTTGGAACTTGCATCGCATTAAGCAAGGAGACATTGATGTGGACTTTTTATATAACTTCAACAAAGAGAGCGAATTGCTCATCCACAGATGGCTTCCTGTTGTGTTGGGGGAACGATAGCATGTTGGGTCACAGAATTCATGCGGCGCTGTCTTCCCTTTGTGCATAATTTCTTTTTCTTCATCGATGCTAGACGGTGTAGCATCCTTGCTGTCACACCCTGAAGTTTGCTTTCCAGGTTAAAATTCGAGAAATAAATCGCTTAAAATAAATTTTCCTTTTAACCTAGAGAAAAATTCTAATTTAAAAATATATTTAATCAAGTGGAAATGGTATGTTGGGAGTTTTCTTGAGTTCCCCATGTTAAAATACATTAACAAGATTTTTAGTGAAATTTTCAGAGCCCTAGAAATAATTTTAATTAATTAAAAACCCTCCACCGCAATAAATAAATCCCTAGGAAAATCTTTTTTCTTTTTTTCTTTTCTTTTTCCTTTCTTTTGGGCCGTCGGCCCACCTTCCTTCCCCTCCCGGGCCGGCTCACGCCGCATTGCCCGCCACCCCTCCTCTCCCTCTCGGGCCGGCCCAAGGCCGCGGCCCGAGCGAAAGTCCGCTTTGCCTCCCTCCGTCTTCCCCGTGGCCGGCCAAACTCCGGCGAGAAATCCGGAGCCGCCGGCCGAACCCTAGCCCCGGGCCCCTATAAATTTCTCCTCCCCGCACTCCCCTCTCCGTTTTCCCCCTAGCGCCGTCGCCTCCCGTGAACCCTAGCGCCGTCGCCTCCTCCTTCTCCGGTGAGCGCCACCCCTCGCCCTCTCTCTCTCCTCTCGGCCCGCCGCTCCACCGCTGCCTTGCCCGGCCGCCGCTCGCGCGCGCGCCGCCCGCCGTTCCACCTCCGCCCGCGCCCGCGCCCGTTTTCCCCTCTGCCCGCGCCGGCCGCCGCGGTGCGCCGCCGCGCCATGGCCACACCGTGGACGCGGTCGGCCACCGCGTGGCTGCCGCGTGGCCGCCGTGTCGGTGCCACGCGTGCGCCACGTGGCCGCCGCGTTGCCCATCCGCCCGCCGCGTGGCCGCCGCGTCGGCGCCACATGGTGCGCCGCCCACCGCCGGCCGGTGGACCGAGTCCACCGTGGACCGGGACCCCGTGCCACCGATAGGTGGGGCCCACCTGTCGGCGCCGCCGCCCCGCCGATGACGTCAGCCCGAGGGTTTATTGCGCAATAAATTAATTAAGGATTTTTCTGTTTATAGTAAAAACACATTTAATCTTCTAAAATTCATAACTAATTCATCCGGACTCCGTTTGAGTCCGTTCATGTTGCAGAAAATTCATAAAGTTGTTTAGAATCCATTAAAAATGGTTTTGTTCTCTGTTTTAGTAGACTTATAGACTGTTTGCTTGTGTGCTTTGTTTTTCGTTTAGATTCCGGTAATTCCGACTCTCCGGTTTAGTTCGAGGTTGTTGCCGAGGTCAACCCAGTGCAGGAGCAAGGCAAGTCATGCTTATTCACTTGAACATATTGTACCTAAATTGCAAATGTCTTATTTTTCTCTATATATTGCATTGTTTTATAATGTCATTTATGGGTTTATTTACCTATTTACTCAGCCTTATATTCCAATTATCTTATTCCTTTGATAGCTTGGGGTGTAATTTGAGTAGTCGCTAGGATAGAACATGCTTAGCCCTGCTTAGTAACATTAGCACATTAATGGGATTACTAATGCTTCACTATTACTTAATGATGGATATTTAATGGTAGCTCATGATGGTTAATCATGGATGATTAAATAATTGGTTCAACTAAAACTTGAATAATGGTGGGTTGTGAGCACATGGTTTTGATGGTCGTGCTCATGACAATTTAAGGACCGGTTCGCGGGAAACCCTGGAAGACTTATCGTACTTTCCACAAGTCAGCATGGGTAATGGCTGGACTTGTAGTATGGCTTTTCCTAGTCGACGCATCCAGGCAAGGGTGGGCGTGATGGAGTTGGGTCGGCGGAGGTTTACACGTTGATCAGCTGCCGGATTCACCTAGGCACGAGAGGGGGCTGCCTGCCTTGGTGTAAAGGTGGGGGCGCTTGGTTAGGAAGGGTTGTGCGAAGGGTCTTGTCGCAGTTCCTTTTCAGTGTACCGTGGTGGTATGTCGGCGCACGGTAACGTGTTGTGGGACTGTGTCTTGTGGGTACAATTGTACATCTCTGTCAGAGTAAAACTATTTGAATAGCCATGCCCGCGGTTATGAGCGATCAACCGGATTCACCGTGGTTAGTTATAATTTTAATAACCTGACTTAATGGAACTGGTGTAGTTCAGGTGGTGGTTTAGGCCTGTCGCAACGTGGTGTAGCGTTGGGCAGTGATGGTTAAATTTTGATTGATTAACTCAACTGTTTTACTGCATTCAACTATTGTCTTCAAATGCGTATTTCATGCAAATAACCCCTTTAGCCTCCTTTGTTATTACTTGAATCATTACTCCTTTTCCGGTATGACTTGTTGAGTACAGTGGGTAGTACTCAGTCTTGCTTCATTTTTCCCCCACACCAGAGTTGGAGTATGTTTCAGACGGAGGCTATTCTGAGGAGTAGGCTTGTGGTTGCCGTCAAGGATGCCTGTGGAATGGAGTTGCCACGCTGCGAGCGTCTAGTTAACTAGAATAGCTTGTTTTCCTTTTTTCGCTGTATTTATGTAAGAGATTTCTTTGGTGTTTGTAAGACGTGGATCTGTATGTCAGCTTTGTCGTTTGTGTACCCTGGCCGGTCCTGGACAAGGATTTTAATACACATCCTGCTTGGAATTCAGGTTAGCGAATTTTTGGGCGTGACAAGTTGGTATCAGAGCCGACCTTGACCGTAGGACAAGCCAACTGGAAACCCTAAGAGCCCTCTGAAACTTTTTATGTGCATTTGCCCTTAACTTGGAATTGTTTTGGAAAAAAATTTTTTTCGAGATCTTTGTTCTTTGGGATTTATGGGAAAAAGTTGGGTCATTTATTCGATGGAGATTTCCTTAACTAAAGTTAGTTTGGAGTTTTTTTTAAAAAATTTTGGATGGTAAATTTTGGGTTTCGTTTGGATTCAATTTGAAAATTTGTTGGGAAAGTGGATTAGGCCCTAGTCAAGTTATATGAGATGCAAAACTTATTTACTTTGGTTCTTACTATTAATACTATTTTAATAATGTTGCTATTGCATTATTTTCCCATCATTTAGGTGTTGTATTAGTTTTTATTTGACTTTTATAAAATGTTTCATGCACCAAAAATTTTCTTTTGTTACTTGTTTGTTTACCTGAGTTCTTTAAATTGTTTTCTTTAATTTGGATTTGAGCATGCATTGATTCCCACCCCTTGTCCTCTGTAGATGGCAGGTTATCCCCCTACGCACCGCGGTGAGGATATGGATGGTTGTGTGGCAGAGCTTGCCCGCATGACTTTGGTTGTGGGTTATCCCGAAGCGCCAGAGTACACTACTATCGAGCCTCTCAGTGGCGAGTTCCCGCACAGAGTTCGATTGGAGGTCCATGGCTTTGTGGGCACTAATCTTTCCAACATGGTGACCGAGGCTTCAGTAGGCAGTGTTGTGTATGCTTGCCAGGAGGCCGCGTACAGGATGATGACCAGGATCAGCGACAGGTACGCCTACGGCTTCTGCGCCTCTGCATATCGCTACCACCCTCGTCGTTCCACCACCAGCGACGTCCTCACCTTCCGCCCGACGACTGCAAAGAACGACACCACCTTCAGACAGATGTGCACAGTGATGCAGGGATTGGACCGGATGCACGGCGACCTCCATAAGGCATCCAAGGCTCTTAATGACCAGAAGCTGATCAAAATAGCCCGCTTGGAGGATGAGGTCGCTCGGCTCAAGGCCGAGAATGCTAGGCTACAGGGACGTCCAGCGCCAGGTGGACTCAGGATCCGCACCACGCCAAGGAAGAAGACCACGGTTCCAGTGCGCATCCAGCTTGCACCAAGGAACCCACCACCCACTCCAGCTCCAGCTCCGCTGCCCTCACCAGCGTTCACCCTCACCTTCGCCCTAGCGTCTGCGTACCAGGGTCCAGCCAGTGGCAGCGGAGGTTGGTTGCGTGCCACGCCCAGCGGCAGCAACGACAGTGGTTTTAGTTCAAAGCCAATCAGTGGTGACACTGCCATGGCCGATTCCAGGAGCCGTTCGGAGGAGCCAAGGGATGAGCAGGAGCCTGGCTATGACTCCACCGACCGCAGGAGCCGTTCCGAGCATTAGGCTCACTACCCTTAGTTTTACCGTTTTCCTTAGTTTGCTTTCTTACTAGTTTCTGTGTGCTAGGTTTGTTGCTTGGGGGTTAGCCAATGGTCGATACCATGTGCCTATGGTATGGCTATCTTAATAAGGATTTTTCTTGCTGTTTTCAAGTGTTTTAAACTAGATCAGAACAATTACAGTTTAATTATAATATATTAAAGTTTAGTTTTTGAGCAGTTTGTTTTGTTTCTTTTCCATCTCTTTCTGCTGGTTCTTCTCCTCCAGATGGTCAACACAAGAACGAACGGTAACAACAGTGGCCATGAGGATCCATCGGCGGGATCACAAGCCAATGGAGCAAACAATAACGTTCCTCCTCCCCTACCACCTGAGAATCCCACTATTGCTCAGGTGTTGGCCAGCCAAACTCAGATGATGACGGCCATGATGCAATAGATGCAGCAGCAGCACCAACAGATGCAGCAGCAGATGATGCAGCAGATGCAACAACAAGCGCAGCAACAGCAACAGGCCCAGCAGAACCAGCAATTCGGTCCTCCACCCCAATCCAAGCTGTCGGAGTTCCTTCGCGTCCGACCGCCAACTTTCTCAAGTACCACTAACCCCATGGAGGCGAATGACTGGCTCCATGCCATCGAGAAGAAACTGAACCTACTACAATGCAACGACCAGGAGAGGGTTGCCTTCGCCACCCACCAGTTGCAGGGTCCCGCTTCAGCTTGGTGGGATAATTATTTGGTCACTCGTCCACCCGGAACAGAGGTCACTTGGGTGGAGTTTTGCCGCAGTTTCAAGAAGGCCCAAATTCCCGACGGCATCGTGGCCCAAAAGAAGAGGGAATTCAGAGCACTCCACCAGGGTAACCGGACTGTGACAGAGTATCTCCATGAGTTCAACCGTCTCGCGCGTTACGCCCTGGAGGATGTGCGCACTGATGCAGAAAGGCAGGAAAGGTTTCTCTCCGGCCTGGATGATGAGCTGACCACTCAGCTAATCTCGGGAGATCATGCCGACTTTGAGAAGCTGGTTGACAAGGCGATCCGTCAGGAGGATCAACGCAACAAGATGGACCGAAAGAGAAAGGCAGCTCAATTCAGGGCGCACCAGGGGAGTCAACAGAAGCTCCGGTCCATCGTCGGACAGCAGGGTGGACCTTCCACCATGATTGTCCGCCAACACCGACCCTACCAGCCCGGCAACTTCAACACTAACAACACTGGCAATCGCAACAACAATGATGGGCAGCACAATCGCAACCCAGCTTCGCGCCCACCGATGGCCCCAGCTCAGCCAGCTCCATCAACTCAACCCAAGAAGGAGCCTGGCGGAAAACCATTGGTCTGCTTCAACTGCAATGAGCCCGGTCACTTCGCTGACAAGTGTCTGAAGCCAAGGCGCGCAGGACCCAAGTTTGTTCATGCCCGCGTCAACCATGCGTCAGCAGAGGAGGCGCAAACTGCACCGGAAGTGGTACTGGGTACGTTTCCTGTCAACTCAATTCCAGCCATCACACTTTTTGATTCTGGTGCTACGCATTCCTTTTTATCAAAGCGTTTTGCTGGGACACATGGGTTATCGGTAGTGGAATTTAGAACGCCTATGTGGGTTCACGCTCCTAGGAATGAGATGACCACAGCTCACTACTGCCCCTCTGTGGTAATAGAAATCCAGGGTTCCAAATTTCTAGCCAATCTTATCCTTCTTGAATTCAAGGACCTAGATGTCATTCTTGGGATGGATTGGTTAACAAGGCACAAGGGAGTTATCGATTGCGCCAGCCGCACTATCACTCTGGTTAATGAGAAAGGAGAAGTGGTGATGTTCCAGTCGCCGACACCCCAGAAGCAGAGAGTGTGCTTGAATCAGGTCGATAGGATGGAACAGACCGTAGAAGTAGAAAAAGACCTTAAAAAGTTGGGGAACATTCCCATCGTCAGAGAGTACCCTGAAGTCTTCCCAGATGACTTAACCACAATGCCACCAAAGAGAGAAATTGAATTTCGGATTGACTTAGTATCGGGAACTGCCCCGATACACAAGAGGCCCTAGAGGATGGGAGCCAATGAACTGGCGGAAGTCAAGAAGCAAGTGGATGAGCAGTTGCAGAAGGGATACATTCGCCGAAGTACGTCACCTTGAGGTGCTCCGGTGATCTTCGTGGAGAAGAAAGATAAGACCAAGAGGATGTGCGTCGACTATCGCGCCCTCAACAAGGTGACTATCAAGAACAAGTATCTCAGAGGGAGGTAAAGTGGACTTGGTGGAGAAATTTGTTGGAGGATGTACAATAGACTTTTGTGTGGACTGATTTCTTGGGCTTGGCCCGAGGAAACAAGAGGGAGGTGTGATGGACTTGTGGATAGATTATCAAGCCGGTTGGCCCAATGAAGTAGAGGGAGGTGATGTAGACTTTGTAGAGAACTTCTTGGGCTTAGCCCGACAACGAAGTGGGAGGCGATATAGCCTTTTTCGAAATCTTCAAGGGCCCGCAGAGAGAGAGAGTTAAGGTAGTGGGTCCCACCTCCTTTCTTTTCTTTTTCTTTTTTTTTTCCTTTCCTTCTCCTCTCCCTTATCCTTTCTTTCTCTCTCTTACTCTTGCTTCCAGAGGGGAGGAGCATCGGTGGCTGGGGGGCACGGGCGCCAGCCGGGCGCGGCGGCAGGGAGGGAGTCGGCGGCCAGCGGCTGGGACGCGCGGGGCGGTGCCGGCGCGTGGGCTGGCCATGGCATGGCCGGGGTCCCAGGGTGCCGTCGGCGGCCGGGGCGACGCGCGCGGCAGGGGCGACAGCCGGGAGGCGGCGTGCCGAGCAGGAGCAGCGGCGCGTGGGGCGGTGCCGGCGCGGCATAGCCGAGGCCCATGGCCGGTGCGGCCAGGTGCGACGCACGCTGCTGGAGGCGGCCGGGCGCTTGGTTGGCCAGGCGCGACGCGACGGCGGCGGCCGATGTCACGGCGTATGGCGTCTAGGCGGTGTGGAAGGAGATAGGGGCGACGCGCGGGTGGCGGCGCCTCGGCTGGAGGCGGCCAAGGTGAAGGAGCAGGGGCAGCAGCTGCTTGGCTGGGGTACAGGCACGACGTCGCGCCTGTGGAAGGGGTGGGGCTTGCCTGGACGTTGGGTGGTACGGTGCGGCCACCACGGCTAGCGTGGCGCCGGGCAGAGGATAAGTCAGGGCGAAGGGTCAAAAGGTGAAGGTTGGCCATCTTCGGCGCGCGACGAGCTCCGCGGCTTCGACGATTCAGAGTGGCAGCTTAGCGAAGGATCCATGGTGGGCTTCTGAAAACCTTTATACTCACCTTCGTGCATCGCGGAGAGCTCGATGACAACGAACACACATGTACATGCTTTTACTCCCTCACAGTCCTCTCTGCTATTGCTAGAGGACGGTGCCTACCTTACTCAAAGAAAGTGACAGGGCGGTGCCTAACTCTCATTAATGCGAAATAAGAGAAGAGCTGCTGCCTGAGTTGCTCAGGGAAGAGGACAGGGCGGTGCCTAACTCGCAAATTGTCTTGGCATGGCAGTGAGACTGTAGAGAGGTGGCATGAAGGGATGTGTGTGCAGGCATGGGCAAAAGGATGAACGTGCACATTTTGTTTGCTTGTTGTATTGTGGACAAGAATGTGGTGCATGTATGCTTGCCTGTCGTCATCTTGCCGGTGTATTGTGAATAACTTTGGACTTGTAAAAGAACTATAACTGAGAATTCTAATGATTTGTTTGGGATTCTTGGACAGATAGAGAATTTGGTTAGAGGAGTTTTAGTTTTGGAACAATAATTTGTAACGAATGGAATAAGTAAAGCTTGAGAGAAAATAATTTGGGACGGATAGAATTTGGGGGGGTGATTTAGGACGCGATTCGGATTCCAAAATCGGAACACGGGGATTTTATTTGGAAAAGAATGATTGAAGGAAAAACTTGGTTTTTTGTCGGTTTCGTCAGTGCACGATCAAATTCAGCAGGGGAAACGATTGTCGATATGTGCGCAGAAATATTGGTTTTGATATGTACACGTATAAGAAATATTTGTCGAGCGGTCGAAGTCTAAAAATAAATATTTTTAGACTCCCTAAATGTAAAGGAGATTATTTGTCGGCACGATCAAAATTTCCGAAATCGAAATTTCATCCGTATGAATTTTTGGAAAGGTTTAGGAGGGAAAACTCGAACTTCAAAATCCGAATAACGGGAATTTAATTTTTGGGAAAATATCGTGATCAAGGTTCTGGGTTCACAAGGAAATGAATCAATTGAGATCTTTGGTATAAAATCCTAAATACACTCAAAGAACCAAATTTTTGAATATAGGATTTTAATAAAATAGATTTTTTGATGAGGCGAAAATCGGGGCGTTACAGTATAGAGTTGCAATGTTATGTTGTGCCCTGAGCTCTTGTAAAAAATTTTGGAAGGTCTTATCAATGAAATGAGACCCTCCGCCAGTTATTACCATCTGAGGTGTTCCAAAGCAAGGGAAGATAAACTCGTGGAAGATCTTGTGGGCATGCTTGACGTCAGCAACTTGGCATGACATTGCTTTCACCCATTTAGACGCATAGTCGACAGCCATCAGGATGCACTCGCAATCTTGGGACTTTGGAAAAGGTCCCATGTAGTCGATGCCGCATACATCAAATAATTTCAGTTGAAGGTTGGATATTAGAGGCATCGCATCGCGAGCAGTGATCCCTCCATGTTTTTGACACCTTGCACACCTTCGAATGATTTCTTTTGTATCTTCATACATACTTGGCCAGAAGAAGTTACTTTGCCAGATCTTTGCCTGCGTGCGGAATGCACCATTGTGCCCTCCATATTGTGATGCGTGGCATTTTCCTATGATTTGGGTGCCTTCAGCTGCTGGTACACACCTCCTGAGTAGGCCGTCTGTACAGACTCCGTATAGGTATGGCTCATCCCACAAGTGCCTTATGCTCTCGTAGATGATTCTCCTTGTGGTGGTACAAATGTGACCAGGAAGTTCCCCCCATGCTCCCCAGTGCGGCACAGCCCCCTCCATCCTTTCCTGTGCTCCCTTGCGCGGATCCGGCGGTGGGCTCGAGAGGGAGGCCGATGGAGGAGCAGCCTCGCGCGGATCCGGCGCTGATGGAGGGCTCTTGCGGTGTGGGCTCTTGCAGTGGAGGGCTCAGGTGTGGGCTCCGGCGGTGGAGGGCTCGGGTGTGGGATTTGGAGGTAGAGGGCTCGGCTGGAGCCTCCGGCATGCGGCAGCCATCCCCCGCATGGATCCGGCAGCGGACGCCCTCCCCCCATGCGGATCCAGCGGCTGCCGCCCTCCCCCACACCGATTCGGCGGCGGCCGTCCTCCCCTGCGACGACGACGACCTCGATAGTGACAGTGGATCTAAGGTTTCGGGGCTAGGGTTTTTGGATTTATTATTTTTTTGTGATTCTTTATTTTCACAGATGGTCGGCTTAAGTGCCTGCCTGAAAAAATAATGATTTTTGCAGACACCTAGATGTAGACGGGCCGAAGGCCCGCACACGTAAATCTGTTTTGGCTGTCTGAAAAAATTGTTTGTGTACTAGTGTGGCATGTCATGTAAGCATCACCTAGTATCTCACATGGGCCATGGCAATTTAGAATCAAAATGACATATTTTAATAAAATTAGGATTTAAAAATACATTTTGAGAGTTTGGTGACATAGATAGGACAGACCAACAAATTTAGTGATCATGAATACACTTTACTCATTTACAAAGATCAACCCAACCTCACACCAAGACACCTATGCATCCTTTCTCGCGCCTCTGATTGGTTACCTGGTATAAATTGGCCTCTCAATAAGAAAACCGAGTGTTACGCTCTTTCCTCACCATCCAAGTCACTAGGGATTTAATCCATCAGGCTTGGCATGCAGTGGGCAGCAGCGGATGCAACATGCAATTTAACGCATGTTGATGTTAGCATATGCAGCCATGTCGCGTGTATTTCACTGGTTTGAGTAGAAACTTCGCTCTCTTTTCCAAACCCCGTCCTCCTCGTACGGCATTATGTGTCCTCTTCTAGAGTTCTAGAGTTCTAGTTCTATATACAGCTGAAGAATTCTTCCTCGATCACCTACCGTCCCTCTCAGAGCTCTCAGAGCAGGGTTAATTGTATCGTCAATTTGCTAGCGGTAAAACATCCACATCGTTTATAGTCTGTTACTATAATTTACTCATACGACAATGGTCTTTATTACTATTGTTAGCAGTAATATTTTTTATTGATATGGATCCTACTAATTATATCACACTCACTTCTTTTTTAAGCATGAACCAATCTTTATATCACACTCACTTCTTTTTTTTCACTGTACCATATGCTGCAGCCGAGCGATAATAATTCTATCATCGACTCATGTTCTCTCTACCATTTTCTCCTCCAGCATAGCAGTGAAGCCGACATAAAGACGTTATCATCTGTCCAGGTTGACCTATTAAATATGCTCTAAGTGGAGAAAAAAACGCCATCGAAAATGTGCTATCACCGATCGAGTACGGACTACTTATGGATATTTTAGCAGCAAAGTTTTGCAAAACCAGACCACACAGAGTCCAAACTGCCGTTCGATCTAGCTGTACAAAGGCACCATGTTGCCTATAATAATAATCTAGAGTCGCCCCAAGCCCGGACGATCCACGTCATCAAATCAAATTTTTCATAGAACCCCTCGTCATTTCAGTATTTCTGATTGAGTCCACCTGATCGGAGACGTTCTTAACCACGCGTGGACAAAATCTGGCCGTTCACATCGTATCAAGATGGTTCCGCCCTTACCTGGTCGTGGAATCGACGAGGGCTTCCCTCCCCACGTCACCCTTTCTCTCTCCTTTCTCCGATCGACGATTTGGTGGCCGGGAGTTGGTCGCCTGCCATGGTCACCGAAGGATGCAGGATTTTTTTATAATTTGGTCCTTTTGAAAAACTTATTTCGCAAATAGACCCTTGGAAAAACTTATTGCAGGAATGGTCTTTTTTGGTGTGCCAGAAACACTGGCGCCGCCGTCCAACATCACAGCACCAGGACAGGTGACGTCGTCGGGGTGCCACGGTGGCACCACACATAGCGTTGGAGCCGACGTGGCGGTAGGGCGGCGCCAGGGTTGCTGGCGCGCCCTCACCAAGGATGGCGCCAACGGTGCTGGCGCGCTCGTCCGGGGGGGAGGGCTCCTTAACCCCCCGCGGGCCCCACCCCACCTCATCCTCCCCAATCGCCCCAGCCCTTCTCAGCCAACTCGAGAAAGCTCTCAGCTCTCTCTCTCTCCCCTCTCACCTCTCCTCAAATCCACTCAATTTGGAGCCGTTTTTCGTAAGAATTTTTGTGGAAATCGAAGAGCAATGTATACTCCTCCATTCCCCCCTCTTTTTTCTCGTTTTAATCGGTGAAATTTATAGATCGAAGGGTAACCCTAGAACCCATATTTTGCCCAAATTTTTGATTTTGAAGATTTAAATTGGGGATTTGTTGAGTATAGTGTTGACTTGAATGGATGTATGAAAAAATTGATGTAGGTCAAATTTTGTAGCTATGTGCTATATTGAGGATAGACAAATTTGGTGTCAGGTTAGAAGTTAATTGTAGCTAAATATAAATCCATAAATTTTTATGAAAGATGACAAATTTGATATATTGACTTTAAAAATATAGGCGGTTTTTTAGTGCTTAGCAAGTTAATTATGTTATAAGACAGTGGTTGATAAAATGTACTTGGCAGGAGATCATTTTGGTTTTGTAGAATGATAAGGAAGGATCAAACTGGCTATTGCCCTAGGCAGCTACCACCACCGGACGCTATCCGTCCCATGTGTTGGTGCGGTGACGAATGTCGTTTTGCAATAAGTGATGACCACAAGACATACCACCAGAGGTACTGGATGTGTCGCAATTATACGTACAGTCCGGAGAAGCCTAAGCCCGAGCCTAAGGCAAAGGGAAAGAAAGGAAAGGCGACGAAGCCAGTGGAGGTAATTCGTTATACTTTCGAGGTTACGATACTGCACTGAAATTTGTAATGAAAATCATTTAAATCGGAAAATGTGCAGGTAGCGAAGATACCGCCTCCTCTGTGCGACTTTGTGGAATGGATTGACATGGAGATTGATCCCCGTGATGCGGAGATGCTTCGTAGGAAACGTGAATGGGAAGAAGAAAGCCTCGATCGTCATCTCCGACTTGCGGCAGTACAGATCGCGGAGAGGAAGAGGAAGGAGGAGAGGGAGGTCAGGGAGATGGCAAGGGAGTTTGCGGAGAAGGAAGAGTTTGTGAAGGAGCGGACGAGGAAGCTGGCTAGGGCACAACATGCCAAGGAGGCTGGTCCAGAGGCCGCGAGCAAGGGAAAATATCCTCGATGCACCTAGTAGTTTTATTGGAGTTGTTGGAGAATCTTAAATTCCCTAAGACATGTAATAACGACAGTATTGAAATATTAAGCTGGAAACATTTTAATTTTGAGACTTAAACTCGATGATGTTGCTATTGTACTTTGTTGTCTTTGGATGAAGTGACGTGCATGTATGCGATTTTGTATGTTTTGTTAGGTTCGAATTTGTGTCATGTTTCGTCACTATTTGTCACGGCGTCCCCTCCTAGCTGGCCTGATTGGTTGCTACCACCCTGCCTCGTGCGGACGGCCCAGGCTCGGGCCAAAGGGTGGCGCCGCCCCCAAGCATGGTGCCATCGGGTACCCTGGCCATCCCCGACCAAGTCCTGCCTCGGCCAGTGTCACACCCTGAGGTTCTCCCAAATCATAAAAATCAAATTTAATAATTTATCTGAGAAATTGTTTAATTAAATCTGGAGAAAACCCAATTAAATAATGTGTTAAAGAAGTGAAAATGGCAAGGTGGAATTTTCTTGAGTTCCCCATGTCAAAATACGTTAACAGGATTTTTAGTGGAATTTTCAGAGCCCTCAAAATAATTTTAACCAATTAAAAACACTCAAGCGCAATAAATAAATCCCTGGGAAAAATTCCTTTTCTTTTTTTTTCCTTTTCTTTTTCTTTTTCCTCTTCTCGGGCCGTCGGCCCATTTCCCCCCCCCGGCCCAAGCCGCCGTCGCGCGCGCGCCTTCTTCCCTCCCGGACCGGCCCAGCCGGCCCAAGCCACCGCCTCCCCGCGCCTCTCCTTCTTCCCGGGCCGGCCCGAGGCCACGGCCCGAACCGCCCGGAAAGTCCGCGCCGCCTCCCCCGCGCCGCGCTCGCTGACGCGTGGGCCCGCGCCCGAGTCGTCTCCGACTCGACCGGCGCCGCCGCGCGCCCGCGCCGCCCGCGTTTCCCGGCGGGACTCCCGCCGCGCGCCCCTATTTATTCCCCCCCCGAGGCCGTCGCCCCTCGTTTTTCCCCGCGCCGCCGCCGCCCTAACCCTAACCCTAGCGCCGCTCCGCCGCCGCCGTTTTCCGTCGCCGTCTTCGCCGCTGGTAAGCGCCGCCGCCTTTTCCTTCTCCCCTCTCCCGGCCGCGCCGCCCGCTGCCGTGCACGCCTCCCGCGCCGCCGTCGCCCGTGCGCTCCCGCACCGCCCCGCTGCCGCTCGTGCGCGGCCTCCCGCGCCGAAACCCTAGCGCCGCCGCGCGCCATGGCCGGCTCGGCCGAGCCCGAGCCCGGCCGCTCGGCCGCCCGCGCGCCTCAGCCGTCGGATCGGCCACTCGGGCCGATCCCGGCCGCCGCTCCCGCCCCGCGTGGCCGCCGCGTGGGCGCCGCGTGGCTGCCACGTCGGCGCCACGTGTGCGCCACGTCGAGCGCAGCCGCCGCCGCCGCGGCTGACGTCAGCCCTAGCTGCTGACGTCAGCCCTAGCCGCTGACGTCAGCAGTGACGTCAGCCCTAAGGGTTTATTGCGCAATAATTAATTAAGGATTTTTCTGTTTTAGTAAAAACACAGATAACTTCAAAAATTCATAACTAATTCATCCGGACTCCGTTTTAGTCCGTTCAAGTCTCAGAAAATTCATAAAAATGCAGAGAATCCATTAAAAATAGTTTTGTTCTTTGTTTCAGTAGACTTATAGCATGTATTGTTGTTTGCTTTGTTTGTCGTATAGATTCCGGTAATTCCGACTCTCCGGTTTATTTCGAAGTCGTTGCCGAGGTCGACCCAGCGCAAGAGCAAGGCAAGTCATACTTGTTCATTTGATCATGTTGTACCTAAATTGCGAAACAGTCTTATTTTCTCTAAATACTGCATTGTTTTATAATGTCATCTATGGGTTAATTTACCTATTGTACTCAGCCTTATATTGCGATTACCTTATTTCTTTGATAGCTTGGGAAATAATTTGAGTAGTTGCTACAATAGAACTTGCTTAGCCCTGCTTAGAAACATTAGTTCACAATGGGATAATTAAAGCTTCATTAATACTTAATGATGGTTATTTTATGTTGGCTCGCGATGGTTAATCGTGGGTGATTTAATTAATTGTTTCAACTAAAATATTGATTAATGGTGGGTTGTGAGCACATGGTTTTGATGGTCGTGCTCATGACGATTAAGGACCGGTTCGCGGGAAACCCTGGAAGAATTACCGTACTTTCCACAAGCCAGCGTGGGTAATGGCTGGATTTGGAGTATAGCTTTTTCCTAGCCGACGTTCCCCGGAAAGGGTGGGCGTGATGGAGTTGAGTCGGCCGGGGATATACCGGTTGCTTGGCTGCCGGATTCACCAAGGCACGAGAGGGGGCTGCCCGCTGCCGGGAGAGGGAGCGGGGGCGAAACCTGAGGTGTGGTGCGATTGGTTAGGAAGGGTTATGCGAAGGGTCCTGTCACAGCTCCTTTTCCGGTGTACCGTGGTGGTATGTCGGCGCACGGTAACGTGTTGTAGGACTGTGTCTTGTGGGTACAGTTGTACACCTCTGATCAGAGTAAAACTATTCGAATAGCCGTGCCCGCGGTTATGGGCGATCAACCAGATTCACCGTGATTAGTTGAACTCTTTAATAATTTGACTTAATGGAAATGGTTTAGTTCAGGTGGATGGTTGGGCCTGTCGCAACGTGGTGTAGCGTTGGACAGTGATGGTTTAATTATGATAATTAATTCAACTGTTTTACTGCTTTCAACTATTGTTTTTAAATGCGTATTTTATGCAAAATAGCCATTGCAGCTCTCCTTTGTTATTACTTGCATCATTATTTTCCTTTCCGGTATGACTTGTTGAGTACAGTGGGTAGTACTCAGTCTTGCTTTATTTTTCCCCACACCAGAGTTGGAGTATGTTTCAGAGGAAGACTTTTCAGAAGAGTAGGCTTATTCCTACCATCGAGGAATGCCTGTGGATTGGAGTCGCTACGTTGCGAGTGTTTAGTTATTAGAATAGAGTGTTTCCTTTTTCCGCTGCAGTTTTGTAAGAGATTTTTATTGTTTTGTAAGACGTGGGTCTGTATGGCAACTTTGTCATTTGTGTACCCTGCCTGGTCCTGGACAGGGATTTTAATACACAATTTGCTTTGGAAATTCTGGTAGTGAATTTCTGGGCGTGACAGCCAGGAGGTTGGCGCCGCCGCCCACAATACGGCGCCAGGGCACTGGGCCACATTGACTCCTCCTGCCTCCGTCGGGAGGCTGGCCACTACCGATGGACCCCTCCTGCCTCTACCGGGTGGGAGGGACGGCGCCAGGGGTGCTGGCGCCGCTCCGTCCACCCGCCCACCGTCCTGGCTCTGCCAGGTCGCTGGTGCCACCCCCCAGGGCATAGCGCCAGGATTGCTGGCGCCGCCCCGGCCATCACCGATCCTCCTGCCTCTGTCGGATGGCTGGCGCTGCCCCCCTAGGGCACGGTGCCAGGGCTACTGGCGCCGCCTCCCCACCCCCCCCAACCGTCCTGGCTCGGCCAGGTCGCTGGCGCCGCCCCCCCGGGCACGGCTCCAGGGCTGCTGGCGCCGCCCTCCACCCCCCCTCCCCCGACCGTCCTGGCTCGGCCAGGTCGTTGGCGCCGCCCCCCAGGGCATGGCGCCAGGGCTGCTGGCGCCGCCCTTCACCCCCCGACCATATCAAACATCACATAGTATTCACAATATGAAACATCGCAGTATCCGTACAACCAATTTCAACCAATTCAACCAATTCACAATAAGCATACTAATCACCATATCAAGCATCACATAGTCCAATTCCATCAAACAAGTGGGACAAGTTCAATTGCACATCAAACATCACATAGTCCACAAATTCATCACATAGTCCGTACAACCTCAGAGTCCATTAAGCCGACATTTAGCATGAGCACAAATGTTCTAAAAGATGAGAACTAGTAGAACTTCACCGAAATCACTTCTTCCATTGACGCCGGAGGGCCTGTGACCCCAGAGTATACCTACATTTGAAAATACAATGTCTAGAATATTTAAAAAAACAATGAGGGAAATCAAAGAACATATGACAATAGTAAGGTTACCTCTTTGTCCCTTGCCGAGTGGAACATAAGTTGTACGTCGTGGGCTGTGACGCCTGAGGCGCATCGGGCAGCTGCGACATGCCTATCTCTTCAGCATCCGGGGCGACGTAGTCGTAGTCGTCATCATCGTCATCGTCGTCGTCATCGTCATCGCTAGGTGTAGCCTGTGCCTTTCCCTTTCCCCTCCCCTGTGGATTGCGTGATGATGATGAACCGCCAAGTTCTTCACGCTCTTCTATCGTGATGGAGTGTCGGGTGGTACTTGGACGCGCGGATTGAGGTAGTGGTGGTGGTAGTCTGCGCGGTTGGTATACATCGTCCAATCCAACCGACCTGCAACCTAGTCTTGCAGCCAGCTTGCGGCACCTTCGACGAACTTTCTGTATTACAAAAGGATTTTGTTAGGCATAAACCATATGTTGCTTTTTTGGAAGGAATGTTAGATCATTTTACCTCGAGCACATTGCGCAATGTGTTCTCTGTCTCCTCACCACCCCTCGGAGATCCGAGGGCATGCCCCATCTCATTCACGCTTCTAAGGAGCTCTCTAGACTACAAGCATGAGACGATGTGTCTTAAATATTGCAATTCACAATAAAATCAAATTGACAAATGCAAGAGAACTTACGACTCTGTCTCTAAGTGGCGCGTGTTCCATTTGATTACCAATCCTAGTCCGAATGTCATAGCAATCCCACCCTTCGTCAGAAGAGCGGTCTTCCTCTATGTCGGCCTCCGTCCAAGAAGGACGTAGGAAAATTCAATAGTTCCTGTGTAGCCAACGAAGATACTCACTGAAATGCTTGTTTTGGTGGATTGGCTCGATGTACCTATCATTCCTTTCTGCTGTCCTCCAAGCATCAATGTATCTACTGTGCTCTAACCCCCAATCCTTCACCTTGTTTGTTTTAACCCGGTCGTACCTTCAAAAGTACAATGTGTTGATGTGTAAAACATAGGGTTTATGGCACAAAAAAGAGAGAGCGTGAATCGAAGCAAGTTACATGTGTAGGTCCAATCCAGTTGAGATGGCCTCAACCGGGAAATCTTGCCTCTTCCCGCACTGTCACATGACATGGTGCGGCAGGTGGTACTCAACAGCCCAGAAAAAAATCAGTGCACATTGATACATGAAGTAATCTGCATCCCGATTGCACAAGGTGTTCAGTGTAAGTGCACTTGTCTCAGGCGTGTGATATGGTAGCCAAGTGATCTACACATGTAGAAAATTTGTGTTAGGTGAGTCCCTCTGACATAAAACTTATTGATAAATTTCGATTGAAATTAGAAGTACTTACATGCCCAGGCTAGAGGCAGTCCATCTTGTTGATGTACTGCTTGTACGCCACCTCACTACGAGCATGTGAGGTGGCCGTACTTTCAAATAAGTAGGCCACTGACTTCTCCATGTCTGGCTCAGTGTAGGGCTAAGGGGTAAAACTTTGCCTCCACTTTGGCCTACCCATCGGTAGTTGTAGCCACATCCACACTTGAATCAGAAGTGCACAGCCGCTAAGGTTGGAGGATGGTGCCTGAGGACAACAAGCCTCTTAGAGCTATCTATAAGTCCATGCCAACACCGCTGAACCCCAACTAAAACGTCCTAGATTATTAAGATTGGCTACCAAAGGGATCCAAATTGCCGAAGCAATATCACCACTAGCATCTGAAAAAAGTACCCCTCCTATCAAATGCAAGATGTATGAACGCGCGTAGCACTCAACACGCCACGGCTCGACGTCCTCATCGAGGTTTGAAAAGTTCTGACTAAGCCAAGAAAGGGGTATACCATTCTGCTTCTTCTTCCTTCCTTGCCCCTGCTCAACGATTAGTGGCATGCCAAACAACTGCTCGACCTGTGCAACCCATCCAGAAGTCTCCGTCTTGCCCGTCACCGCATGTCCCCGTATCGGGAGGGCCAAGATCATAGCAACATCTTGTAGAGTGATGGTCATCTCACCACTTGGTAGGTGGAAGCTGTGTGTCTCAGGCCTCCATCTATCTACAAGTGCTGTCAATGCAGGAGCGTTGAACACCGGCAATCCTCTATTCACAACCATGGCCACCCCGAGCAACCCAGCCGTCCTGAGGTACGGGACGTACCGCTCGTCAAACACTGGGGGGCGTGCGGTCTAACTTGGAGCGGTTGAAGCACCTGCAGAAACATTTTCAAATGGAATAGTTAATACAATGTGAAGCAGACGTTCTCGATACTTAGGTACAAATGACTGGATGTCGATACGTACCCTCCCTAGCTCGATCGCAGCCCCGCAATGCCGGGCCTCGTAGTACTCCTCCAAGGCCGGGTAAGTCGGTGTCTCTTCCTCGCCGGCCATCCTGCATTAAGAGAAAAGGAATATATTGTCAGTTACCAATATTTGCATAACATACGATAAAAAAATGAATGCAATAAACCGAAAACAATGTATATGATATCACCAAAAACACTCGTTGACTTCAATAGACCTAACAAAAATTACCTTGCTGCTTTTTTTGGACTTCTTTTTTTTCGGATGCTTAGGGCGCTTAGGTTTCTTGTGACCCTCCTGGTGACATAACGAACACCTATTTTGCAACGATGCAGCATCCACTTGAAGACCTGAAGGCGGTTTCCTCCTAGAACCACCAAGGCCCGAGTCCATTTCATTCTTGAAGCGCTTTGATCTCCTCTTCCCCCTTGTTTTAACCTTCAACTCCGGGTCCGCAACAAATTCTTCACCATCGTATGGTAGCCACTGTGTGGGGTCGAGGTATGGTTCAAAGCGACTTGCCCATGTGTTTGCAACGGCTTTCGACGAGAACTCGTACGACATATGGTTGGGAGATTCTGAATCAATTGCATGAATCCGATAAACGTTGATGAGATGTGAGCAAGGCATATGGTACAACAATGGCATTTGGCAACTACATGAGTTCCTCTCACCTTCCACTTTGAATGATCTAGCACCGAACCTAACACCCCCACGTGTTATTCGACTCCTCTCAGTGACCTCGTATGTCTTACTCTCCTTATCGAAGCACCTTGAAGTGTGTTTGCTTGCCTTGGTGCTTTTCGTCCTCATCTTACTAGCGGCCTTCTTAGACCATCATTCCCCTAACTGAACGCGTTTCACTGTTTCATCATGTCTGTTCACAAAGAACTCGTTGCACTTCATGAAGGTAAATGATACTATGGCTGTCACCGATAGCCTTCGGATACCTACTAGCACATTGTTAAACTGCTCGGCCATATTGGTTGTCATGTAACCCCACCGGCGGCCATTTCTGTCGTACGCATGGGACCACTTATCTTTCTCCAACAATTCATCTTCAAGCCATTTACGAGGACCTTCGGCTACAACCAGTCTAAGTGCCTCGACATCCTTCTCAAATATTCACTTCTCGTCAATCTGACATATCCTTAGTAGCTCTTCCGTTTGATGCTTGTCCGCATCGGCCTTGTGGAAATTAGCACTAAAGTGTCTCATGCACCAACGGTGGTGAACCGGTGGCAATCTTTGAACAGGAGTCCTCATGGCATTCATTATACCGGTATGTCGATCTGAGATAATACAAACTTCCCTATGCGGCCCAATCACAACATGTCGGACAAGTTCGATAAACCAGCACCAGTCTCGCGAGTTCTATTTCTCCACCAAGGCAAAAACTAATGGTACTAGATGGTCCTCCGCATCAGTTGACAATGCAGTCATCAAGGCACCATTGTATTTCCCTGTTAGGAAGGTTGCATCTATAGCTAGTACTGGCCTGTAATGCTTAAATGTCTCGACAGAAGGACCAAAGCACCAGAATGCACGCATAAATATTTTCTTTGTCACCCCACCAATGTTCACTAGCCTATTGGGATGGGTATCAATATGGTACACCATACTCGGATTCCTCTGCTTAATGGCTTGTAGCAACGTGGGCAAACAGACGTATGCTTCACCCCATTCTTCATAAATGAGCTTCATGGCCTCTTTTCTTGCCCTCTAAGCCTTGCCATACTTCACCCTATATTGAAAAACCTCAAATATATAGACAGCTAACGCTGAAGCAGAGAGGGTTGGTTGCAATTTGATGGCATTGCATAACCTGTTTGCTATGAACTTAGATATCAACTGCCGGTGGCTCCCTGAACCTTCTGCAGTAGCACAACTATGTGCCTTACCAACACGTGATATCCTCCACGTGTCACTGGATCTCTTTGTTGCATGTACCTTTCATTTGCATCGTTTGTGCTTACATTTAACAGTGTACCTCCTATTTGCGGAGGAATTCACAACATGGTATGGACGATGGTGTACAATGGCGTACTCCTGGAGCCATAGTTTCAATGCAACCATGGATGGAAACTCCAAACCCTTCTTTAGGCCATCCACCTGGAATGGTTCTGGCAAGTGATCCATGTTGATGCCACCATCTAATATTGCACCATGGGCATGTCTTAGGTCCCTAAACTCAGGAATGTCCGGCTTCCTCCCAAACACCTTCTCGAACGCATGACATTCCTCTAATGCTAACTTGTCATTGTTGGTTACTGCAGGGAATGGACGGTCATCATCAGAGTCCTCAGCAAATTCAACATCATACTGTTCAACACTTGGTTCCTCGCCAACCTCCTCTCCATTGACTTTTACCGAAACAGAATCGTGACCAGCACTCAAGTGCACAACAAAGTAATCAGCTGGATCATAATTTTTGCCTGATATTTGCATCGAGTATTCAGGGTTGCCTCCGTACGATGACTAATTTATGTTGTCACCGACATCTTCGGATAAACCTTCACTTACATCAAGCCCCTCTATTAACTCCGTTTTCAATTCCCTTGCTGCGTCCACACCGTCACTGCTGTGACGTCTTTTTGATGGTCTTGTCTCCTCTAACTCATTTCCAAACAAAGGTCTCTTCTTCTGTCTATGCTCATCCAACTCTTCTCGTACCAACTCAGTCTTCGATACTGATCTACTTGTTCCCCCATTGCCACAGTGTGTAGCCCCACGACGATAAGAATATGTCACAAAATTATTCTCGTCGTAAGAATAACATGGAGACTTGTTTAGATCCAAATTGTCTACGGTGCGTACCATCTTTGAAGCAAACACCTCTAGAGATCTAAACTGAGAGTCTTTTACTAAATCAAAATAAATTTCCCAATCCAACTGACCTAGCACCTTCAATACATACTTACGTCCTTGACTGACATCGTATCTCCCATAAATACCAATCTCCATATTATCCTCGGTCCATTCAAGAACATCTTTCACTCGTGACATTAGTTCATCAAAAGTGGGACGGGTGGGAAACAAAATGGTTTTCAACGACATATCCTCAAACTCAACATGCGCACCAACGTAAGGTTTAACCACTCTACCACCGTAGTAAACACGAACAAGTCTATCCATTTACACCGAAAAATATCATGCCACTCTAGAAATAAAAAATACCACATCCTTCATAAACGTCATACAAACTGATTAACTAGAACTAATACATAACTTAAATTGTCCCAAAGCTACTAATTAACCAAACATATTTAATTCACATCCAACAATAGCAAGAATTTTTAATAGTGTCATAAACATACAAATATTACAACTACTCCATCATACAACCCAACCTAGTTGTAGTTAACTTCAAATAATTTTTATCATCCCACCGAATCAATGTTTCCCTCCATATAATAGATACCTAAAGATTCGGCCTAAAGCAATTTCCCATCAACATAACAATTCTTTCGTGTCTCAACTAAAATTTTTCCTCCAACCATCCATCCATCCAACCAAACCACCTAAAAATCAACATTACAACATAATGTACTACAAAAAATCGTATCTCCAACAAACACATTGCACACATTTAACACTATACTCAACAAATCCCCAATTTAAATCTTCAAAATCAAAAATTTGGACAAAATATGGGTTCTAGGGTTACCCTTCGATCTACAAATTTCACCGATTAAAACGAGAAAAAAGAGGGGAGAATGAAGGAGTATACCTTATTTTTCGATTTTCATAAAAAATCTCATGAAAAACGGCTCCAAATTAAGTGGATTTGAGGAGGAGAGGTAAGAGGGGAGAGAGAGAGAGCTGAGAGCTCTCTCGGGTTGGCTGAGAAGGTCTGGGGCGATTGGGGAGGATGAGGTGGGGTGGGGCCCGTGAGGGGTTAAGGAGCCCTCCCCCTGGACGAGCGCGCCAGCACCATTGGCGTCGTGTTTGGTGGGGGCGCGCCAGCAACCTTGGCGCCGCCCTACCACCATGTCGGCTCTAGCGCTATGTGTGGTGACACCGTGGCATACCGATGGCGCCACCGGTCCTGGTGCCGTGATATTGGACGGTAGCGCTAGTGTCTCTGGCACACCAAAAGGGATGATTTTTGTAATAAGTTTTTTCAAGTGTCTATTTATGAAATAAGTGTTTCAAAAGTATCAAAGTGTAAAAATTCCTGCCGAAGGACGGTCCCGATGGGTATCCCATACGGCGTGTATCCGGTGAGAACCGATCCTCTTTGTGCCTTCCTCGCTTGCTCCGCGTGGTTAACCTTGCTTTCGGCGCGTGTCCGCCGTGCAGATGGGCTCAGTTGCCGCCCTCCAGTGGGGCTTCGCCGAGGTGTATGGCAGCGGCCGGATTCGCCGTTGCCCGTTGGTCCTTTCTCCTAGGCCAGGTGAATAGGTGATGCCTCTACGCCTGCTCCACTTCGCATGGCGCTCGTCGCCGTGCCCCAATATATCTTCGATGTATCATTCGTCCTGCTGCAGTGGTTAGTCGGCCGTGCAAGACCCACACTGGTCTTTCAGACCACGGAATGGTAGCACAGCAATAGGGCTGCAGCAGGGTGGCACACCAGCACTACGGTCATTGGATTCAGGAGTGAGCCAAGGAGCAGCAATTAAATGATTAGCTTCCACCTTCTAATTTTGCTGGTAGGTAGGCTGTGGAGGGCTTCTTTTTTCCAATTATGGCTATGTAGCTATTCTTATCAGTTCCTCCCCTGTCTGCTATTGCTTGGTTATGCAGGTACCTAGATTCAATGCAGGGTCAGGGTGTTAAGCTAGATTAGCATGGCTCATCAAGCAAGATTGTTAACATTATATTTATGCAAGGGTAAAATGCAAAGTCTGATATGAAGATTTCTTGTGGAGCCACCGTACTAGGTATGATAACAATAAGCAACTCATCCCTGTTTGTGTTTAGAGCTGTGCATGTGTTGACAACTTGCAGTTGCTGGAGCTATCGTTTTCTTTGTCCTCCATGGTCCGTAAAACAAATTCACTGCACTAATCAGCAGTGCTAAGCAATCTGCTTATGCATTATATATAATTTTCCCCATTTATGTTGTAAAGCTCAGGGTGCTTATTATGGAAAAACAGGCAAGATTATTATGAAAAAAGTTCTATACGAAAGTTGCTTTAAAAAATCATATTGATCCATTTTTTTTAAAAAAAATAGCAAATAATTAATTAATTATGTGCTAATGAGTCGTTTCGTTTTTCGTGCGGAGGGAATAAACTCCCAAACCACACTGCCGAACACACCCCAGTTGTTCTAGTAACTCACTGTCTCTTTTGGCTCCTTTCAGGGGCGGATTCACGGCCCGTGCTGCCTGGGCTACAGCACGGGGCGAGGCCAGGTGATAGTGGGAATATGTTTCATAAAAATGACGTTAAAAGGCTTCCAAGCCCAATAGCCCCCCCCCCCCTCGACGGAGAAGCAGCCCAGCAGGTGCCCTGGCCACGTGATCTTCTGCCTTTTCGGCTTATCAACTTCGCAGCGCGTCCGCCGCCTGCTCGCTCTTTAATTCCCGGCATTGCGCCACGTCTCCCCCGCGCCGCGACTCATCAACTCCTTGTCTATAAATGAGCACTTTAAATGAGCATCAATCTTTGCTATATATATTAGACTAGCGAGCAAAATTTTTTTGCCCTCTATTATTTAGCCCCCCCTGTGGTCGGTTTCTGGATCCGCCACTGGCTCCTTTCATTCTTCCAAGTCCACGAGTCGTCGGTACATGACTGCATGATGACTCACAATTCTACCTGAAAACAATCTGTAATTTTGAATGCTTGATTTCCGAAAGCTGTTAATAGGAGTATAATTGAGTGTAGATAACCCATACGCATTTTTTAAAGAGTATAATTGCACGTACATCACGACAAGTCCAGACTGCTCAGTGAAACAGGTCATATTTGTACTCTTGATAGGAAGCTCTTGCAGCGGCCGTCCAGTCAGTCAACTAGAATCGTATAGTATGTTTCAAGAGCACACTCCGTTGAAAAAAAAATCAACTTTCCAAGTCCAGATGCATGTAAAAATTTGGTTTATTTTAGGAGTAGTGTCTGTGAGTATGTTTTCAATGTTTGTGAGCACACAAATTCGGAACGGTAAGTACTCGGGCTCTATGGTCTACAAGGAAATTTATTTCTTATTTCTTTGACAAGTGAAAACACATCAAGCTTGAGGCAGTTATGCAGGTCGGGTACACCAATGCAGAATTTTTACCATCTTTAAAGTAGTACCTTGAGGTACTGGTATTGGAAGGTACCGGTTCAAATCGAACCATTTGAACCATTCATTCAGCAGGGTCAGGATGGACCGGATGATAAAAACACAAGAGAGAAACAACTGCAGATATCCACAGCGCAGGTCGCGTCTCTTCTTCCCTCGTCTCTTCGTCAGTTCGTCACACGCCTTGCCGCACCGGCGAGCTGCTCGGAGATCTGTCCACGCCGATAATCTCTCCTCTCGCGTTGGGTGGGTAAACTCCTCGAGTTGGACCCGCCNCGAGTTGGACCCGCCGATCCTTGCGTCAGCTGAACTTACAGTGATGGAGGCTAATGAGTAATGAGGCGCCGCCGCCTAGCGAGGATGGATGCCGAAGACGCGCCGCCGCCACGCAGGAAGGAGGCCGAAGATGTGTCGCCGCCGTGCAGGACGGAGGCCGACGCCGCTAGGGTCGGGATTGAGCAGGTCGGGGCCAGGCCACGCTGCGTCGTTTCGGGAGTCATCTTTTGGCTGGAGACGCTCTCATCCAATCAAACGAATGTGAATGCGAAAACCCAATTTTGCACTTCCACTTCCCTATCTCACGCGGACGGAGCGGAGGTAGCACATGCACGGGATTCTTGTACCTCCCGATGCCGAATCATTTCAGCCCTTGGATTTGACTGGACAAATAGGATTTTGGTATCTCTCATCCTGGATTTGACTCAATGGACGAATAGAATTTTGGTACCTCCCACCCTCAAACCCCCTCAATGCAGAGAGAATATTCATTGTTTAGGAAGTTATTTTCTTTGACAGAAGTGCATGTATATAAGAGCTAAATTAGCTACCACCGATGCAGAACGGAGGTAGTATATCCACACGAACTTTCCAAACTTGTTTGTTGTTTCTTTTTTTTTCACACGACCAGCAAAGTACGGTGGTTAAATCACTACTATTATAAAAATTAAAGATATTTTCATCGAAATTTTGATACGTTATTCATGTTTGAGTTCATTATATGTCACCCGTATTCATTTCGATGTAAATCTAAAATAACTATTATACACCACCCTCCCAGCCCAACCCCTCACCCTCCCCCTCCTCCTCCCAGCCCAAGTCAATCGGCCTACACTATTCCATCACCCCGTCCCACGCGCCTCCACTCGAAGCCACACACATCTTTCCTTGATCGACGTCCTTTTCTCTCTCTTTTTTTCTTTTCTCTCGATCATCCTGATCCTCTCCCTCTGCTTCCAATCTCCTCTCTTTGCTCATTTTTTCTTTTGGTATTGGTAAAAATCTGTTATCATAATTCGTAATTAATTTCAGTCAGATCCAGGACCAACCATATAATAGACTTGAATCGACATATGTATCCCTCCGCTTCTTACTCTTTTTCTTTTTTTTCTTTGCTTCTTAGTAAACGCTATTTTGATATATAACCATAATTTGTAGCCGGCCACCTCATATTAAATATTAGCATAATTACAATGTAAGCATTAAATTATAATGTAGTTTTTAAAATTTATAAGTGTATTTTTCAAAAATTATAATATAGTTACAGCGTTAGTGTATGTAATTTATATTTGACTATTTTTTGATAAAATTTATGGCACCATAAATATATGACATATCTTCTATCCTTGAGATTGCAAAATATATGGACGCGATATACCCTTAGGATACGGAAAGGTTATCTTAACATTATGAAATTTGGCTAGTGGCAGGGAAGTTGTATCCCGAATAGAAGGTGTTAGAGTCTTATTCGAAAAAGATATAATCTTTGTGATCTCGTAGGCCGAGAGTACTCTCCGAGTTCTACTTGGAAGCCAACGCAGTCTGCGGTATAAATACAAAACCTCCCAGGGGATACGAGATTATTGAATCATAGCTCAAGCCGTCATCATAGCAAAGGCAATCCAGAGGACTTGAAGGTAACTCGCCGCCTGGATCTCGTCGAGTCGTTCTTGATAGGGATCTCGTCGGTACTCTATATTTTCTGTTGTTCTCTATTGTAATCTCTGTGGCTTTCGTCATAATCCCATATAAACTGGAGTAGGGCTATTACCTTACAAGGGGCCTGAACCAGTATAATTCTTGTGTTCTGTGTGATGTCGTTTCGTGTGGATCCTTGTACCAACGTACCCCAATACCCTCATAATACGGTCTACGGATACAACCCATCTATAGTGGCGCGTCAGGTAGGGGGACTTGGTGCTCAAGATTTCGCCAAGATGGCTTCAAGTTCAAGGCTTTCCGACAACAATGTCCACATTCGTCCTGGCTTGGGAGATCCTACTCAGCCGATGTTCGATTGGACTCAATTTGGATTCATCGTCTTTCCTGTCTTCGCTGCAACTCTAATCTTGGCTTTCCCAATATCAGATGGGATCGAGAATAGAGCCGCGAGGACAACAGAAAATAATTTTTTTGTCAGCTATTCCTCCTGTCCAGTCAGAAAAGAGGAATACAACGACTTCAACTCCGCGAAGAATTCCTAAAGTGGCCAAACCCCAGACATCTGTTGGGGGCCAGGTGCCGACAAGGAAGTCTCCTCCAAACTACGACACCTGGTGTTCGATCCACAAGACATCTCAACACTCTTTGGTCGAATGTCGGGTAATACTTCAAGTGAAGGTTGAACTCGATGCTTGCAAAGATCGAAATATCCAGTGCACATCTCCATACAAGGCGTGGTGCCCGATCCACAAATCGAAAAGTCACCCCTTTACAGATTGCAAAATCTTCTTTAAAATCAACAGATCTATGGTTCGTGTTCGTGTTCCCTGCTGTCCAATCCACCAACATCGAGATCAATCTCACGATGCATCAATGGACAATAGCGAGATGGAAACCCTAGATCGTCTGCTCGGATTCATCGACATTGATCCTTGTGAGCCCTTCGTTCTTCACAGCTTGGAATCTTCAGGATCCAACTCTCCACGGAAAGTAGGAACTCGAGCTCATCACCTTCCTTCGCGAAAATGTAGACGTTTTTGCTTGGCAATCGTCCGACATGCCCGGAGTCCCTAGGAAACTGATCGAGCACAAATAGAAACTGCACGGTTCACACAAGATAGGAAAAAAGCTATTCGAGAAGAGCTGGACAAACTTCTCAAAGCAGGCTTCATCAGAGAGGTTCTCCATCCAGAGTGGCTTGCCAACCTAGTAATGGTGCACAAGGCCAACGGCTAGTAGAGGATGTGTGTAGACTTCACCGATTTCAACAAGGCGTGTCCCAAGGATCACTTCTCTCTTTCTCGCATCGACCAAATGGTGGATTCAACCGCTGGTTGTGAGTTGTTGAGTTTCCTCGATGCTTACTCCGGCTAGCACCAGATCAACATGGCCAAAGAGGACAAGGAGAAGACCGCGTTCATCACGCCCTTCGGTGTTTTCTGCTACACCAAGATGCCCTTTGGATTAATCAATGCAGGCAACACATAACAGCGAGAAATCTAGGGGCCTTTCGAAGACCAGATCGACAAGAACATGGAGGCACATGTCGACGATGTCATGGTCAAGACAAAGAAAAAGGACAAGCTGATGGATGACCTAAGGGAAACATTCAACAATCTCCGACGACATTGGCTCAAAATAAACCCGAAGAAGTGTACGTTTGGAGTACCATCGGGGAAGTTGCTAGAATTTCTTTTCTCCAGACGAGGAATTGAAGCAAAACCCGAGAAGATCAAGGCCATCGAAAACATGAAGTTGCCGACAAGACTCAAGGAAGTGCAAAAACTTACAGGATGTATGGTAGCCCTAAGCCAGTTCGTGCCTAGAATGAGAGAACGAGGACAACCTTTCTTTTCCCTACTCAAAAAACAGGATAGATTAGAGTGGACACAGGATGCTGAGAACGTGTTTATCGCGCTCAAACGATACTTGTCCAACCCTCTTATACTCGTTGCCCCACAGCCAATAGAAGAACTGTTTCTATATATCGCTGCCACACCTTGTTCTGTTAGCACTGTAATTATCGTCAGCGAGGCCCTCCACGATGTCAAAACTCGATATCCTCAACTCCAGAAATTACTCTATGTTGTCGTCATGACATCACGGAAGCTGTGTCATTACTTCCAGGCCCACAAGGTCACGGTTGTCTCTTCCTTCCCCCTCGGCGAAGTGGTGAGGAACAAAGATGTCGTCGGATGCATTGTTAAATGGGTCGTCGAACTCAGCCAATTTGATGTCAACTTCGTCCCACATACAGTCATCAAGTCACAGTTTCTCGCGGACTTTGTTGCTGATTGGACCGTTCTCGAGAACACCTCAACCGGTCAGACAAATGACGAGACATGGACAATGGCCTTCGACGGGGCTTTCAACAGCCATGGAGCAGGGGCTGGATTCTTTCTAATACCTCTAGCTGGAGATCAGTCTAGACATGCAATACACCTCAACTTCAGAGCTACAAACAACACAGCAGAGTATGAGGGACTACGCGCCGGGTTACGGGCAGTGGCAACACTTGGAGTAAAGCGATTAATTGTGAAAGGAGACTCAGAGTTAGTCACCAACCAAGTGCACAAAGACTAGAAATGCTCAAACCTAAAGTTGACCAAGTACCTCGCCGAAGTGAGGAAGCTGGAGCGAAAGTTTGACGGCTTGGAAGTATGTCATGTCTATTGCAAAGACAACATCGATGCCGACAACTTAGCACGGCACGCGTCCAGAAGAGAACCTATTGAACCAGAGATTTTTCTGGACATCCTAACAAAACCTTTAGTTAAAACCACGAACGACGAAGGCACCTTAGCCATCGCTGAGAACAGCACGGGGGCAACTGCAGAGGTCAATCACATCGTCGCCAACATTGAGACCACGAATGACTGGTGTACTCTGCTCATCAATTTCTTGGATGCCGAAAAAATTTTGGACGAAGACACCGCGGCAGAAAAACTTTCGCGTTGGGCAAAAGCACCAAATGGAGTTCTGCTCAAGCGTCTCTCCCGAGGACGGCAAAGATGTACTACTCGACATCCATGAAGGAATATGTGGTTCTCACATTGCCGGGCGAACTTTTGTTGGAAAAGCCTTTCGACAAGAATTTTTCTAGCCAACAGCCCTTCAGTACACTTGCGACTTGGTAAAACATTGTGAAGCTTGCCAATTTCACAGTAAACACAACAAGATGTCAGCCCAAGCGCTCCAAACTATCCCTCTCACCTTACCATTCTTGTGCTGGGGGCTTAACATCCTCGGAGCGTTTCCTCGAGGACAAGGCGGTCATAAGTTCTTGTTCGTGGCTATCGACAAATTCACTAAGTGGATTGAGGCAGAGCCAACAAGAGAAATCAAAGCGAAACACGCCATCAAGGTCATGAAAGGAATATTTTGCAGATATGGACTACCACATCGGATCCTGACAGACAACGGCTCGCAGTTCACTAGCGGTGCCTTTCAGGACTACTGCATCGAATTTGGAATAAAAATCTGCTCCGCATCAATCTCCCATCCTCAAAATAATGGGCAGGTTGAGCGGGCAAACAGTATTGTGCTCTAGGGGATAAAAACACGTGTGTACGATAGGCTCTTGGCTTATGACACACATTGGGTTGATGAAGTCCCTTCTGTCTTGTGGGCTGTCCACACTACCCTGACAACCTCTAACAAAGAGACTCCCTTCTTTCTCGTGTATGGTTTTGAGGCCATGCTTCCTTCGGAGCCGCAACATCGGTTTACATGAGTCGAACAGTATTCAGATAAGGACCAGGAGGAGCAGTGAGCAGACGATGTCAACCTTCTAGAGGAACATCGAGAATGTGTTGCCATTCGAGCAGTCATGGACCAACAGGCCCTACGTCGCTATCACAAAAAGCATGCTCCTACCTATACACTCACCATCGGCGATTACGCCCTCCGACAAGTTCAGAATCAAGCAGGGCGAAAGAAGCTCTCACCTAAGTGGGAGGGACCGTACACGGTGGTCGAAGTCTTAAGGCCAGGCACGTTTAAGATCATAGACAACGAAGGCCGCGAGTTGGCAAACTCTTGGAACATTGACTAACTACGTAAATTTTATGTAAATCGATGTACCAAAGTCTATAAGTTTTACTTACTAATATATAGTATTCAAATTTCCTTTCATTCAAAGTGTTTTATACGTGACCCCCTTTTCTTATATCGCCTTGTCTCAAAGTCGATCCTACTGTCCTCTTACGCTAGTGTAGCAAACTTCGGGATCCCATAGACCTCGGCTAGGGATGCCTAGCACTGTGAAAGTTTGTCAGGCCATACAGGATCAAACAACCATGTTAGATCTGGTCATGTTGGAGTAGCCACTTGAGCATATTAACCAAGCCGTGTAACCAGGAATTGGTTTTCCCGACTTCACGGCTAGGGGCTAGGACTTCACAGCTTTAGCTTGGTTTGTTATAAGATTTAAGCTGTCCTCATGGAAAACGACTTTTCCACAAAAACAACTTGGGGCTTGGGAGAGTACCGTACTCTGTCAACTGAGGGTAGCCCTTGTGAGAGTACTCATACACTATGTTTTTTCAGATACTTATACAATAGATTTCAATTCTTATTTAAGTTCTGACATATATGCAAAATGCTAACATGTACATTAAGTGTTCCCTAGGTATATAAACTACTAGGACGGCCAGTGCCAGTCCATTGTGGAGAAGGCGTTCTCGGCCAGCGAAACAAAAGATTGCGCGAGACGGTCGATCTCGTCAGTCTTCATGCGAGAACACGAGAAGCCCTCCCGGAGAAAATTTAGGCTCATCTACGGACATCCATCTTGGATACAGGCGAGAACGTGACCACCATCATACCGGCTGGCATGACGATACTCCTGCATCAGGCTGTTGTCGATCCGCTTCCCGATTTCTGTGAGGTGGTTGCACGTACTACGTATCCAGGACAGATGACCATTTCTGGACTTCTCGGAAGCAGGACGGACCACCTGCAACTCTTCGCAGAGGCGTTGTAGTGCCAAACAACAATCCTCCAGATAGGCGTCGATCCAGACTTCCCTACCTCGAAGGGCCTCTACAGCTTGATCCTTCCGGACAGTGCTAGCTATCTTCTTGAGGTCCGCCTTCTCGAACTCCGCCTTCCAGTACTTACGCGGCGTTCCTTTTCCTCTAAATCGTTCTCGAGGCCTACACAGGACGTGTGATCTCAGTTAGCTTCCTCCACATGCACGGGAGAAAGGGATATAAAGGTCAGGTTCTCGTACCTTGATTTCGCTCGAGTAAAGAGTTAAACTGGAGTCCCTATGGGTCCAGCACGCTGTCAGCATTGACAACGATCAAGGCTTGGTTGTCATCGCTCGGGGTTGACGAAGCGTGAGGAGAAGAAGGTGCAACCTCAAAATTGCGAGGACATCGTCTTCGATGCATCTAAAGATTGACATAATCACACCAAAAATTTAAAGATAGTAAAGAAGGATATCGTTCTCGGAATGAGACAAGCTTAATAAGTTGTTCTTAAAATTTACAAGGAAGTAACAATTACTGTTCAAAAAAGGAAATGACGCTCTTCCCCAAGTCGACAAGCTCTGACATCACGTCCTCGCGAGTATCATCGGCCCCGTCCTTCTCTAGCGCCTCCTCCAGGTTTACCTCGGGGTGCGTGAGCTTGAGGCACGCAAGGACATGACATGCGTCGGTCCGGAGACCGGTGCGCATCTCCTCGGTGACTTGCTCAGCATGCCTCGTGGACGTGCGCTCCAGTCGGCCGATAAGAGAACCAGAGAACCCAAGATGGCTGTCTCGTTAGGGAACTCGAGGCCTTTCTCGTGTACGCCCAGGCTTCAGGCCACCTTGTCAAGCCGCCTGTAATTCTATTGGAGGCCATGCTGGAGTGACGCTAGGTTCTCTTGGGTCTCCTCCAGCCGTTTCTCCTTTCCTTGCTGTTGTCTCTCGTGGTCTGTGACCAGGTACTTGAATTTCTTCAAGTTTCTCTGTGCCTCAGCTAGTTGGGTCTCCAGCTCTATGGCACGTTTGTTTGAGGTCGAGGCTGCCGTTCGGAGCTTCTCGATTTCAGCGACTGTAGCAAGCGGTTGGCCTCTGCTAGCTTGTCGACCGTGGTAAGCGGTACGACGGTAGTGGAGGCGCCGGGCGGAGGGAAAGGAGGAGTGGATGCAGTGACGATGACTGAGGAAGGTGCGGAGATCGTGCCCTTATGACCCATACTCTGAGTCGAGGTCGCGGGGAAGGGGCTACAACAGGAAGAAACACACGCTTTAGAAGACGTTGAGAAAACACCAAATACAGAAATTGATGAAGATGGTCACTTACTTGGGCTTGAGCCGCTTCAGGAGCATCTTATTACCCAATGAGAAAGATTTGGTGCCGAAAGTGGTTTGCAAGATACGTAAGTCAAGACCAAAGATTCCTTCTCAGGTTAGTTTATGGACTACAAGGAGCGAGATTTACCATCGAACCGCTCGTCAGCGCTAGTGTTCCTGCTCCGGACAGCTTGGTTAAAGCCTCCCACTTCCTCTTGGAGGGTTTTGTTCCACTACCGCTAGGAGCGTTCTCGGTAGTGGTCTGCTCCGAGATCGCCTTCTCTTTTAGAGAAGACGATACCTGGTGGTCGGCGAGCAGGCCAATGATGTTCGTTAGAGGTAGGACCTGCAAGGTTTAGATCAGTACTCTCTCGGGTGACAATAGTCAGAAGGAAAACAACGATTTAAGTCACTTACGTTGATCGTGGCATCCCAGTCTGAGGGCAGGAGGTCACTAAGTGGGGTGACGGAGTTGTCTGAGTTAGACGGAGCGTCGGTGACCAGATGACTGAGTCGGGTGACGAAGGTTGTGTCATCAAGTTCTGTAAACAAGACATTGATATCAGTATTCAAGATCTCGTCATTACACGAATTATGGTCAGGAGGGTTGCGAGGAAGTATACCTCGAACCGAGATCCTTGTTTCATCTTGCGTCCCTATATACTCATATGCGGAGTGGGCGCAGGCTTGCAGAGGTTGGATCCAACGACGTATAAAGTCTTCAGCGACTTCATACCCTGACAACCCTTGTTCTCGGAGGTCGTGGATCTTATCTACAAAACTCTTGAGAGAAGACGTTAAGGATGGCCTAGAGGTCCATGAGAGGGAGCGTGTGCGCTTCTCATTCGGGACGGCAAGGCAGGTTGGGCGGTCTTTGACATGGAGGTAGAATCATTTCGACCTCCACGATCCTCAAGAGGATGGGTAGTTAAAGGGGATGTATTCCGCTTTCATCCCGTCTCGGAGGCGAAAGCCGCAACAACCGGAGATTCTATGTGCCTCCATCCACCTAAGCTCATAAAGGTAACTAAACACATCTAGGAAAGGAGGTATCCCAAGGTATGCCTCGCAAATATGTGTAAAGATGCTAAGGAAAGCTATGGAGTTTGGGTTCAAATGGAGGATATGGAGGCCGTAGTAATCCAAAAGGAGAAGAATGAATTCAGAAGGAGGGGGTAGGAAACCACATTGCACAAAATTCCAAGACAAACTATTTGCCGTAGGGTGGGGTTAGGACTGGTACCTCCTTCTGATCGATTCAAGGAACTCTTCCCAGGAAGGGATACTTCAATCTGCAGCTGCTTCAGATCCTTCGTGTCGACGTTGGATTTTCCCAAATCGATTGGATTGACTTGAGGATGAGGGAGATGTGCGGAGCTAGGGTTCTTTCGGCTGGTGGAGATTGTGAGAGTTGGGTGCGTAGGGAACTGAGAAGTTACTTGCGCAAATGAAACCCAAAATGAATCTCAAGATAGGAATTTATAGGTTGACGCTGACGGTTCGTATTTATGGTAGTTTTTAGACTTTAATTTAGATTCATGGTGGATCATTGCTTTTTGCTGGTGTTGTCGAATGCTTCATATATTCTCGATAATTCGAGAACAGATAGGCAGACACGACATCATTTATTCAAGGACTTCAGCTTGAGAACACTGTGAGTTTATTTGATTTGAAGTTGGGGGCTACTGTGAGGGTTATGGATAAGGCATACCTCCTATCTTTGGGGTTGTGAAGTATGTGAATGCGGTATACCCTTAGGGTACGGGAAGGTTATCTTAACGTTGTGGAATTCGGCTAGTGGGTAGGGAAGTTGTATCCCGAATAGAAGGTGATATTGTACTATTTGAGGAAGATGCGATCTCTATGATCTCGTGGGCCGAGAGTACTCTCCGAGTTCTATTTGGA
Source organism: Oryza officinalis (assembly GCA_008326285.1). Lineage (NCBI taxonomy): Eukaryota > Viridiplantae > Streptophyta > Magnoliopsida > Poales > Poaceae > Oryza > Oryza officinalis. The sequence continues at coordinate 20,893,350 of BDMV01000011.1, read as the reverse complement.
AGCCAAGGCAGTCTGCGGTATAAATACAAAGCCTTCCAGAGGGTACGGGATCATTAAATCATAGCTCAAGCTGTCATCATAGCAAATGCAATCTGGAGGACTTGAAGGCAACTCGTCGCCTGGATCTCGTCGAGTCGTTCTCGATAGGGATCACGTCAGTACTCTATATTTTCTGTTGTTCTCTATTATAATCTCTGTAGCTTTCGTCATATTCCCATATAAACTAGAGTAGGGCTATTACCTTACGAGGGGCTTGAATCAGTATAATCCTTGACTTTTGTATGATGTTGTTTCGTGTATATCTTTATACCAACGTACCCCAATATTCTCATAATACGGTCTATGGATACGACCAGTCGATAGTACCTTTTCTTTTTTCCTCTTTTCTTTTCTCTTTTAAATTTGTCTCCTCACAAATATTTTTTTTTGAAGTTAACATTGTTCAAGGTATGTATGTGGTAAGTTTGTAGTCAATGCTATTTTGATATATAACCAATGTCAATAATTAATAATTAGTAGCCCGACACCTGATATACCGTGAATATTAACATAATTACAATGTAAGCATTAAATTATAATGTAGTTTTTAAAATTTACAAGTGTATTTTTAAAAAATTATAATGTAATTATAATGTAGTTATAGTGTAAGTGTATGTAATTTATATTTGACTATTTTTTGCTAAAATTTATGGCACCATAATAAATATAAGTAGTACCTTCTCTTTTTTTCTCTTCTCTTTTCTCTTTTAAATTTGTTTCCTCATAAATATTTTTCGTTTGAAGTTATCATCATTTAAGATGGGTATGCGATAAGTTTGTTGATTTGTAAATGTTTTTTAATTACAATTAAAAACTTTCACTAATGGAATAAACAAAATTTCAATCATTGGTTGATGATGTATAGCAGAATACAGATGCGTCAATGAAATAGCCATCCAATTAATTTGTGATGCTATATAAAGGTGTACATAAGGGATTTTTTGTGTGATGACGCATAAAGTGAGCACCACCAAGTTCAATATGCTATATATGATTTCTTATTTCATTTTGCCATTATTTTGTTTGTCTTATTTCGATTTGTCATTTAAATTGACAGAATTTATATCAATCTTTAAAATTATTTTTACCCGTTGCAATGTACATACAGTTTTCTAGTTTATTCAGAAATCAAGTAGCAAATACAATTGTTAAACCACAATCTTTTTGCGCTCATGTCCGACAAACGGCCTAGAAAATACTCTCTCCATTCAGAAGTATCTGACGGTTTTGACATTGAGTTGTCCTAGCTATATTAACCAACGACTACTTTTGAATGATCTAACCATTTAGCATCCGTGTAAAAAAAAAGACCATTTAGCATCAAAATTGTATCATTAGATTTGTAATCAAAAGTAATTTACTAATATTTCACAGAAAAATATATTCAATTTAGTATTGTTTTTTAAAAAACAGCGGTCAAAATTTATCCACTTTCGATAAAAAACTGATAAATATTTCTGAATAGAGGGAGTCTTAGACTTACTTAGGCTGTGTTCGGCAGCTGAGTTTCTCAACTCACTTCTCTCTTTTTTCACATACACGTTTTTCAAACTACTAAATGATATATTTTTTGTAAAAACTTTATATACGAAAGTTACTTTAAAAAATCATTTTAAATTTTTTTTAAAAAATAGCTAATATTTAATTAATCATGTGCTAATGAGTCGCTCTGTTTTACGTGCTGAAAAGATTAGTTTCCAACCAAAGGTAACGAACACAGTCTTAGACTTCAAACAAGCTCGTCTAATAAAATGAGTAAAACATGTTAGTTCTGAATTTTAAGGAAAGTAATATTCAACGGCCAAAAACAATATCCTATCTCGTCCCTCTAATCAAACCCTAGACATCCTCGTCCGGTTTCTCTCCATCCCATCAACCAAACACCGCATAAAGGTTAAATAAACGCTAATGCTATAATGTCACGTAGTCGCAACCAAACCTCGCAATCAAGACACCATCCATCCTTTCTCGCACCTCTGCTCTAGTAAGGCGCTGGATAGAATGGGCCAGTGCATAAACAAAAAAAAAAAGAACTTGCTTTACGCCTTTTTCTCACCATCAAGTCAATTAATGATCCTAGACATCGAAAACATGACGACGACCTTGTTATTGACTGTGATTTTCCACGGGCATGCATACAACCGCGTTTACTTGGCCAGTTCTTCACCAGATGAAGATCATCTCTGCATCGTGGGTTTTGTTCTTTTCAGCCACTCGCCACTCGAAACGAAAATTTCCTCGTTTTTTCTCGAACTCTAACGTTTCATCTTTTAAAAATATTCTATATAAAAGCCTTTCTTAAAAATCAAATAAAATTATTTTTTAAATTTATAATAGTTTATGTATAATTAATCATGTGCTATTTACTCGCTTCGCTTTGTTTTACAGTAGGCAATTAGCATATGGCTGTTTAGCATGTAACCATGTCGAGTGTGTTTCACTCGTTTGAGTAGACTAGCATATTGCTCACTCATTATAACGAAATTTTTATTAAAAAATTATTGTTATCTTGTTATTACTAACATTTTCTATATATATTATCTTTTAATCTCTACATATTTGATATTTGTTATGATAAATGGGTCATCTAGCCCCACTTTATTCTTTTTCCTAAAACAAAAGTAATAAATTATCGATTGGTTGATACGTAGGTCTACTGGCCTCAACAATCCATTTCTCTTTAAAAAAAGAATTAGTGAGGATGGTGGTATATTAACCACCCACCACCATCACTACTCCCTTAAAAGGAGTAAGAGCAAAGAGTATATAAACAACCATGCTCTATTTTTCGGACCGTATCCTGCACGGCAACACGTGTCCTTTTCTTTGTAGCTCTGTTCTTTAGTACTAGAAGATTCTTCTTCCTCGATCACCCATCGTTTAGCCAGAAAAGCTGTGGATATTTTAACAGAAAGTGCTGCAAAAGCCGCCGTGTTCCAAACAATTAGTCCAAACAGCAGTTCGATCTAGTTGTAGTAAGGTGCCAAATTTCATTCTGGTAAGCCAAGTGGATCTAGTTGTAGTTAGGTACCAATGACTCATACATTTGGTGGATGAAAACGAAGCCCACCAAGTGGATAACTTATATGCTTTTCTATATCTCCATGATCCGCGGTCTATTAAAAACGATCCGTTATTTTTTAATTACATGGCAGACACGCACACACACATCATTGCATACACAACATCACATTCACACCTCTTGAATACGTCCCCTAATACATGCTCTAAGAGATATAAACCAGCGTCACATCTCTAATCTCATTAAAATCCTGTTAAAAGCTCACCTGATTGATTCATTTAAAAAAAAGTCAATCCATGTTCCCTCTGTCTAAAAAATAAATTTATTTATAGCATCCCAAGAAAAAAATAATAATAGTAAAAAAACCAAAATGCTTCATGGTGAGTATTTTCTCTGTTTCAGAATAAGTTAATATAGTACGCGATATGACATATTCTAGTACAATTAATCTAGATAGACACATCCTAGTACAATTAATCTCGATAGACATTTGTCCAGATTCATAATACTAAGATATGTCACATCTCATACTAAATAAGCTTAATATGGGACAGAGTAACTAGCATGGATGAGTGGAGAGATAAAGAGTATTGAAAAGATAAAATTTCTCGATTTATAGATCAATGGCGAGTAAAAGGCTAAGAAATTAACTTTTTTTAAAACAGATTTAAACTCTGCAAAACAAGGACAGAAAGAATGATATGTAAAATAAGAAATGTCCAGATGTAATCCAAATATATGCATAAGGCAGTCGAGTCAATACATGGGGATTAAGGGCATGTTTAAGGATAAAGCCTAATATAATCTCTTAGAAAATATAAAATTATTTAGACTATATCTTTATAATAGTTAATACAAGAAATACTCTCACAGTTAACTCAGAAAATATATTGTTGTTACTATTCTTTCCTTATTTTTATCTTCATGTGATTATGTTTTAATTTTATAGAGGGTAAGAGTTGGTGTTAAGTCGTTGTTAACCCCAACAATGATGTTTTGTCTCTTCTCTTTATCTCTTTTATTTTAGCAAATATATTCCTATTAAAAATACTAAGAGCCCTTTATTAGCGATCATTGTACATGTCCTAATAGTCATACGGAAAAGAAGAAATATGCTATGAAGATTGTGGGTACCCTATACCCACATGACCGGCTTATCCGACTGTAGATAGGAGGTGGTCCGGATCCATGTATTGTGTAATAGATTAGGATTTGGGAAGTATGTTGCCTTGTTTCCTATGGCATAGCCCATAGTCTTGGTCAGATAGGATTATGTAAATAGATAAGGAAACTTATGTCTTGTTTGGCTAGGTTTTCCTCCTTGTAATCCTACTCCCAAACCTATATAAGGTGCGCAAGGAGCCGCAAAGGGCATAACCAAAACTCTATCGTCAGATCAATACAACACCCGACGGATATAATCTTCGAAACAGGAGTAGAATATTACTTCTCATCAAGAAAACCTGAACCTGTCTAAACCTTTTCCTCCTTACTCATCAACTTTACATCTCGTGCACTACCCCATATTGCCAATTTCTGTAATCGACAGTTTGGCGCTTCAGGTAGGGGTTGCGTCGAGTTTTCTGCTAATAAGTGCGATGAGATCAACTTCGGGAGCCAATGACTTTGCCTTCCCTCCGGGACAGACCTACTGTTTTGGCAGCCTCGACTTCATCACCGACAAACTCAGCAAGATTTCTCTCCTCAACTCGGATTCGAACCAGTTAGGGAGGGATCATGTTACTTCGGCACCGTTTGATCTCCCGAACGCCACTGAGATCTACCTAGAAGCGATTTCTTCCGATGTGGCTTTAAACCACTCGGGGGAACGATCAACATGAACTCAACGACACGACATCTACAACAATGCGACAACTTACCCTCAGATCGCCATGCAACTTCCTCCACTCCTCGCTGCAACCATGCTTCAACCATGTCCGAACTAGGGCTTAGGAAGGTGGGCATATTGATCCAACCGATTGATTCCTGTAGCGTTACAGAGATCATCAATAGCTTCAATTACATGGAAGGCTTCAACGACCTTGACAATGAAAGCATCAACAACTCTGAGTCACTACAACAAAAATGCCTTCTAGAGACATTTCTCTAATACTATAGAGGCACTTTTAAAATGTCCCTTGAATACTCCAGAGGCATTTTCAAAAATGCCTCATAAATGTCTTCTAGTGAATTGTCTCTATAAATGAAGAGGCACTTTACAAAATGTCTCAATGCTTCCGGCACTTCCATAAAGACACTTTTTATGTCAATTAGAGAGAATAGGCATTTTCTAAAGGCATTAAGATCTGCCACAACCATAGCAAACCAATATAAAAAAGAAAAAAAACTATAATTTCCCTTGCAATTGCCAATCCTTGAACCCTAGACCTTTTGAACATATCATTTTTAATTTGAATTGTCTAACCATCTCAACCTCATGTTATTACTTGTACATATGTGTCCCATGTTACTTTTATCTAGTTAATTAGCTTAGATTAAAATTCCTATAAGTGCCTCTATAGAGATTGAAATGTCTCAACAAAATGCCTTTACATATCTGGCAAATTTTAAAGTGTCAAAAAAACGTCTCTCTAAGATAAATTTAACAAATTATGTTAACGGTGTCGCTAAAGTGTCTCTAGCTTAAAAGTCTTTTAGGCAATATTTAAAGTGTCTCTACACTTTAGAACTCCTGATTTTAAAGGCATTTAAAAAATTGCCTCTACAAAAATGCCTTCACATGAGGTTTTTGTTGTAGTGAGTACACCGACGACTATAATCTTTTTCGAGGTTTTCATGGCTGGTGCCCCGACCAAAGATGAACAAGCCCACTTTGCAAGGGACGCGAAGTAGGAGCGTGCGAGGAACGCGGAAGAGTTAAAGCGCAAGGAAGACGAGGACCACACTAGACGATAGTGTGACCTAATTTGAAGTGGGCGCGCCACGCATAACAATATCATCCAAACTCACGTCGATGGCACCAATGTCTTTGCCATACCCCAACAAAACATTGTTGTAGCTATCACGCTACTTGACACTCTCATTGACGCCATCCTGGACAACATGACTCCAATGCTGAACACCACAATAGTCGCTACAGTCACACAACAAGATAAAGGAGCCAGGGCTAGCTGTCGACCAGCGGAGTCTTTTGCTTAGACACCAAGGACACCTGTTGGTAGCCGTCTATCGTCACACCGTAGTTCCAAGGATCATCGAGCGCCTGGACATAGTAAAGGGCATACGCATCAAGCCTACGTCGCTGTGAGGATGGAGGCCAACGACCGGAGCAGTCAGCCGGCAACCACGATCGCAACAATGATCGCCATCGTGAGCCCCATCATCACAGTGCTCACCATCACGACGACCATAGTCACGACGATGAGAGTGGACATCGGGAACACGAAGACTTGAGGAACAAGCTAAACCAACGACACCAAGAACAGGAGAATCATGGGCATCGTGATGACCACTCACCTTGCCACCGCTGTTCTCCAGATGACGGTGACGACGTGGTTTTAGCCTTTACCTGTGAACTGCATCGATTGGATTGGCCGACTGGTTTCAAACCGACCGGAATTGAAAAATATGATGGTAAAACTGACCACGAAATGTGGCTCACCGTCTATACCTTAGCTATCTGCGCAGCAGGAGGAGATAGCAAAGCCATGGTGAACTATTTTCCTGTGACACTCATCGACTCAATAAGGAGCTGGTTATCTGGGCTTCCGAGGGGGTCTATTGATTCCTGGAGCGAGCTTCGGAGCCGGTCCATTGCCAACTTCCAGGGCACCTATGAGGGGTCCGATACTCACTTTGATCTGTATCATGTCATACAATGCAACAATGAGTCCCTCAAGGATTACATCCGATGTTTCTCCGAGGCCCATAACAAGATCCCAGAAGTCATGGACGACATAATCATCGCCGCCTTCCAGAAAGGAATTCGTGACGAGTTACTCATTAGCAAGTTTTTCCACAAACCTCCACAAACAGTCATGAAGCTATTCTAGACAACAAATTCTTACGCCAAGTCAGCCGAGGCTGTTAATGCCTCATGTGAAGAAAACCGGCTGGGCAGCAACTAGCACCCCAAGAAGGATAATGGCAACAACAACCAGAAGGACAACAAGCGAAAACCTGAAGACCTGGTGGCCACAATGTCGAATTATAAATCTCATCGTCCTTGATTTAGCAATTACGAGAAAATCATGAACGGGTCCTGCCCACGTCATCCTACTTCCAAGCACATGGCCAAGGACTGTCTCATCTACAAGAGATTTGAGGAGGAGCATGCAGCGCAGCTAAAGCTCACGGCTGGTGTTGATGGTCATTATGTATCGATTTCGACCACCAACTACCATAGTAAATGAAGGAAAAATTGGCACTTGTCACACATATGTCAATAATAAATAATGTAGTTCCACTATACTTGGAGAATTAATACAGATGCAGAGAATAAACACCAAAGTAAAGGAGAAATGAGCCGGCAGGCAAAGAAACACACCTTTGGCGAATCACGTGCAAGCACACGGATTGATGGGCCCACAAGTCAGCTCAAACCAACTCAAAGTGTGGCTAAACACCTGTGCACCGCCTTAGGGGCCCACCTGGAAGACTCTGAAGAAAGGCAGTTGTGAGAGGTGGGACCAGGGGTTTGGCCGAACCGCCATGGCCACCTCTCATCCTGGCCCTTCACGTGGCGCCTCCTGGGTGCTCCCCAATGACAGTTGTGGGGGTTACCGACCTTAACAACTATCATAAACAGCCGATTTAAGGAGTGGAGCTTCTCAATTCACTCACACACCTCAAGGAGCTATTCTCTCTACTTTACATTGTATCTTCTATAGTATTAGTGAAAATAGGCTTAGAGTATCTTTGGTCCTATAGTATTCTCGGAGATTCCGCTATGTATTTAGTACTTTACTTTTCTTGTAAGACTATAGTTGTATTAATAGAATTATCTTTTTTATAATCTTGTATTCATAATTCATATGACGTTGGACAAGATGCAGATACCTAGATCCAAGTTGAGGCCAAGCTCTGCTCCGTTTCCCAGGGTTATCCTCGGGTTGTCTTTGACACCACTCGGCTACATCATTCTTCCAGTCCTAATTCATGAGAGATTCGTGGGTTTTGTACAGCCTACTTCTTGTATAAATAGAGAGGGATGGTGTGCCTCCTAGATATGGATTTTGTAGTTCACAAGTTGAGATAATAGCTAGGGTTTCGAGTAAGGTCGAGATTTTGGTGAGGAGTGCTGTTGTTGCACTTTGTAAACACTTTTAGATGCAATAAAATCGAGAGTTATAATTTATATCTTTGAGTTTGTCATCTACCGGTGTTTTCTGGGTCCCGACGGTCTGACCAAAGGTGTTCGTGCGGTCTGACCGGCGGGAGTGCGGCGGTTTAACCGGAGGTAGGGCGGCAGTCTGACCGACCAGGAGGGGCGGTCTGACCGGCGACTATACGGCGGTGTGACCGGCGGTACTTCGACAGCAGCAGTTTAATTTCGTTCTTGAGTTTGATTTCGTTCTTCTAGATTGGTTTTCTTGGATTCCAGAGGTAAGTTGTAATTTGGTTGAAGTTTTGGTTTTTGGTTTTCCCTACCATTCACCCCCCCTCTGGTAGGTTTGATCAATCTGTTTCGATCCTACAAGTGGTATCAGAGCCTCGTTCTTGATTGGATCTTTGTTGTTTTTCTGATCTATTTGATATGGCTGAAAAGTTTTCAAACAAACCTCATGTTTTCAATGGAACCGACTTTGATTATTGGAAAAAAAAGATGGAATCTTATATAACATCTCAAGGATATGACACTTGGCTAAAAGTTGCACAACCTTATGAAATTCCTACTCGTATTGATACTCCTGCTCTCAAGTTAGATTTTGAAAATAATTGCAAAGCTCGCAAGATTATTCTTAATGTAATTTCTCGCTCCGACTTTGATCGTGTTTCGCATCTTGCTACTGCTAATGAGATTTGGAAGGCTTTGAATGATTTTCACACTGGATCTTCAAACATAAAAGAGTTGCGAAAAGACGTTTTCAAAAAGGAGTATATCAAATTTGAGATGACACATAGGGAGTCTTTGGATGATTATCTGGGTCGTTTTAACAAAATTTTGAGTAATCTTAGATCTGTTGATACTTCTTATGATGTTAATTATTCTCAGTCTGAGGTTGCTCGTCACTTTATGAACGGTCTTGATATGAAGGTTTGGGATGTTAAGGTTACTTCGATTCAGGAATCTATTGATATGAACACGTTAACTTTGGATGTTCTTTATACTAAATTGAAAACTTATGAGATGAACATTCTTTCTAAGAGGACTGATTCGAAATCTTCTGCTTTGGTGTCTTCTTCTGCATCTTCTTCTGAGTCAACTTCACAATCGATGTTTACTTCTTTCTCTGCCATGTCCGATGATCAACTGGAGGAAATCAGTGAGGAGGACTTGGTATCGCTTGCTAATAGAATTTCTTGAGTTGTGAATAATGCCAGGTTTAGGAGAAGAGGAGGACCAATCCAGTGTTCCGGGTGTGGACAACCAGGACACATCCGCTCTTAGTGTCCCAAGGCTTGAAAGGGTATACAAGAGGAAGCAAAGGCTCAAGATGGATCCAAGGACGCAAAGCAGAACAAGAAACAGGCAAAGAACATGAAGATGAGGAAGTACTACCAGAAGGCCTTGGATGAAGCTTTTGCAGCTGTGCAAGGATCCAGCGATGTCGAGTATTCAGATGATGATGAGGACGACAAAGAAAAGAGCATCGCTGGAGTTTGTCTCATGGCAAAGAGCATTGCATAATCTGATGAAGAGAATGAGGTAATAAACGCTCCTAGTGTTGAATACCTTCAAGAAGTAATTGCTAGACTTGGTTATAAGATTTCAAAATTTGAAAAGAAGATTAATCAACATGAAGTAGTTATTGATTCTCTAAATACTGAAAATAGTCGATTAAAATCTCTTGTTTCTGATGATGATGAATGCAAGTCCTGTGAGGTTTTATTTGCTAAAGTTAATGCTGTTAGAGAAGTCAATTGGTCTAATTGCAAAAAACTTGATGTTGAAATTAAGAAATCTAAAAAACTTGAATCTTGTCTTGCTCTTAGCTTTGCCATGAATACTAGATTGATTGATGAGTTGTTTTTGACTAAAAGAGCTTTGAATAAATGTTAAGTTGCCTTGTTTGCTAGCTCTATGTTTAATGTGATTAGCTCTAAAAGGTTAAAACAATTTAGTGCAAAACCTTGCTCAACATGTCTTGCTAGTGATTTGAAACTAAAAAATGCTTTAGCTCGGGTTAAGCATATGGAAGAAATAGTTAAGCAAGATGAAGTGTTTTCTTGTCAATCTTGTAGAAAAAATAAAGGTCTTTTGGATGCTTGTAAAAATTGTGCTACTTTGACTCAAGAGGTTTCTTACTTAAAAAGTTCCTTGCAACGTTTTTCCGATGGTAAAAAGAACCTCAACATGATTTTGGATCAATAAAAGTTAGCACAAACAACCGTGGTTTAGGTTTTGATCATTATAGTCACTTTTCTAGACATCCTCCTATTGTTTTAAGCATAACTGAGAAAGGTGAAATTTTGACTAAACCTGATTCTAAACCTCCTATTTTTAAGTCTGCTGGCATTATGACTTCTTTGAGTGCTTCTTGTTCTACAAAGCCTGTTGCTAGTACTAAACCTATGTTTAATGCTAAATCTGTTGTTACTACTAAAAATACTGTTAATGCTAAGCCTGTTGTCTCAACTTGTGCATCAACTCATCGTGAAAAGTATATCTGTTCTTTTTGTGGTAAACATGGACATATTGCTGGTTTCTGTTTTAGACTCGCTAGGAAACAGAAAAAGGAACGGGAGATAGCTTTTCCAAAACAAAGGTGGCAAAAATCAGTTTTTTCCTCGAGGCAGGCGGTCAGACCGCAGATAGACCGGTGGTCAGACCGGAGCTATACCACTGGTCAGACCGGTGGGAAGCCGTCGGTCAGACCGCAGGTACAGCGGCGGTCCGACCGGCCTCGGGCAAACTTTTTTAATGGGAAACGTGTTGAATTTTCTACTGGTTATGTTCCTGTTGGTTCTGGTCGTGTGTCTCAGTATTGGATTCCTAAATTTTTATTATCTAACCCCAGTACTGAGGCTTCGACATCTGCTTGTGTGTAGGCACTTTTGGCGAGGAGGGAGAACGTGTGGATCGTTGATTCCGGTTGTTCGCAACACATGACCGGTGATAAAAGTTGGTTCTCCTCCCTCACGAAGGCATCAAGGAAGGATTCAATCATCTTCGGCGATGCTTCTACTAGCACAATCACTGCAACTGGATCTATCAAGGTAAGTGATAAGTTTACATTGAATGATGTCGCTTTGGTTGAAAATTTGAAGTACAACTTGCTCTCCGTTTCTCAAATTGTGGATGAAGACTTTGATGTTTTATTTAAGAAAAGTGGAAGTAAAGTTTTTGATTCATCTGGTGATGTTGTGCTTAATGTTTCTCGCTATGGAAGAGTTTTTAAAGCTGATTTTGAAAGTAGCGTTTCATCAGAAGTTACATGTCTTGTTGCAAAATTTTCAAAAGATGTGATGCTTTGGCATCAAAGACTTGGACATGTTGGTTTTGATCATCTCACTAGGATTAGTGGTTCTGAACTTGTTCGTGGTTTGCCTAAGCTTAAGAAAGATCATGATTTGGTTTGTTCTCCATGTCGTCATGCTAAGATGGTTGCTTCTTCACATACTTGTATATTTTCTGTGATGACGGATGCACCAGGACAGCTTTTACATATGGACACTGTTGGTCCAGCTAGAGTGCAATCCGTTGGAGGAAAGTGGTATGTTTTGGTTATTGTTGACGATTTTTCTCGATATTCTTGGGTTTATTTTATGGCAACTAAAAATGAAGCTTTTGAACACTTTAAAAGTTTATATCTTCGTTTGACTCTTGAATTTTCAAGCTCCTTGAGAACTATTCGAAGTGATAATGGTGGTGAGTTTAAAAACGCTTCTTTTGAAAGGTTTTGTGATGAAAAAGGTCTTGAACATCAATTTTCATCTCCTCGTGTTCCTCAGCAAAACGGTGTTGTTGAAAGGAAAAATCGTTCTTTGGTTGAGATGGCTAGAACTATGCTTGATGAATATTGTACTCCTAGAAAATATTGGGCTGAAGCTGTTAACATTGCTTGTTATATTTCCAATCGTGTTTTCTTGAGATCTAAACTTGGAAAAACTTCTTATGAGCTTTGCTTTGGACACACACCGAAGATTTCTCACTTACGTGTTTTTGGGTGGAAATGTTTTGGGCTTAAATCTGAAAATTTGGACAAATTTGAATCTCGCTCTCTTGATGGTCTTATGCTGGGATATTCTGCGCATTCACGAGGTTACCGTGTACTTGTTTTAGAGACTAATAAAATTGTTGAAACTTGTGAAGTCACTTTTGATGAGGCTAGTCCAGGTACTAGACCCGAAATTTCAGGTACTCTATCACAGGTTCAGGGGGAGTATATTTTTGTGGAGGAAAGCGATGACGAGGACGATAACGAGGCGTCGGCTGGTCAGACCGGGGTTGCGGCCGGTCAGACCGGTGGTATACCGTCGGTCAGACCGGAGGCAGAGTAGCGGTCAGACCGGCGGGATGGCGATTCTTCAGGAGCTTTGGGTATAGATGCTAATAGACCTCCAGAAGCTTCAACTTCGTCAAAACCAAATACAGATAATGAACAATCGTCAGATTTGAGTGCTCCACTTCGTATTCAAGGATTACATCCTCCGGAACATATAATAGGTAATCTGGGTGAACGTACTACAAGATCAAAGGTAACGAATCGTGATTTTCATGCAAATTCTGCTTTTATTGCTAATTTTGAACCCAAAGATGTTACTCATGCTCTAACTAATGAATCGTGGATTAACGCCATGCATGAAGAACTTGAGAATTTTGAAAGAAATAAAGTCTAGTTTTTAGTTGAACCTTCTGTTGATCAAAAGATTATTGGAACTAAGTGAGTTTTCAAAAATAAACAAAATGAGGATGGTTTAATTGTTAGGAACAAAGCTCGACTTGTTGCATAGGGTTTTACTCAAATGGAAGGAGTGGATTATGATGAAACTTTTGCTCCTGTTTGTTGGCGCAGAATTTAGACCTGCCTTGCAACCAAACGGGTTCCACGTTTCCACGGCGGCCTGGGAGATTTGCTTTACTCCAGTGCAGGTCCAAAAGGCTTGCCTAGTCGTGTACAGAGCGTGCCAGTTGATTTGATCTGCAATCAACAAGAAACAAGTAAACCGTGTCAAAAAACAATGATCGATCGGGCGATAGGCCGATGTCACATTGTTATAGCCCAACCGATAGGGCAAAGCTGTATTGGCTCACTCGCAATAAACTAAAATTAAAGCATGGATCTTATCGGCCTTCATCAACATGTTGATGTCAATTAATAGCATCGGCCGATAAGAACAATAAAGATAACTACACTATCTAATACTCTAGTGCAAATCTACATGAACCAATCAACCAATATAAACATATCAATCACAGATAAACCCTAGAGAATTATCTATAACAGATGCATTCTTATTAATCAATCCGTTTATGTAGATGGCAGACACACATGAAAACATTATAATAAACATGCGTATCAGATAAAACTGGCTGAAACCCCAGTTATATCCTTAATTACAATCGAAAGCAAGCTTTGTGTTAGATCTCAAAACAGGACTAAGGTCGATAGCAACTCAAAGTGTGAATTGAAACTTAACACAAAGAAAATCAAGCCGTCGATTGCTTTAGGGGATGGTAGATGGCTTAGATAATCTAAACGAGCAAACCAATTCAATCGTTGTCGGCAATAAACCCTAAAACGAGTTAATCGCTGGCGAGACGGAATTAGAAAACCACATCAAGATTAGCTAGAACATGATAAACGACGATCACATCGCCAGGGCTTAACATGCCTAAAACGACACGATAGCCCCGACGATGTAGATCGTCGGGTACGAGTTCTTACCTCTGCTCTGAGGAAGTAAGAACTCGTTGAAAGCTAACCTCTTGCGAGGGTTGGCGATGCGCCGAAAATAGATTAATGTGTGTTGTGTTGATTGATTCCGAGAGAGACCCTATGTACATGCTACCGGGATATTTATACCCGAGATTACAACAAGACCCTTGTAGGACACAATCTTATCTATAACTAACAAACAAGTCTTTGCGGCAGACTCTTACCACAAATTAGATCTAAACCTACTTGATTTACAAGATACAATTGCCTAAAACCGAGCTTTATCTCTATTTGGCAACTTCCTTGAAGCTTATCTTGAGCCCAGACCAAACCCATTCTGACTCTGTCAACTTACAACCCGTATCGGCCGATGACCACATCGAATCCGTATCGGCCGATACGCTCTTCCTGGTAGCGCCTCTCCCAGTCCGATACGGTTACCGGGTCCGATACGAAACCTGGTCTGACTCCAACTCAATCCTTCCTCTCTGCTTCGGTTTCCTATTTCCTTTCCGAGCCGATTACCAAAATCCGCTGTTAACACATGCCCCCCAATTCCGCTTCATTATATAATGTGGAGGAATTAGCTCCGAGGAACCCATCGACTTCCTTGCTAGGGCTTAACTGAAAACCGCGCAGATCCAGATTCGCATCCCTCCGCCGCCAATTCAGCAATCTCTTCATGTTCTTCAACTCCGGTGACCCCTCGGCGTCCAATCGACATCGACCCCCTCAACAGCGACCCCTTCAACGACAACAATGGCCTCCACTCCGTTCTACGCCTCCGAGATCCCTGTAGTAAGTCAACCCATTCACATTCTCATTTTCTCGCCAAGTTTTCCAATCTAGGATTTTTGCTCTTGCCCCCCGGGTCTTATTTTCTCATCGCTGTCCTTGTAACATAGGTCTTCAAAAACCAAATCTTGATCCCTACCAACGACAAATCGCACTGCTTCCTGCTAGGCCCCATGGGCGACTGCGACCCAACCTGGCTGATCAATGCTGAGACAAACAGAGTCCCCTTTAGGCAAACCAAGCTCAATGTCTCTTCGTGGAGACATACCTTCAGATCCTGGCCGTCGAAGCTTAATGGGTACAGAACCTGGCACAAGAGGATCACTGCAGCCAAGCAGGTCCATTGGGACGAGATAGGAATCG
Organism: Oryza officinalis; assembly: GCA_008326285.1. Lineage (NCBI taxonomy): Eukaryota > Viridiplantae > Streptophyta > Magnoliopsida > Poales > Poaceae > Oryza > Oryza officinalis. The sequence goes on along the minus strand of BDMV01000011.1, from coordinate 20,878,128 downwards.
GCCAATGCATCACTTTATCCCTGGCCGATACCAAGAAAAACGAGCCACTCATGTCAGCAGCCACTTATTTCTGGTCTAGCACCTTGAACGCTTTCCTGTTCAAGCAAGGTCCGATGACCCCAACTCTGATTGACATCAAGATACTAACAGGACTGGACATCGATTCCGAGATCAATCCCTTCAGCATCCTGGTAAACAGCAGTCACAAATTGAAAACCAAGAAGATTGGAGGCTGGTCTAGATATATTTCTGAACACATGGAACAAGAATCAGTCTCAGAAAGAGAACATGTGGCTTTCCTGACATTGTGGTTGGAAAGATTTGTCTTCTGTGGATCGACCTGCGGCCCTACTACAAATTGTCAACACTTGGCTCAAGCTTTGGTCGACAAGAAGCAAATCCCCCTGTGCCGATACCTCTTGGGAGCTGTTTATCGGCTACTCCATATCTCCACTCAAGACTTGATGTTGAAGCAAACCGTGACCCATGGAGGACCATGGTGGTTTATTCAGCTCTGGCTTACCATCCACACCAACACCATAGTTAATCGGCCTCCACTATCGGACTCCTGCTTCCCCTCAAAGTATGTCGATCACGAAGATCCCAGGACCAGAAGGTGCATGTCCTATGGGGAAGCGGCCTCTATTTACCCTGGAGCAGATCAATCGGCCGAAGACATGTCCACATGGTTCATCCGATTCTACACCGGTCCCCCATCAATTAAGATGGACATGTTTGTCTACACCTCAGATCGAGATTTCGAACTTCTCGACGATCTCCAGTTGATACTGGTGAATGACGATATGGAGTCACGGGAATTATTCATGATTGGCATCACCCCATGCCTGCTCCCAGTAGTCATATTTCAAGGGAGAAGCACCAGCCTGTCCTACGAGTTCTACAATCCGATGGTGGCTGCTAGACAGTGCGGGCTTGGACAACTCCCCATTAATTTGTATCTTCATAAACTACTAGAGAGCAGAGGCACAGTTTCATCAGCGCTGGTCATGAGCAAAGTACTGGAGATTAAACTCCCAAATCTCGGTGACTGTGACCGATTGCACTTGAGCGCCTTCATTCATATCAGCTTCCAGGCATGGTGGCAAGAATGGGCTGCTCACATCTTCCATCAATCGGTCAGGTTTTATCTAACAGAGCTTATTCAAGACATCAGCCCTCAGGTCCCTGATGGTCCGATTCCATCTATAAGCAACAGTGGATAGGAGATCTTTTATGCTCAAGCCTTGGCCCCATCAGGATTGACTATTCTGGAATCAATCATCGGCCATACTGCCCCAAGGCTTACATCACTCCTCCAAGGTCCGATGACCAAGGAAAACCCTAAGAGGAAGGCGCCAGCAAAAAGCAAATCTCAAAAACCCAGCAAGAAGGCTAAGACCGATGACCAGGCCGATCTTGAAGAGCTAGACCCCTCCGTAGAAGAATTCCTTGATGAACAAGTGATGGAGGAAGAGGTCGATGCGGCAGCTGCCAATGTACCTAAAGAAGAAAACCCATTGGCCAAAACCACCAAGGAACCATCGGCCGTGACCACTACAATCCCATCGGCCGATGACCAAACCGACATCGCTCAGCCAAGGAAAACCAGGCACGCAGTCCGCAAGGTACCACATTTCCCTTCTTGGATTTACGCAACCTTCTTCTATTAGTATGTTACATTTTAATCCCTTGCAGGTCCTTGCGTCGTCTTTGTTGAAGGAACGGACTCAATCGGCCCCTTTGCCCAGGACCAAAAGGGCAACTTTGCAGAAGCGTGAACGCAGCAAGGCCCGATTGAGGACTCCTTCTCCTTCTCCACCACCCTCTTCGACTGTTTCGGTAAGAGTTAATTTTTGCATTATCTTTATATCACATAGATCTGTTTACCAATTTCTTGCTTTTTCTCCAGCCTAGGGCTCCATCACCTGCACCACATCGGCCAACCCCCTCGCCTACTACTTCAACACAGCAAAAGGAAGTCGATGCAAGCACCACCGATGCTTCAACACAGGTAACCAAGATTACTCTGATCCCCTTTTTGCCGATTCTTGCTTGACAAGGCTAACCTTGACCCACATTGATATTTGCAGAACCTAGCTGATATGTTCTCTTTTGATATCGGCCAGTTTCTTGATGATTAGGACAAGGAGCCACCCACCACAGCCAAGGCATCAATCTCGGATGATCTGAAGAACCGGCTGACCGACATTGCCAATCGGCTGGAGTCCTCATTGGAGTTCTTGGTGGAAGATTGCACCCCCATCAGGGTCAGGGTACAAGAAATTCAAGATGAACTGCCCGAAGACCTGATGGAGATCCTAACACCGGCCATCTTCTTGGAGCAATATCGATTCAAACTTAATAAGGCGAAAGAAAGACTTGCGGAGCGACGAGAACGTGAACAACTGGAATCGGCCTTGTCCGCTAGCAAGGCTCAAGTCAATGCTGACAAGACCAAGTTGGATGAGCTAGCTGTGGAGCCGATTATCTTGAAGAACAGACTCGAAGAACTCCGTCGCCTCGAAGCAGAGCTAGAGTCAAAGCTGGAAGCCTCGCGCCAAGAAATCTAAGAAGTTGAAGCCGGGATAGCTGCATCACCCAAGGCTATAGAAGACCAGACGACAAAGCTAAAGGCATCGGCCAAGTACCTTGCAACCCTGAGCAAATCATTGAAGCCAATCCCAGGGTCGACGGCCGATGACGCCCAAGCTATAGAAGATATTGAGCAAATTCGCCGTAGAGCCATCGCAGCTATTGCAGATTTTATAGGGTGATATAACATATTTTGTCTTTATATTGTGTAAACACAAATCTCATCGGCCAAGCAACCGAATTTGATCTGAATAAATCTGAAGAAATTCTTTGAAGAAATTCCAGCTTGAAAATTGTTTTTGAAGTTCCATCTTGTAAACAGATATCCCTTTACTATAATTAATCTCATCGACCAGGAAGCCGAATTCGATCCCAATCTGAAAAAGTCCAAATCGAAAAAAATTCCTTGAAAAATTCCTTGAAAAATTCCGCGCTTGTATATATATGCCCCCCAAATTTTAGAAGATGAGGGCTCATGTTGTAAAATTTGAACTAAGGACGATAGTATATATCGGCCATCTAAAGACGATGCATAGCACATCGGCTGTAATCATAAATCGGCTGGAGGGCCGATCATGAGTCGATCCATAGGCTCGGATAATACCTCTTTAAATACTTGCCGTTGAGAGCTCTGCCATAAACTTTTCGATCCAATCCTTCGAGCAAATAAGCATTATGGGGAACACATCGATGAATCTGAAAAGGACCTTCCCAATTAGGTGACCACTTGCCGAATTTGTTATCCCGAGAACCAATCGGCATTATTAATTTCCAAACAAGATCCCCTTCCTTAAACGACTTGGTAACAACTTTTTTATTATAATGACGATCAACTCGATCTTTATCACGCTTTATTTTCTCCAATGCCCGCAGTCGAACGTGTGCCAAATCGTCCAGCTCATTAACCATAAGGTTATGGTACTCATCGGCTGTCAAGTCGTCTTGCAAAGCAATTCTCCTTGAGCCGATGTTGGTCTCCCATGGCAGCACAGCGTCATGTCTATAAACCAACTGATAGGGTGGCACTTGAGTTGCACCATGACAAGCCATCCGATACGCCCAAAGGGAATCGGCCAGCATGGTATGCCACCGTCTCGGCTGTTCATCAACTTTTCTCTTGATTAACTTGATTAAAGTCTTGTTGGAAGCTTCTGCCTGCCCATTAGCTTGCGCGTAATACAGAGAAGAATTTAACAATTTAATATCCATACTCTCAGCAAACTACACAAACTCATCGGACACGAAGATTGATCCCTGATCTGTAGTCAATGTCTGTGGAAGTCCAAACCGATATATTATATGCTCTTTGACAAACTGAATTGCATCCTTGAAATCAACCTTCTTGAGGGGAACGGCCTCAACCCACTTCGTGAAGTAATCTATAGCCACCAGTATATATTTGTGTCCCTTGCTTGACGGCGGGTTTACCTGACCGATCATATCTATGCCCCATCCACGAAACGGCCACGGCTTTATGATTGGATGCATAGCCGATGCCGGTGCTCTCTGAATTGCTCCAAATTTCTGACAATCTTGACATCCTTTATAGTACCTGAAACAATCCTCTAGCATTGTTGGCCAAAAATATCCAACGCGCTTTAAAAGCCATCTTATTTTATGGGCCGATTGATGTGTGCCACAAATCCCTTCATGAACCTCACTCATGATAACTTTGGCTTCTTCGAGACTTAAGCATTTGAGCAAGACACCATCAATCGTCCGATAATACAGATCGTCATCCAGTAAAACATAACGTAAAACTTTATACTTCATTCTTCATGACGCCGATTGAGAAGGATTTCGCAAATACTCGATGATATCAAACCTCCAGTCATCGGCATCCACGGTGGCAACCTGAATCTGAACATCTTTAGCCATCGGCCTGCATCCCGATGCCCCCTGAGCTAAATCATTGGCCTCGAAGTTCTGCTTCCTGGGTATATGCCTCATCGTCACAATCTTGAAGGCTTGTAACAACTCCTTGCACTCCTCATTGTAAACTCTGAGAATATCATTCTTGCACTCATAATCCCCAGAAAGTTGATTAATGATCAGCTGTGAATCACCAATGATCTCTACGGAATCGGCCTCAACCTCTTGTAATAACTGCAAGCCTTTGAGAACAGCCTCATACTCTGCTTGATTATTTGTAAAATAAGGTTTGATAGTAAAAGCAAATTCGAAGCTTGCCCTCCCAGGGGATATGATGACTAGGCCGATACCGCATCCATGTCTGCAAACAGATCCATCAAAATACAATGTCCATGGCACAATATCTGAATATGCAATTGAATCATCTCTATGCTGAACAATAAAATCGGCCAGGACTTGTCCCTTAACACTGTTGCTAGAATTGAGGCAATTAGACTTTTGTTAGCTTTTGCTGCTTCAAAAGGTTTTAAATTGTTTCAAATGGATGTTAAAAGTGCTTTTCTTAATGGCTATATTCAGGAGGAAGTTTATGTAAAACAACCACCAGGTTTTGAAAATCTTGTTTTTCCCAACCATGTTTTTCGTTTGTCAAAAGCTTTGTATGGTTTGAAACAAGCACCTAAGCATGGTATGATAGGCTTAAAAACTTTATACTTGCAGAAGGTTTTACAATGGGAAAAATTGATAAAACTCTCTTTGTTCTCAAGCATGGTGATGATCAACTGTTTGTTCAGATTTATGTGGATGATATCATTTTTTGTTGTTCATCTCACGCTTTGGTTGTGGAGTTTGCTGAAACTGTGCGCAGGGAATTTGAGATGAGCATGATGGGTGAATTGACTTACTTTTTGGGATTGCAAATTAAGCAAACACCTCAAGGTACGTTTGTTCATCAAACAACGTATACCAAGGATCTTCTACGACGCTTCAAGATGGACGACTGCAGGCCTTTGACTACGCCTATAGTAACTTCTACTGTTTTGGATCCTGATGAAGATGGTGAAGCTGTTAATCAAAAGGAATACAGGAGTATGATTGGATCATTGCTCTACCTCACCGCTTCGAGACCGGACATACAATTTGTTGTGTGTTTATGTGCTCGATTTCAAGCTTCTCCAAGAGCTTCGCATCGTCAAGCTGTGAAACGCATCATGAGGTATTTGAAACACACTCTTGAATTTGAAATTTGGTATTCTACCTTTTCATCTATATGCTTGAGTGGTTATTCGGATGTGGATTTTGGAGGTTGTAGAATTGATAGAAAAAGTACTAGTGGTACATGTCATTTTCTTGGTACTTCTTTGATTGCATGGTCTTCTCGAAAACAATCAAATGTTGCACAATCAACTGCTGAGTCTGAGTATGTTGCTGCTGCTAGTTGTTGTTCTCAGATTCTTTGGCTTATCTCAACTTTGAGAGATTATAATATTGCTTTTGATAAAATTCCTCTCTTTTGTGATAATACTAGTGCTATAAATATTGCTAAGAATCCTGTTCAACACTCCCGCACTAAGCACATTGATATTCATTTTCACTTTTTGAGGGATCATGTTGAGAAGAGAGATGTGGAATTGAAATTTGTGGATACAAAGTTGCAACTTGCAGATATTTTCACTAAACCATTGGATTCTTCTCGCTTTGCTTTTCTACGGGGAAAATTGGGAGTTATTCATCCTTTTGGCATCATTTGAGGGGGAGAGTTGTTGGCTCTTTGTTGTATGCATATTTTCTTTCTTCTTTTATTTTCTTTTGCATTCATGTTTTAATTCATGCGTGGTGTCAAAAATATCAAAAATATAAAAAAATGAGAAAAAGAAAAAGAAAAAGATGGATGAGCTTTGTTTTATATCTTTAGTATATTCTAGTGCTTGCTAGCAATGCTTGTTAGATAATTTGATTACTATATTAGCTTGTGTGTATTCTAGTAGTTATATGAGCTTTGAATATTGTTTTTAAGTGATATGATACATGACACATAATTCTTTTACTTGAATTAATAAAATATGCAATATTGAAGCAAGTGCTTAGATTGACTGAATAATGCTTGTATATATACTTTATGGCTTGTTATTCCTCATGATAATCCTTTTGTTCCAATCATTGCAAGAGTACTTACATGCTAAAAAAAACAAAACAAAAAAACAAAAAAATGAATACCGAATCCTTGGAAACAGTCTTGATGACAAGGACATATTCGCAGTGAAATAAAAAAGGGGTGCCGAATCCTTGGAAACAGTCTTGACGACAAGGACGTACCCGCACTAAAAAAAAGTTCAAAGATAAAAAGCTGAAGGTTCTCTTGGTTATTTTCGGAGAAGGAAATTAATTTGAGAAAGAGTATCAATGCCATCGGTTTATATATTTGGGTTTTTCGTTCAGTCTTTGCACTTGTGAATGTCTTGAATTTTAAATCGTTGAAATCATGAATCATTAATGTTGATTTGATCTTAATTATAATTTTTAAGGTTCAAGTTTTTACTCTAGTGCATGTTTGTTAATTAGCTAGTCACTTTTTCTACCTTGTTATTGCAATACATGTACTTGAGTTACTTTTGGTATATTGCAATGCTCAATCCGTGCTCACGATACATTGATGAACTCATTGTCAAAAGGGGGAGAACAAGGTAACAAAATTGTGCATCATTATCATATTCAAAGGTTTTTCTTTCTTTTCAAAAGTGAGAGATTTTACTTTGAAAATCTTCTGGCATTTGTCATGCTTTCTGAGTTGCTTCACAAAACAACATAAACCAATTGATTTTGTTGGGTTTGCCATTGGTTTCATCAAGGGGGAGATTGTAGAATCAAATGTGTTTGATTATTATTTTATGTGATGAAACATTGGTGGAAACATTGGTGGCTTGCGACATTTTATGTGTGTAACATTGGTTTATTGGGATTGTATTTCATGTGATTATATATGATTGATTTTGTGAAGAGATGTGCGGATTTGACCTGGCAACCAGGCACGGCCAGTCAGACCGGAGGTATGCGTGCGGTCAGACTGGCCAGCCCGCGGTCAGACCGACAGGTTACCTGTTTGCTTTCGGTTTCGGTTTATCTTTTCGGTTACGGATTGTTTCTTTGTGGATTTGACTTCTAGATGGTTTCTATGCATATGGTTACTATTGTTATACTCATGTGAGTCAAGTTTGGACGAACTTGTGCTCGGAATATGGTTTCTTTATCGTATGTGTGCAGGTATTGCTTAAGGCCTCGGGATAGTGTTGCCGGTGATGGATCGGAGTCGACTTGGGAGAAGTGGACGTCCAGGGATCAAGAGATCACGCGGGATACTAAAAGGCTAGAGGATAATGCACGTGGTAGATAGAGAATTCATATGGTGTACGAGAGGAATCGTGTACGTATGGAAAGAGGAGTTGAATTTGGAAGGGAGTCCGAATTCGGGAAGATGGATGGAGATAAGGAAAGAGATGAGTTTGAAGCTTGCAAGAGGGGGTTTCCCACGTGGTTGGGAGTCCTAATTCATGAGAGATTCGTGGGTTTTGTATAGCCTACTTCTTGTATAAATAGAGAGGGAGGGTGTGCCTCCCAGATATGGATTTTGTAGTTCACAAGTTGAGAGAATAGCTAGGGTTTCGAGTAAGGTCGAGATTTTGGTGAGGAGTGCTGTTGTTGCACTTTGTAAGCACTTTTAGATGCAATAAAGTCGAGAGTTATAATCTATATCTTCGAGTTTGTCATCTACCAGTGTTTTCTGGGTCCTGACGGTCTGACCGAAGGTGTTCGTGCGGTCTGACCGGCGGGAGTGTGGCGGTCTAACCGGAGGCAAGGTGGCGGTCTGACTGGCCAGGAGGGGTGGTCTGACCGGCGACTATACGGCGGTGTGATCGGCGGTACTTCGACAGCAGCAGTTTAATTTCGTTCTTGAGTTTGATTTCGTTCTTCTAGATTGGTTTTGTTGGATTCCAGAGGTAAGTTGTAATTTGGTTGAAGTTTTGGTTTTTGGTTTTCCCTACCATTCACCCCCCTGGTAGGTTTGATCAATCTGTTTCGATCCTACAAAAAAAACGTCTCTATAAGATAAATTTAACAAATTATGTTAACGGTGTCGCTAAAGTGTCTCTAGCTTAAAAGTCTTTTAGGCAATATTTAAAGTGCCTCTAAAAATGTCTCTACACTTTAGAACTCCTGATTTTAAAGGCATTTAAAAAATTGCCTCTACAAAAATGCCTTCACATGAGGTTTTTGTTGTAGTGAGTACACAAACGACTATACTCTAATCTTTTTCGAGGTTTTCATGGCTGGTGCCCCGACCAAAGATGAACAAGCCCACTTTGCAAGGGACGCGAAGTAGGAGCGTGCGAGGAACGCGGAAGAGTTAAAGCGCAAGGAAGACGAGGACCACACTAGACGATAGTGTGACCTAATTTGAAGTGGGCGCGCCACGCATAACAATATCATCCAAACTCACGTCGATGGCACCAATGTCTTTGCCATACCCCAACAAAACATTGTTGTAGCTATCACGCTACTTGACACTCTCATTGACGCCATCCTGGACAACATGACTCCAATGCTGAACACCACAATAGTCGCTACAGTCACACAACAAGATAAAGGAGCCAGGGCTAGCTGTCGACCAGCGGAGTCTTTTGCTTAGACACCAAGGACACCTGTTGGTAGCCGTCTATCGTCACACCGTAGTTCCAAGGATCATCGAGCGCCTGGACATAGTAAAGGGCATACGCATCAAGCCTACGTCGCTGTGAGGATGGAGGCCAACGACCGGAGCAGTCAGCCGGCAACCACGATCGCAACAATGATCGCCATCGTGAGCCCCATCATCACAGTGCTCACCATCACGACGACCATAGTCACGACGATGAGAGTGGACATCGGGAACACGAAGACTTGAGGAACAAGCTAAACCAACGACACCAAGAACAGGAGAATCATGGGCATCGTGATGACCACTCACCTTGCCACCGCTGTTCTCCAGATGACGGTGACGACGTGGTTTTAGCCTTTACCTGTGAACTGCATCGATTGGATTGGCCGACTGGTTTCAAACCGACCGGAATTGAAAAATATGATGGTAAAACTGACCACGAAATGTGGCTCACCGTCTATACCTTAGCTATCTGCGCAGCAGGAGGAGATAGCAAAGCCATGGTGAACTATTTTCCTGTGACACTCATCGACTCAATAAGGAGCTGGTTATCTGGGCTTCCGAGGGGGTCTATTGATTCCTGGAGCGAGCTTCGGAGCCGGTCCATTGCCAACTTCCAGGGCACCTATGAGGGGTCCGATACTCACTTTGATCTGTATCATGTCATACAATGCAACAATGAGTCCCTCAAGGATTACATCCGGTGTTTCTCCGAGGCCCATAACAAGATGCCAGAAGTCATGGACGACATAATCATCGCCGTCTTCCAGAAAGGAATTCGTGACGAGTTACTCATTAGCAAGTTTTTCCGCAAACCTCCACAAACAGTCATGAAGCTATTCTAGACAACAAATTCTTACGCCAAGTCAGCCGAGGCTGTTAATGCCTCATGTGAAGAAAACCGGCTGGGCAGCAACTAGCACCCCAAGAAGGATAATGGCAACAACAACCAGAAGGACGACAAGAGAAAACCTGAAGACCTGGTGGCCACAATGTCGAATTATAAATCTCATCGTCCTCGATTTAGCAATTACGAGAAAATCATGAACGGGTCCTGCCCACGTCATCCTACTTCCAAGCACATGGCCAAGGACTGTCTCATCTACAAGAGATTTGAGGAGGAGCATGCAGCGCAGCTAAAGCTCACGGCTAGTGTTGATGGTCATTAAGTATCGATTTCGACCACCAACTACCATAGTAAATGAAGGAAAAATTGGCACTTGTCACACATATGTCAATAATAAATAATGTAGTTCCACTATAGTTGGAGAATTAATACGGATGCAGAGAATAAACACCAAAGTGAAGGAGAAATGAGCCGGCAGGCAAAGAAACACACCTTTGGCGAATCACGTGCAAGCACACGGATTGATGGGCCCACAAGTCAGCTCAAACCAACTCAAAGTGTGGCTAAACACCGGTGCATCGCCTTAGGGGCCCACCATGAAGACTCTGAAGAAAGGCGGTTGTGAGAGGTGGGACCAGGGGTTTGGCCGAATTGCCATGGCCACGTCTCATCCTGGCCCTTCACGTGGCGCCTCCTGGGTGCTCCCCAATGACAGTTGTGGGGGTTACCGACCTTAACAACTATCATAAACAGCCGATTTAAGGAGAGGAGCTTCTCACTTCACTCACACACCTCAAGGAGCTATTCTCTCTACTTTACATTGTATCTTCTATAGTATTAGTGAAAATAGGCTTAGAGTATCTTTGGTCCTATAGAATTCTCGGAGATTCTGCTATGTACTTAGTACTTTACTTTTCTTGTAAGACTATAGTTGTATTAATAGAATTATCTTTTTTATAATCTTGTATTCATAATTCATATGACGTAGGATAAGATGTAGATACCTAGATCCAAGTTGAGGCCGAGCTCTGCTCTGTTTCCCGGGGTTATCCTTGGGTTGTCTTCGACACCACTTGGCTACATCATTCTTCCAGTCACCTTTGGCACCCAGGATAACTTCCAATGGAGAACATCTACTTCGATTTTGCTGACTTTAAGGCAGCCTATCACGCCTGTGGACCCCCGTTTTTGTAACAGGAATCACTCGTGTTCATAGTACCATTTCCCTGGATCGAGTAGTCTGGTACCCACGATTACATTGCTGATTCCTCAAGTGCACATACACCAATGTCCTACGCAAAATATATTACAATATAGCACCCGAAGACAATAATCTAGAACAAGGGACCAAACGGTCCGGAATACAAGCAAAAGCAGAATATAGATAAGGCAGCGGCACGCCATTGCCACAGGCAACGACCGAGTCAAGGACCTATTGAGTGCCATCGTCTTCCATACCCTCCTGGTAGTACTCGTACGGGTCTTTGGGGACTTCATCGCCCACATCTGAATGTTTTGCATATAGCAAGGGTGAGTACCAACCGTACTCAGCAAGCCACCACAGCAATGATGCATATGATTGGGGATAATCAAGGAACGGTTGTGGTTCTTTTGCGTAAAGTTGGTTTTGTAATTCCTTTTACAAGCCTAAGACCTAGCATAGACTGATCAAGTTTTTTTTCCATAGTTCATTAATCAACGACGGTTCTATCCACCATCCATTGTGATCCCAAGGATAGCTTCCCGCCATTGTGTCGTCATGGTTTTCTGGGGTCTACCCCTTCTCGCCTCCCGAGAAGTGGATCCACCAGTATAAAATCATCATGCAATACCCCATCCTATCATTTTAAAATTTAGAGTCTAGCCAAGGGAAAAACTTGTCCTGGTGCTCCATGACCGCGAGCATGGCTATTCGAATAGATTTGATTTACTCACACTGCAGTGGATGTACACTTTACCCATACTCCGTGACTTGCCCAACACATGAGCCGAAGTCCCAACGAATGAGACGCGTCACGGGAAAGCATTTCAATAACCTCACTTTGGCAGTACCCGCTCCATGAACTTGAGCCCTCCTGCACTCTAGCCGTACACGGTTTCTAGCAGTGGGAGGAGTTCTAGCGCTCCCGAGAGGGGAAAAACTCACTCATTCTTTAAGTTGTAATTAAGTCCAGTTTTAGTTCGGTTACCCACCGATCACCTGTAGGCTTCCCGCCTAATCACACACCTAAGTGAACCACTATGCAGGGGTACCGCCTCCATTTGGCTATTTAATCCGCTAGGTCTATACCCATCGAGAAGTTACTAGCTCGTTTCATGTTTATCTCATGGCTCGGTCCTTAATTGACCAGGGACGGCACTAGCCTTAACCAGATTCCACCCAAGTCATCCAGCCGCCCCAGTCTAAAACATTTGTTTAGTTTTATTCCTCCTTTCGCAAACCATGTCATCAATGTCATGGCAATGTGGCACTCATGTCTCCACATGCCGCATATCAATTACCTTCCCTAAGGTAATTGCCCAAGCATATAGCATTTAATAAATATGAGAATGCATGAATCTAAATTAGCATTACTAAGCATTTGTCATAAATAACTAGAGATTCACACGCATTTATGGGTACAAAGGAATAAGGTAATAATAGTCAAAGGCATGGCACAATAACAAGTAGGATATTCGCCATTGCATGCAATTTTATTTGTAAACAAAGTAAGTTCGCAATTGGGATCAACATGTTCAAGGATTAGTGATGACTTGCCTTGCTCGAAGCCCTGCGGGTCTTGATCCTCGATCGGACTCGCAACTCCCTCGGTGTCTAGAATTATGTGCGAAAGAAATTGATTTGAATTCGATTAGAATGCAATTAAAATCCAATAAAATCCGATTAAAGAAAAAGATTGAACGCGAGCGTTGAATTTCGGTATCGATTCCATTATTTACGAAAAAGTTCTATTCCGATTTTAATCCATTTGTCCTAATATATTGTGTTAGCCGATTAAAGTATTAATTCATTTTAATTTACGCGACTCCGAATAAATTAGATTCCGATTTAACAATTATACCTAATACTTTAATCCAAAATAAGATACTCCGCATATTTAATACTTACATTCCGATAATAGCCAACCCCAATGAATGACTAAATAATCGCAATGAATAATCGAATGGATAGATAGATTAACGAGTGAAATCCGAATAGATAATTAATTGACTAAATACCTAAATAAATCACCTATTAGATAGATAACCGCAATTATTATATAAGGATCTTCAAAAATAGCCGACGACTAATCCTTCGATTATTATATACATATATATATATAACTTACTAACCAAATATCTAAATAAATAGCTAGATAAATAACCCATTAAATAACTAACCAATTAAGTGAATAATCACAAGTTATTAAATAATCCCGATTTATTTTCTAGAAGTTTTCAAAAACGACCGACGATGGATTTACCGACAAATAGAAATAGATACACATGTCTAAATTAAATTTTTCCCCGATTTCATAAATTTTCCCTTTTCTTTTCTTTTATTTTCATTTTTCCCTTTTCTTCCTTTTTCCCTTTTTCTCCCCTCTCTGTTTCTTTTTTTCTCCCTTTTCTTTTTCTCTCTTTTCCTTTTTCTCTCCTCTCAATTTCTTTTTTTTCTCCCTTTTCTTTTTCTCTCCTCTCTCTTTCTTTTTTTCCTGCTCCCTCCTCTCTCTCAGCTCCTTTCTTCTTCCTTCCTCTCTTTCCTTCTCTCTCTGTCTCTCTCTCTTTTCTCTCAGCGCAAGCGGCGACGGCATGGTGGGAGGAGGAGAGGGGCTTACCCAGGCCGGCGGCAGGGTAGCAACGGCACACGACGGCGGCGGCGAGGTGGTAGCAAGGCGACGGCCGGAGCTGAGCTCGGCGGAGAGGGGGGAGAAAAAGGGAGAAACGGGGAGAAGGAGATGAGGGGGTGCGGGGAGGATGGGATGGCTTTTATAGGGCCAAGAGGGGCGCGGAGGCCGGCGCGGCGGATGGGACGGCGACGGTGATGCGGGGACGCGACGGTGCGCGGCGCACAGGGCGCGAGACGGCGCGGCGCGGCAGCAACGCGGGGCCTGAGGCGGCACGGGCGGCAGCGGCGCCGGGCGGTGAGGGCGACGTGCGCGGGCACGAGGGTGCGGCGCGGCAGCGGCGACGGGACGGCTAGGGTCACGGTCGAACGGTTGGGGGGCAATGAATAGTGACATTTCTGATTTTTTGCAAATTTTGCTTGATTTCCTATTTAAAATTTATCCAAAAATTTATAATTTCACACAAATGGATTTTGTTCAATATTTGTATTATTCCTAAAGATTTCACCCAAGATTTTTATGCCTCCATAATTTATATTTATATACATTATATATATTTATATATACGTTTATATATATATATATATATGCATAGGTGTAGATAAATATATATATATAATTCCTATTTGAATTTATATTACCCAAATAAATTGTTGACATTTATATAGAATGTTTTCTTACCACAATTTTGCCCAAAACATATTTTAGTTTACTTTTCTTAATTATATATTTAGCCAATTTAGGGTTTGTGCTTAATTAATTTCGATTAATTAAATTTCGCAAATAAAGATACACATAAAAGAGCGATTAAACTCAGCATGATGCAATTCAATCCAAAGTTTTTGAAAGCTCGCGTTTTAGGGTTTTGTTTTCAATGGTCGATTTTTCAGGGCGTTACAACGCCATATTGGGAAGGCTAGCTCTTGCAAAGTATATGGCCGGTCCCCACTACACCTATCTGATGATGAAGATGTTGGGACCACAAGGATTCATCTCACTACGCAACGACATCAGGCAAGCCTTCACCTGCGATAAGGTGAGCTGCGAGTTGGCCCAGACTCACGAGAGAGAACACGGCCAATAGGAGATACGACTGGCCACATCGACGTCACAAGAAGGAGAAGTCCGTGCCAAGAAGATACCCATGTCTGCAGAGGGCGACACCAAGATGAAGAAGATTTTGCTTGATCCGACTGATCCCTCCAAGACTGTCATATTTGGTAGTGAGGTAGGCTATAAATAGGAAAGCGTGATCATCACCTTTCTTCAAGCTAATAAAGATATATTTGCCTAGAAACCTTCTGATATGCCTGGTATTCCTAGAGAAGTGATTGAGCACTCCTTAAATGTGAAGTATGACGCTAAGCCTATCAAACAACGATTTCGTTGATTCTCTCAAGATCGACGTGACACTATCAAGGAAGAGTTGACCAAGCTCTTGGCAGCTGGATGAATCAAGGAAGTTTGCCACCTGGATTGGCTCACTAATCTAGTTTTGTTTGGAAGAAGACGGGGCAATGGCGTATGTGCATGGATTACATGGATCTCAACATAGCCTGTCCCAAAGACCCCTTAGTTTCCTCGACTGCTATTCGGATAGCATCAAATCAGCTTGAAGGACTCCGACTACTTGAAGACCTCATTTATCACACCGTTCGCCATGTATTGCTACATCACAATGCCCTTTGGCCTGGAGAATGCTGGTGCCACATACCAACGTATGATTCAGAGATGTTTGCTGTCATAGCTCGAGCATAATGTGGAAGCCTATGTAGACAATGTCATCGTCATGACCAAGCAGAACGACAACTTGATTGCCGATCTAGAAGAAACCTTCAAAAATATCTGGGCCTTTAGGATGAAGTTGAACCCGGAGAAGTGCACCTTCGGAATACCATTAGGGAAGCTGCTTGGCTTTACGGTGTCATGTCGCGGCATAGAAGCTAACCCAGTGAAAATTAACGCCATATGTAACATGAAACCTCCGTGAACTAAAAAGAATTTTCAAAAACTTATCAAGTGCATGACAACGCTTAATCGTTTTGTCTCTAGGCTTGGAGAATGAGGCATGCCCTTCTTCAAGTTGCTAAAGAAAACGGATGATTTTCAATGGACCTCGAAGCTCAGCAAGCCTTTGAAGACTTCAAGAATTTCCTGACTACACCCCATGGAGAGTGGTTGAGATACATTCTTCATATTCCGGCATTGCATAATGTGGCCAAGTATGAGGCTTTGCTTCATGAGTTACGTCTTGTTGTATCTCTAGGAATACGTCAGATGATAGTCCATGGCGAGTCCCAGTTGGTTGTCAACCAAGTCATGAAAGATTGGTCCTGTCTCGACGATAACTTGGCAACATACCATTAGGAAGTGCACAAATTAGAGGATCAATTTGATGGCTTGAAGTTATGTCATGTACTGAGGCACCATAATGAAGTTCTAGACGAATTGACCAATTTTGGGTCTAAACGAGAAGCCGCTCCTACGGATGCCTTTGTCGAACATCTCCATGAGCCAACTACTCAAAAAAGGATATTTCCGAGGATGATGTTTCAAGGCAAGTTTCAATGATGAACACTGACTAGAGGATGTCTTTCGTCAAGCTTTTGACTCAACAGTAATTGCCTCAAGACTAGAACAAAGCTGAGCGTATCCGCCGTTGTAGTCAGTGGTATGTGTTTTCAAGAAGGGAGCTATATAAATGCAGCCTGTCAGGTATTTTACTTCGATGCGTCTCACCTGAAGAAAGATAATTACAGGATATCCACTCGGGAATATGTGGCAGTCATGCCGCAATTCGCACACTGGTTGGCAAAGCCTACCAGCAAGGATTTTTTCGGCACACAGTTGTTACTGATGCCATTTTTTGCTAAACAGATTCATGTTTTGGCTCAAGAGTTGCAAACCATACCCCATTTGTGGCATTTTTTGGGGGGCTTGATATGGTGGGTCCCTTCAAGAATGCTTTAGGAGGATTCACGCACTTGTTCGTGGCTATCGATAAATTTTCCAAGTGGATTGAGGCTATGCCAGTCGCAACATCATGGCTGACAAAGCTCGTGATTTCTTCCTTAACATTGTGCATCGCTTTGGTGTGCCCAATAGGATTATCACCGATAATGGTACTCAATTCACAAGTGGAGTTTTCAAGGATTTCTACGAAGATTTCAGCATCAAGATCTGCTACGCGTCAGTTGCACACCTGAAGAACAATGGGCAAGTTGAGCGTGCCAATAGGATGATTCTTCAAGGAGATAAAGCTCGGGTTTTTGATAGATTGTGCCCTTATGCCAGTCATGGGTGCAAGAATTGCCTTCGGTCCTCTGGTCTCTACGGACCATGCCCAGTTGGGCCACAGGCCAATCTCCTTTCTTCCTAGTTTATGGGGCTGAGACTATGCTGCCGAGTGAAATGGAGTGATCAAGATTGATCAAGAACAAGTTGAGGAATTAAACTAATTGGAAGAAACTCTTGATATTGCTATTATCCAATCGGCTAAGTATCTCGAAGGACTTCGATGCTACCACAATCGTAATGTTTGGTCAAGTGCATTTATAGTTGGTGATATGGTTCTAAGTAAGATTCAAACGACCAAAGATAGACACAAGTTGTCTTCCCTATGGAATGGGCCATACGTTATCTCAAAAGTGACTTGCCGAGGGGCTTATCGATTGAAGCGAGAAGATGGTTCGACCATTGAAAATTCCTGGAATATTGAACATCTAGTCATTTTTGTTCTTAATTTATCCTCATGTACTTTTTCTCTCGACTGCCTATGTCAAGTAATTTGTCTTGTTGAGTAGCCAATCAGGGGCTATCGATAATAATGAAGTATCATTTTTCTTCAAAGATTTTTGGATTCTAAGTTTGGCTTATCATTGGTTTGTTTTTGCTGTGTGATGTTGCTAAGTATTTAAAATTTTTTCGACCACTTAACTATGTTTTAGGCTTAGTCCAATCGGATGAAAAATTTCTTACTTTATATGCTTATCATAGTTAGAATAAAGTAATAAATAAGTCAGACATTCACATTCATTAGTTGGAACATATATTACAAATACTGAGATATTACAAGGATTGATTCAGTTTTGGAAGCTCTCTACGACATCTCTGGCTATCTTTTAGGCAGGCTCTTTGGCTTCGTTAATTAACTCCAAGTGCCGTCTATGAAGCCGTCCCTGATTGTTGTTATATCCACTCAAGGATATAAAGACGTTGTGATAGCAAGGGCTTGGCTTGCTCCCATGGTAGCTGCTTCAGTAATGTTTTTGAAATACTTGTTCGGCGTCTTCCGAAGCATGTCAAAGATCTCCACGGAGTCGTCAGAACTTGAGCGTAGGCCATTTTGGAATATGTCATTTAGGATTGGAGCGACCGCATTAGTGATTTCATCGCGCACAACCTCTGCTCTCTTGACCCGCTTGGTGAAGACTTCAAATTGGGCTTTGGTTTTTGCCTTCCAGGCTAAGATTGATGATAATAAACAAATCAGGATTCTTCAAATTTGAAACAAAAGTGGAAAGCTATAAAGTTTTACCTTCCAGCTCTGTCTTGGCGTTAGCTTTATCTTCCTTGAGCTTGGTTATTTCCTCCTCGGCTTTCTTTAGTCGGGCCGCTAGGGATTCAATCTATGATGTTTCAGCTGAAATAATCAAAACTAGTCAGATATTTGGCCGACAAAGGTTTATCAAATGAATTTACAAGTAGAATTGCTTAACTCTGACTAATCCTCGGTACTCCAAGATGGCGTCTCGGAGTTCATGGATTTCTGCTATCAGTTTATGCTCTTTGATCTTGGCAGCTTCCTTTGTGTTCATCAACTCTTGCCGAACTGCTTCTAAAGTCTCTAAATGAGGCACAAGCTTCTCCAATGTCTCATATTTTGCTTGTGATTGAAGATATACTCTCTTTTGCAAATATAAGGGAAAGTTAATCAAAAGCATTTGAAGATGGATTTTTAGAGTGGTCAATAAATATACCTTCAGCAGCTTGGTAGAATCGTTAATTCCCTTGACCAACAAGTCACGCTCTTCGGCTTCTTTTTTTCTATTCAAGATTATTCCATGAATTTTGTCCTCAGCGTCCCGCCATTGGAGTTTGACTGGTGGTCTAGAGTCTTCAGTTGACTTGATGTGTAGGATTTCTTCATCCTCGCTTATCGTAAGTGCTGATAATGACATTGAAAAAGGTTACATGGGAAGACGAATTACAGAAGGGGCTATACGAGTTTACCTTTGATTATTTCTGGCTGTTGGCGAGGAGGGCCTTGGACTCTTTCACACTGATTAGTTTGATCACCACTTGGAGCAGCGTTGGATGTTTCCTTCTCTTCTTGATTTTCTTCTGTTCATGGTGGATCTGAAGATTCATTCGCCGACTGGTCCCTAGTCAGAGGCTCTTGGCTCTGAGACATATTGTCGTCTGTAGCCGACTGGCTTCCAGTCTGGGGCTCTTGATTGATGGTTGTGTCCTCTGCTATACCCGACTGGTCCCTAGTCGGGGGTTCGTGGGATTTCTCACTAGCATCTTGGCTAACGGTTTCTACGTTTGAAGGTTGGGCTTCAAAGCGGCCAGTTTGGATCGATGTCCTGGGGTTTCCTGTGAAAAATGAGACAAGACACAACAAATTTTCAAGATGAAGATTTTCAATGCGATATCATCATCATTTGATTATCAAACAACATCATGAGCTGAGGGAAGATTTAAATACCTTGAAGAAGTTCTGATCCTGGGGTCTGCTTTCTTCGGAGTAGGCGTTGCAGGAATCTTGTCGACACTTGGAGCTTGGTCTTCATCCTCATCAAATGATTCTAAGATCATCTTTCTCTTCTTCTTGGCCTTTTTGGTTTTCTGCTCTACGGCGGGCCTTTTGCTCCCTTGCTGGGGTTTTATTGAAGGACCTCTGGTGGCTTGTCCAATACCATGGGGGGTTCTCCTTGGGGAGTGACGAGCAGTAGCAGGTGGGTTGGAGATGATGAGCTTATTTTCCTGCATAAGAGGGAGTTTAACGGTTATACATCAGTCAACTCATTGAAGCAATTGTAAACTGAGCAAGAATAAAGTTTACATACTGGAGGTGGAGGTCAGAGCAGACGTTATGGGGCTACTGGGAGCTTGTGGGAGTAATCAACCGTGATCCCGAATACTTTATATATTCTTTTGCATAAGAGTTGATAACCAAGTGAATCTGAATCCTCTCAGTTAGGATCCAACTGGCCTTCATATTCGAATACTAGCTTTGCTCTCTCCTTGGTAGGAGCCAGTCGACACTCAAGGAAGTGTCGAGTGACTTGCTCTCCCTTCAAGCCTTTGTCCTTCATTTCGGCAATTTTGGTGAGGAGCGCTTTTGCTTCAACTTTATCTTAGCTTTCAGGTTGGGAGTTCCATTGAGGCTGATGAATGGGAGGAAGACTGACAAAGTCATAGAGACAAGGGGCAGGATTGGAAATATAGAACCAGTTAGAATGCCAGCCCTTGTTGGAGGATTTCAAAAGAAGAGAGAAGTATGATTTTCTCAGGTCTCTGTGTAGCTGGAATTCAGAACCATGAACTATGGAAGGATTATCCTTGGTGGGTTGGGCTTGCAGATAAAACATTCAGCGAAAAAGGTTGAAGTGGGAATAGATTCCAAGAAATGATTTGTAGAGATGAATGAAGATGGCATTGTGAAGAATCCAATTAGGATTAAGATGGTAGATCTTAATCCCATAAAAGTCAAGAAGACCACCAAAGAACTCAGAAGTTGGAAGATTAAAGCCGTTGTGCAAGAAAGGGGTAAATACCACAATCTCTCCCGTGTTGGGCATGGGGTATTCCTTGCCAACCACCGAATGCAACTCGATGATTTCTTTTGTCGGGAGAATGATGTCCTTCACATCTCTAGCAGGTGCTTCCAAGATCGCCCATTGATCAAATGAGATTTCTCTCTCCTCTTCCATGAGCAAAATGGGGGAACCTCGGATTTAGGGATTTTTGTTGGAGGTTTGGGGAATGTAGAGGAAGATGTAAGGCGCTTGCACATGGTGAGATTTGTGGGCGATTTGATGGCCGAATGAGTAGGGAAGGTGATCCCTAGCTTCGACAGCGGACGCTGGTGAACAGGAGGGTGAAAAGGAATTTTGGGGGAGACGAAGTGGCGGAGAAGACGATACACTGTATCGCAATAATTTTAAGAGTATCGGCGGGCAGTTCTGGGTCGAGGCCCATTGAAAGAGCATCAATGCCCCTAGTGGGTTTTGGTTAATTGATGACAAACGATTAAGGGACTAATGCGCTTATTGAGTGTATAAGCAAGAGATTAATCCGATGAAGAGCCGATGAAGGTGAGGAAGAAAAAGATGTAATTCATTGTGGTTTTATTATGATGCAAAGCTACAAGTGACAGAAGATGGCAAGAAGCGGTGAAGGATTGGCAAGACATGGCTACGCAATGGACCATGCATGGAAGAAGGGCAAGCGGAGGCTTGGACCTGAAGGACTCGACGTAGTGGTGAAGGAGCAAGTGCTTAACTGAATACCGACGAACTGATCAAGGCCATAAGATGTCAAAAGTTGCTGAGGATCAACCCTTGGTGAAGAAGAAGAAAAAGATGAAATGCTGAAAATCAAGAGCATATGATTCTTTGATGAACATCAAGCCAAATTCCATATTAGCATTGATCAAGGCAAAGAAAGAAGATAATATAAAGGTATTTGTATTGGTATATCTTTTCTATTTGCTCTTGAGTTGGTAGGAAAGCCATACTATTAAGTGGGATGTTGCCTCGATGTCTAGGGATAAGTTTGATGCTCAAAATTTTTGTTGAAGTGGTTATCTCTCTTGGATTTGTGTACTAGAGTTTTTTGAAGTTTTCTAAAATAGAGTTCGGACTTTTTCCAAAGTGTATTTGCCTTCGAAAAATGGTACTGGTGTTTTTTGGAATTTTTTGAAGCTGCATCAGAATTTTTCAAACCGTATTGAACTAGTTGATTTCAGTACTCATGTTTTTCGGATTTTTCTGAATTTTTTTGGGAAATTTCCGACATGCTATTTTGCCTAGTTTTTTGATGTACTCGTGCTGGAATTTTACACTGTTCAAAAAATTCTGAAAGTACTGTAGTAAACCCCATAAGTAGTGTAGAAAGTTTTGAAAACTGATTTTGCTCTCCGGTGTTTTTTGGATTCTTCCGAAATATTTTTGGAATTTTCTGAAATGCTATTTCCCCAGTTTTCTGCTGTGCCTGTGTTGGAATTTTACACCATTCGAAAAATCCTGAAAGTGTAGCAAACACCAAAAGAAAACTCAAAAGGTACTGTAGCAAGTTATGAAAACTGTTTTTCTCTCTGGTGATTTTTGGATATTTCTGAAAACACTTCAGAAATTTTTGAAGAAAATAATATCTTTGCCCCCAACGAGTAGATCTAAGGATGTTGCTATAAATAGCCCCCTCCACCCATAAGCTAGGGCTGCTGACTCTATTCCTAATCTTTTGCCCTTGGCTTGCTTTGATTTGAGATTCATTTTGAGACTTGCCTTCTCACTTCTCCCTCTGCAGCGATCTACAAGTTTGGATTTCGTGTGTGTGAGAGAGTGGTTGATTTGAGTTTGTTTGAGTGCTTGGTGTTAACTTTGTGAAGATTTATTGAGCACTCGATTCATCCCCAAGAAATCTTTGTTGCATTTGTTACTGTTGGTGGTTGAGGACGCCTAAATGACTAAGAGTCAACCTCAAAACACCGATTTGTTTGTGGTGTGCCGAGGAAGTTTGTGAAGGTCGGATCTCACCTCCGTAAGGGAAGAGACACCCTTAGTAGAAGGAGGAGTGCATTTGTGCAACCTCACGATGATAGGGTTGGAAAAGATCAGGCTCATTGTGAACCCTCAACTGATAGTAGAATCCCCTCAAGGATTTGAAGTTCGAGAACACATCGTCTTATAAGAATCCCGGTGATATCTCTCTCTCACTCATCTAGCTTTGCTATTTGGAGCCGCTAGTAGGTTAGTTGTTGTTTGTGTAATCTTTTTCCTACTTGTGCCACTATCCATTTTTGCTTCTCTTGCTAGATTGTTTGTAAATCTGATATTTTCGGAAATATTCGAAAGTATTCAGAAATATCCAAAAATTTCAGCTTCCGAATTTTCTTAAAAGTTTTAAATGTCAATTCACCCCCCTCTAGGCGATATCAAGGTCCTTTCACCCATTATCGTTCGTAGCCTATTTTCTAGGTGTGGCTTGTCGTGTGCCTTTTTGGACTAAGCATATTTGTTTTCACAATATACATATGGAGAAAGCCCAATACTTCTAAAATCCTCTGTTTCGCCGTTATACAACCTTTTATTTAAAAGAGTTCAGCAGTGTGCAATTTAACAAGAGGTAGCAAGCAATTGGCTTCTATAGCTTATATACTGGCTTTTTTATAAAAGTTGGGCATTGTTTAGCATATTATTCACAATGCAGTCGGCCTAGTGTCGTGTCATTGTATTTTATAAAGTCACGTATATGTGCGTCTATTTTTAGACCAATACCTCTGGCTTAAAGCTATATATGATATTTTGATCATTTAAACTAGTGGTTGGTAAATCTTTTTTTATATTGATAGCTTGGATTTAACATCACATATGCCATATTTCATAAAACCACTCGGCTAGTCAGATTATCTATTTCTTTGACTATATTCGATTATATATTTAGTTATATTCAACTAATCACATAGTCGAAGGTCATACCTAATTAGATGCATCTAGTCGATTCACCTAATATTTATTTATTATTTTTATTTTTATTTTTTTAGCTCTGCATAGGCTCTTGTTGGCGAAAAAGCACTTGGGAGACTACAATGAAGATATTGAAGCACTCAGCTTTCTATTGAATAAGTTTGAGAAAGATTATCTTCTCAACTGTGAAGGTCTCAGGGGCTGCTACGGAAATTTGGGTACCCTATACCCACATGGCCGGCTTATCCGACTGAAGATAGGAGATGGGCTGGATCCATGTATTTTGTAATAGATTAAGACTTTGGAATTATGTTACCTTGTTTTCTACGGCATAGCCCATAGACTTGGCCAGGTATGATTAAGTAAATAAATAAAGAAACATATGCCATGTCTGGCTGTGTTTTCCTCCTTGTAACCCTGCCCCTGAACCTATATGAGTTAGGCAGGGAGTCCCCAAGAGCATAACCACAACTCGACCGTCAGGTCAATACAACACCCGACAGATACGATCCTCAAAATAGGAGTAGGGTACTACTTCTCATCGAGAAGATCTAGACCTGTCAAACCTTGTCCCTTTATTCATCCATTTTAAATCTTGTGCGCTGTCTCTTTTCTCATTGATGATTTCTAGCCTACACGATCAAGTTTCATGCTGCACATTTTAAAGCTTCCGCATTTTGTTAAAAGTTTTAAACGCCTATTCACTCTCCCTCTAGGCGACATCAAGGTCCTTTCACATGGTATCAGAGCCAAATCTTTCTTTTGGGGCTTTACTGCGTAGATAGTAAAGATGTCGGCTAGTGGTTTGATAGATATAGTTTCTTTACTTCTTTTAGTTGGTTCAAATTATTTATCTTGGAGTACTCAAATCCTTAATGAGTTTAGGGCCATGGGTTCTTAAATAGAGTGAGTTCTAGATGTGCGCATTTCTCCTCGTAGTAATCAAATGCTATCATTTGAAGAGGAAGAGAAATGCATACATCTCAATGTTGAAGCTATTAATGTTTTATTTAGTGCTTTGAGTGAAGATGTATTTAAAACCATCATGCCGCTTGAAGATGCTCATCGCATTTGGACCATGCTCAAAGAAAAATATGACAAGTCCAAATGTGATTATGTACTCTTTATAGAAGAATCACTTGAGGAGTGCTCGACTTCATCACCAAATTTCGAAGAACCTTAAGTGACTATCATCGATGATCTTGCCACATCCACCTCCTCACCAACACATGACTCCATTCAATGTAATGAAATGGTGAGTAGGGTAAATTTGGACGCTTGTACTTACTATAGTGCTTGTAGTACTAATCTTTTGAATGAAGAAGAAATATATGACCATCAATAGCTAAGTAAAGAATCCACATGATCAATTTATTCATCTTCCATTACCGAAATTATGCTTGCTTTGTGGGTGATGATGATGACTTTGAGTTTGATCACTTGAATAAGAAGGACATAATAATGGTAATCAAGATCATGGAAATCATTGAGAAGCAACAAGCATGTCTCATTGAGAAGAATGAAGAAGTAAAGGGTCTAGTCGATGAACAGAAGAAACTCAAGGGCTCTCATTCTTCATTAATTATGAGGTATGCAAAATTGCAAAATGAATTTGCTTGTGTCAATAATTCACTTGTGTAGCATCGTTGGAGAAGCAAAATCAAGAGCTTAAATCTCAACTTTAGGAGATCACTAGCAAGTATGTGGATTTACAAGAAAGACATGACGAACTTTTGTGTTCTCATGAGAATCTTGTAGGTTATCATGCCATGCTAGAGATAGATCATAAGGTGACAATTACAATGGTAAAATCCTATAAGTCTCATGTTCAAGTTGACCTTACTTATGTTAACACTTGTTGCTCCAAAGCAAACATTTTCCTGAGCACAACTTGTGACTTGGATTAGGTAGGCAAAATGGAGAAGCACATGGATCATGGACTTGTGGGCATTACTCAACCTTCTCAAGATAACCATGAGGGATTAACTGTAGTTTGCACCAAGCTCCATAAAAGAGATAACAAGTCCATCAATGCCCATACCAAGGGACGAAATAAAAAGATAATTAAGAGTTCCATTACTTGCATCAAGTGCAAGAAAGAGGGACATCATGTTAGAGATTGCCCTCGGAAGAAAGGAAATGTGTTGAGCAAGAAGAAAGACATTGCTCACATCAAGTGCCCCAAGTGCACCGAAGTGGGACACTTTGCTTCAAATGAGAGGCAAACTGGCAACAAGCAAACCAAAAGACGAGATAAGATGAAAACTCGACTTTGCTACAATAGCCATGCAAAGGGACATATTGGTAAAAATTATCCCATGGGTAACATTCCTAAGCCAAACTTCTCATTTGATAATTATTTTCTTAGAAAGGCCAAAAATGACATTTGTGCTACAAGGGTGATTAGTTCATCACATGCTAGCACAAAATCTATTTGGGTGCCTAAGTATGGTGTGACTTACCTCTATGGACCCAATGTTGTTGGAGACCAAAATGTGCTAAAATGAGATTATATGTACTTGGAGGCGCATTGGAGGCTTGACTCAAAGTTCTCACAATATGTCAAAAATGAAGTTAAGCTTGAGGATAATCGTTCTACATCGAGAACCAATGCTGTCTTGGTAACGAGTATTTATATTAAAGTATCTACCCCTTTACCTTGTGTAGGTTTAATATCTCTTGTACACATTGGTTATTCTTGAATGTTACTTGATTGATTCATATGTTGAATTTGAGTGATATTTTGTTTATCACATTTGGGGAGTGTTGTAACCTCTCATGTCATTTGCATCCCTTAAATGTGTTGTGATCAGATTGATGCTATGATAGTTCTCAAAATGTTGTTTTGGTACAAAAATCAAAATCTATAAAATTAGTTGCAAAAAGTTGGTTGTGTTGTTCAAAAGGATTCCTATATCTATTTGAAATGATTTTCAAAAAGTAATACAAAACAAAAAATGAGTTTTGCAAAGAAAATGGTTTTAGCCTCAAATTGTAGATGCCATGATCTTGTTTTTTCCCTTAAAGTATATTTTTGCCAAAAATTATTTTGAAAATTTTTTTGGAAACAATCATTTTGATTAAATTCTAAAGTTGGTCATTTGAAACTTTTGTAGTATTCAAAAATATTTTATTTTGCCAACGGTTTGAGAACATCTTGATTTTGAAATTCGCTCGAAAGTCAATCTCGACCATATTTGGTCCTATGATGGCATCAAGTGAGTTTTGCCACTAGAACCATACATTTTCATATATATTGGTTCATGGAGGTAATTCAAACTCATACATATGCATTTGAATCCAAGGCATCTCGGTTGTTATTTCTTTCTCTTTCTTAAAGAAGGTTTGAAAAAGTGAGTTTTTATGTATATGTTTTCTCAAATTTGTGACTTAACCTAAAATGTTGAATTCATGGATTTTAAGTGAGAGATACATTAGGGTGAACTTATGTAAACCACATTCATGTATCTCTTACTTTCAAAACATGAAAGATTTCAAAATTTGGATTTATAGCCTCTTTGGTCAAAAGTTAAAAATCTCATTTAAAATGCCAAAATTTGTGAAGATCTTTTTAAGAGTGCTTCAATATGTATTAAATGTTTCTCAAAGCTTTTGAAGTAAAAAAAATCTTATATTCCAAACAAAATGGTATTTATTCTAAATCTTGTTTCATCCTTTTTTTCCCCAATCTTGCATATGGTGGGTTTAGCTAAGTTATCTATTGTTCTTTGTGGATATTGGCTTAACTTTGCATCTCTAATCCATCCAAGATTTTACAAATGTTAAACTTCATGAAATCTTCTTTTGCGTGATGTTTCAATACTCTTTACACGCTCATTTTGTGTTTCCCAAAACCTGAAAACCTGAATTTTTCAGGTTGTTTAATCTTTATGATCTTGGTATCTTATGAGTTGGATGAGGTCTCGATATGGCTTCCAAATAAAAACTTGTGTATTATTTATAATTCATCTTCAAGTTTTGTTGTACAATTTTCAACCCATGTTTACCACAACACATCAAGTGAACACAATTATAAGTCAAATCGACAAAGCCTCACCTCGCGACAAGAGCTTCAAGCTAAGATGCATAAATCTTCTCGGACTCATCGCTTATCTAAGCACGGGAGGTAACAAATGTGGTATTGTCCTTACGAATGAGTCTTTTCCACTTCACTTGGGTATTTTTCAAGAGTCAACCAACTCCACCAACATGTGTTGTCAAAGAAAGCTAATGGGCATCTTAATTTAGATGCTCAAGGCATCCCTAATGACCAAGTGGTTTCAATTAGTATCTTCTTCTATTGAAAATTCAATTTACATCTTTTTTGAAGAAGGTCCTTATGCTTGGTTATTAGACAAACACTCATGCCTACCATATTTTCAACTAATATAACTGGTATTATTGAAATCATGAGAGGTGTGGTGTTCGATGTTACTAATGACTCCCAAGTGGAGCATGTTCTCTCAATTGTGCTAGATAATAGCAAAACTATTCATGATAATTAAGAAAAAGACACTTGGGGAGGTGAGCCGCAAGAATTCCATGGTGACCAAGGTGGAGTACTTATCAACCTCCATTTGACTGAAGTCAATCTCCCATAATCGACTATGAAGACATGTCTATGGCAGAAGTGGATGGGATTGATGACATGGGCACTCAAGAGCAAAGAGACATCATGCAAGCTCAAGTCCCCTTGGTGTCTCATCCAAGAATTCATCAAGTGTTCAATGAGATCATCCCTACAACATCCTCGACGACATACAAAAAGGAGTAACTAACTGATTCCAATTTGCAAATTTTATAAATGTTACTCTTTCTTGTTGTCTTTGGATTATTCGAAGGAAGATGATGCATATGTGAATCCGAATTGGGTCATGGCCTTGCAAGAAGAGATCAACAACATCAAGCTAAATGAGCATGGATTGGTGACAAGACTCATAATTCATTCGGTGGTTCAAGGCTTGAACCAAGAAAGCTTGGAGATGAAGTATATGGAGAAACCACCTAACTTTGAAGACCTAAGTACCTCGGCCACGTTTACAGGCTTCACAAGGATCAAAATCAAGCAAGTCAAGGAAGGGATTTCATCAAGCCCATCATGGTGCCAAATTCAAATTGGTATTAAGATATCAATTTCATTGAATGGGCATCTCAAAAATCAACAAGGAAGGTAACTTGATGATCCATAGCTTGTTATTTCAATTAGTATGGTTGGATCAATTGCCTTATCTTTGTGCATCTAGGCCAAGTTTCATTCCTTGCTAATTAGCCTAGTTTGCAAAATATGCTTGTTTAGTCAAGAAGTGAGTATTAGTCACCAAATTGGTGTTTTAAGTGAATCAAAGTGCTCGGAGACCTCATTCTATGTAAATTTTTGGTCTTAGCACAAACTATGGATTCATACATGCTAAACTCATTTACGAAATGCTTTGTGAAAATCGTGGGTGAGTTGTTTTCTTTAACTCTTGAATCTCACTCAAGTTTGTGAAGAAGTGATTTGGCGTATTAAAATCTTGATGATCCCCTTCATTGTATATCATGTCCCCTTCTTGCCATGCTTAAATGCCAAAGTGGGAGAAAAGGACTAAGGGGGAGGGATACATTAAACTAGAAGAAAAGAAAAATGTCTTTGATATGCAAAGGAGAGACTTTTTGTTCTATACTGTAAACCCTTTGGATGTGAGCTTTTTATGTGCAAAATTTGTATCTCAATGCTTACTGATTTACTTGTAATCTTTGTGTCAAATTGATGTTCATTTCCTAATCACAAGTGATGAAGTATAAAATTCAAAGGAAAGTACTCGATGATTCAAGGATCTCTTTGCTTTTCTTTCCCTACTTATGCCCTTTTTGGTGTTTAGATGTCAAAAGGGGAGAGGTATATTAAAGAGGATAAACAGAAGATTTATCAAAGGGTGAGATAATTGTGAGAAATTATCGAAATGCATGCTTTGAAGATGCCAAAGAGTAAATGAGAAAGAGGGACAGAATATTTGAGAATATTTGACAAAATGTTTTTCAATTGGCATGCGCATAGTGCGAAGGATTCAATGCTTATTATTTGATCACCATGCCACATGCAACTAAGATTATCTATTGATACTTGAAATTGATTCCAAAATTTGGTTACTTGTGCTTTCTCAATCGATACTGGAATCAATTGGCATAGAATCAAGTTTTTGCAATTGGCATCAAGAATTTCATTTGATACATTTTGAATTGGTGCCAAGAATTTGAGTTGTGTGTGTTGTTTTACTTTTGGTATCTCTTGTCACACACAATATACCCCACGGATGCAAAGAGTTAGGGGGAGCTCTCACATTCTCAAAAATATGTGCATATGAGTTCACTTCATATATTTGTATGTACACATTTAGGGGGAGCTGAAACTAACCTTTGGATTCAAAAGCATTTATTATCACTCTTTTCTAAGCTTTAATCGTGTTATCATCAATCACCAAAAGGGGGGAAATTGAAAGAACATCTATGCCTCTAGTGGGTTTTGCTTAATTGATGGCAAACGATTAAGGGACGAATGTGCTTATTGAGTGTGTAAGCAAAGGATTAGTTTGATGAATAGCCAATGATGATGAGGAAGAAGATGTAATACATTGTGGTTTCATGGTGTTGCAAACCGACAAGTGACTGAAGATGGTAAGATGCGGTGAAGGATAGACAAGACTTGACTACGCAATGGACCATCCATGGGAGAAGGGCAAGTGGAGGCTTGGCGCTGAAGGACTCGACGTAATGGTGAAGGAGCAAGTGCTTGGCTGAATACCGACGAACAAATCGAGAATATAGGATGTCACAAGTTGCTGAGGATCAACCCTTGGTGAAAAAGAAGAACAAGATGAAATGTTGAAGATCAAGAGCTTGTGATTCATTGATAAACATCAAGACAAATTCCATATTAGCATTGATCAAGGCAAAGAAAGAAGATAATGTAAAGGTATTTGTATTGGTATAACTTTTCTATTTGCTCTTGAGTTGCTAGGAAAGCCGTAGTATTAAGTGGGATATTGCCTTGATGTCTAGGGCTGAGTTTGGTGCTTAAAATCTTTGCTGAAGTATCTCTCCTGAATTTGTGTACTGGAGTTTTTCGGCGTTTTCTAAAATAGAGTTAGGATTTTTCCAAAGTGTATTTGCCTTCGAAAAAGACTACTGGTGTTTTTCGAAATTTTCCGAAGGTGCTTCGGAATTTTCCAAACCGTGTTGAATTGGTTGATTTCAGTACTGGTGTTTTTTGGATTTTTCAAAAATTTTTTCAGAAATTTCCAAAATGCTATTTTGCCCAGTATTCTCATGTGTTTGTGTTGGTATTTTGCACTTTTCAAAAAATTCCGAAAGTACCGTAGCAAAACTCCGTAAGTACCGTAGAAAGTTCTGAAAACTGATTTAGCTCTTTGCTGTTTTTTGGTTTTTTCTGAAATATTTTTGGCATTGTCTGAAATGCTATTTTGCTTCGTTTTCTGATGTGCTTGTGCTCAAATTTTACACTATTTGAAAATTTCCAAAACTACTGTAGCAAACTCTGAAGGTACTGTAGCAAGTTCTGAAAGCTATTTTCCTCTGTGGTGATTTTTGGATATTTCTGAAAACATCTCGGAAATTTCCCAAAAAATGGAATTATTACCCCCAACGGGAAGATCTGAGGGTGTGGCTATAAATAGCCCCCTTCACCCATAAGCTAGGACTACTGGCTCCATTCCTAATCTTTTGCCCTCGGCTTGGTTTGATTTGATATTCATTTTGAGCCTTGTCTTCTCACTTCTCCCTTTCCACCAATCTACAAGTTTGGATTTCGTGTGTGTGGGAGAGTGGTTGATTTGAGTTTGTTTGAGTGCTTGGTGTTGACTTCGTGAAGATTTTCTAAGCACTCAATTCATCCCTAAGAAATCTTTGTTGCATTTGTTACACTTGGTGGTTAAGGACACCTAAATGGCTAGGAGTCAACCTCGAGACACCAATTTGATTTTGGTGTGCCAAGGATGTTGGTGAAAGTCGAATCTCACCTCCAAAAGAGAACAGATACCCTTAGTGAAAGGAGGAGTGCATTTGTGCGACTTCACGATGATAGAGTTGGAAAAGACCCAGCTCATTATGAGCTCCTCAACGAAGAGTAGAATCTCTTCAAGAATTTGAACTTCGGGAACACATCGTCTTACAAGAATCGTGATGATATCTCTCTCACACACATCTAGATTTGCTATTTGGAGCCGCTAGTAAGTTAATTGTTGTTTGTGTAATCTTTTTCCTACTTGTGTCACTATCCCTTTTTGCTTGTCTTGCAAGATTGTTTGTAAATCTGAGATTTTTGAAAATATAAAAAATATTTGAAAATATCCAAAAATATTCGGAAATACTCGAAAAGTTTAGCTTTCGTATTTTCTTAAAAGTTTTAAACATCTATTCACCTCCTCTCTCTAGGCAATATCAAGGTCCTTTCACCCTTTATCGTTCGTAGCCCATTATCGTTCGTAGCCTATTTTCTAGGTATGGCTTGTCGTGTGCCTTTTTGGGACTTAAGCATGTTTGTTTTCACAATATACGCATCGAGAAAGCCAATACCTCTAAAATCCTCTATTTTGCCGTTATACAACGTTTTATTTGAAAGAGTTAAGCAATGTGCAATTTAACAAGAGGTGGCAAGCAATGCGCTTCTATAGCTTATATACTGGCTTTTATATAAAAGTTAGGCGTTGTTTAGCATATTATTAACAATGCAGTCGACCCATTGCTATGTCATTGTATTTTATAAAGTCATGTATATGTGCATCTATTTTTACACCAATATCTCTCGCCTAAAGCTATGTATAATATTTTGATCATTTAAACTAGTAGTTGGTAAATCTTTTTTTTATATTGATAGCTTGGATTTAACACCACATATGCCATATTTCATAAAACCATTCGATTGGTTAGATTATCTAACTATATTTGACTATATATTTAGTTATATTCAACTAATCAGATACTCGCAGGCTACACCTAATTAGGTGCATCTAGTCAATTCACCTAATATTTATATTTTATTATTTTTTAAAGTGTTTTTAGCCCTCCGTAGCCTCTTATTGGAGAAAAATCACTCAGAAGAATATAATAAGGATATTGAAGCACTCGGCTTTATGTTGAAGTTTGAGAGAAGATTATTTTTTCAGCTATGATGGTCTCAGGGGCTGCTGTGAAAATTATGGATACGCTATACCCGCATGGCTGGCTTATCCGACTAAAGGTAGGAGATGGACCAGATCCATATATTGTGTAATAGATTAGGACTTGGTAATTATGTTGCCTTGTTTTTTAGGCATAGCCCATAATCTTGGTCAGGTACGATTATATAAATAGATAAGAAAACTTCTTCCATGTCTAGCTAAGTTTTCTCCTTGTAAGCCTGCCCCGAACCTATATAAGGTAGAGAAAGAGCCCCCAAGAGCATAACCACAAATCGACCATCAGGTCAATATAACATCTGACGGATATAATTCTCGAAATAGGAGTAGGGTACTACTTCTCATTGAAAAGATCTGGACCTGTCATACCTTTTCTATTTACTCATCTAGTTTAAATCCTGTGCACTGTCCTTTTTCTAATTGATGATTTTTGGCTACACGATCAACACTACTAGAGAAATGCTCATAGGTACCGGTTCGGAAGGCCATATAGGTTCGGTTTTGGGGCTGGCACCAATTGGTCGATACTAATGACCTAAATCATTGGTGCCGGTTCTCAAATCGGCACCTAGTCATATAGGTGCCAGACCGGTGCACCCGTTTTTAATTTTTATAGGTGCTAAAAAGACCCAAAAAATATAATTGATATTTTATTTGGCACCTATATGATCAAACTTCACTACCCACAAGTCCCATGATTATTTCAACTCTTATTCATAAATATGAATCAAGCAAGATTCAAACTCGAAACCTCTCTCCATCCAAAGCATCTTTACCATCTCACATACAAACACTCGTTGTCTTGAAAACAAATGTTACTTTTGAAACTATTGTTCTTCGAACTTATAATCCATATTTAATATCATAGATAAACTCAGATAAAATTTTTGTCAACTATAAAATTGTAGATCTCATCTAGATCTACAACTTTTATATATGCTTTGTCTC
This sequence comes from Oryza officinalis, assembly GCA_008326285.1. Taxonomy (NCBI): domain Eukaryota; kingdom Viridiplantae; phylum Streptophyta; class Magnoliopsida; order Poales; family Poaceae; genus Oryza; species Oryza officinalis. The sequence continues at coordinate 20,844,481 of BDMV01000011.1, read as the reverse complement.
CACCCAAGACCGTTTAGAAATTTTAAATATTCACATGTACGAATAAATCCGATACATTATAACACATTTTCGGACATCCAAACGATTTTAAATCAAAAAGTCATCAACTACAAAGTTGTAGATCTCATTAAGCTCTACAAATTTGATATAAAGTCTATATTCATCCGACTTTATATAAGAAAGTTATATAAAAAACCGGTAGGAGTAGAACCGGCACCTATTTGTCTCCCCGCCTGACAGCACATCCATCACATATGTACCGGCTCATAATAAGAAGCGGCATCTATGTTATAGGTGTCGGTTTTTAATCAACAGTCGGCATCCATAGAGTCCGAAGGATCATTAGTGAGGGGTCTTTGGTACCGGTTTTTAAATAAAACTGACACCAATACACTTTTCTCAAAGAACCGACATCTATTTGATCTTACAGGTGCCGGTTCATAATTAAATGGACAAAAAATGCCTTATAAATATTGGTTTTTGTCGAACCGACATCTATTATGATCGGTCGCTATGTAGGTTTTGTAGTAGTGCAAGTTTCATGCTGCACACAGTTAATCTACCAGCTTAACTAATGGACAAAGGGCGCTAGCTGTCGGTTTACTATGATTATCAAAGCTGAAAAATGGCGTGTACTCGGAACATGTGACATGGGTCTATTTTTGCAATGGAACGATTGCTTATTCACACTCAAACGCAGTCCAATTCATAAACCGCAAAATTTTCTTCAATAGTATTTTAGGACGGATATGGTAAACCACCAGGTGATATTTCGCGTTTTGATGTGAAATGAATGGATAAATATATGTTAAATATTATAAAAATAATAAATATTAAAATATTATGAAAATGACGTGAGAAAGATAATTTGATATAAAGATATGTTAAACTTCTACAATATTACATTCTAAATGATGTGTCATACTTACATGTGATTTAAGATGCTCTGTAATAATAGTTGTAATAATAGTTGCTTATGAGTGATGACGTGAGCTTTACCTTTTAATACTTGTTAGTGGATATTAACTATATATATATATATATATATATATAAAAGTTGTAGATCACATTTGTAAAACATATCAAGATTTATTATTAAAAAAATGTGTAGAAGTTTGTATTGCAAAACGTTTCCAACGGTAAATCTATGAAAAAACAACATTTGCAAATTATGAAAACCTGACAAATTAACAAGAAACGAGTCTCGCACACTATAGAGTGGAATGAATTAGCCGGCCTGCAGCTGGAGATATATGCAGATAGTCTCCTTCTACGTGTAAGTGCTGCATTACTACACCTGCAGTAACTGTCGCTGATATATGGGATCAGGTTTACCTGTCAGCCACTGCTACCGCGATTGCAATACTGCAAAGGATCCGTGTCCTCTACGCCCTCATCAGTATCTACATGTAGATAGAGACTTCAACTTGTCATCTGTCGCTTCTAGAATTTACCACTGAAAAATCGCAAGCTCTATAATATAGTCTCTCCGTCTCAAAACACAACTTACTTTGATCGAATTTTGATCGGATCTGATATATTCTAATATTATAAATCTATAAACCTAGATCGTAGGAGTTATCTTGATCGGTTTGGTCCTGCGCTTGTTCCTCCCGCCTTCGCTGGTATTTTCTAATCAGGCCTTCTGAGATCTGATAAGGTCGCTTGCCGGTCCGATGGCCACCGCCATCGGCCCTGTCCGCCCGCACCATATTGACTGGGAACGGGTGTCCTTCTATCTTCATCAGCCTTTTAGCATCATCGATCTTAATTCTGCCTTGTTCGATGGCCGATTGGATCTGTTGCCGAAAGATTTTGCATTCATTGGTATGATGGGAATAAGTGTTGTGCCACTTGCAATATCTTCTCTTCTTAGTTTCTTCGGCCGATGGGAGTACATGACCTACTGGCAGCTAAATCTGCTTTTCTTGCAACAGTAAGTCAAATATTTTGTCGGCCTTATCGATGTCGAAGTCGTATTTGTCCTCCTTGTCGCCTTTCTTGGCCCATTGGCATGTCGTCGGCTTCTTCATTCGGGCCCACTCAGCTAGATCAACGTCGACGTCTTCTTCATTGTCTTCATCGGAGGTGTACTGATAAATTGTGTTAATTTTCTTCGCAAACTTCTTCGCCTCCTAAAATCGTTGCTCGTGGGCCGATACCCGTTGTGCTAACTGCGCTAGGCTGTCGAATTCCTGAGAGTTGAACCTCTCTCGTATCGGCCCCAGTAAACCTTGGAATGCCAAGTCGGCGAGCTGTGAATCAGTCAGGCTGAGGCTGTAGCACCTGTTCCTTATGTCCCTGAATCTTTGAATATACTCTGGGACCGATTCATCCACTCGTTGCCTGATGGCAGTCAGATCGGACAGTTTCATCTCTTGTACGCCGTTATAGAAATACCTGTGAAACTGCTTCTCCAAATCTATCCATCCTCTGATGGAATTGCAGGATAAAGATGAAAACCATGTAAATGCTGACCCTGACAAGGACAGGGGAAAAAACCTCACCCTCAATGCCTCAATGGCCGATGCCTCCCCGCACTGTGCTAGGAATCGACTCACATGCTCGTACGTCGAGACATTGTCCTGCCCTAAAAACTTGGAGAAATCTGGGATTTTATATCGGCTTGGCAGTGGCACTCTATCAAATTCCTCAGGGTACGGGTGCCGATACACCGTAGAACTCTCCTTAGGCTTCAAGCCGAACTGATCTCGCATCACCTCGGCTATCATGTCGGCCCAGTACCCTGCGGGCCGATGCGGGAGGTCTTGCTGGTAGGATTGTTGCAGTCCCTCCGCTTGATACTGTATGGGGGAGTACGGCTGGTAGTGGTGATTCAAGTTCTGCGCATCGTACTGCCCCGTAGTATACTGCTGGTAGCCTTGCGGTGCGTTGTAAGCAGTCTGCGGTGGAGGGTTACTAAATACAGGGGCCTGAGGTTGTCTGGCCGATGGCGGATTGACAGGAACTTGTTGCATCGGCTCGACCACTGGTTGTTTCCCCTTTGACCATTGTGCGTACTGTTCCTCCGTGATGTGCTGAGGGCTGCCTCCCGCCTGCTTGGTGAGGACCAGCGGCAGGGTTGTTGGTTGCGCCGATGGGGGTGGCATCGGCGCTGTCGGCTGAGCTGTGCTCAGGTCGTTCCTTAGGGTCCGATAGGTAGGGAACTTATTTTCTGGCAGGAAAATTGGCCCCTGAGGCTTGTACTGGTGGATCGACCCATCTAGGATCGATTTGACCGTATTGGTCAATGTGTTCACTAGGATCCCTGACTGGTTGACTAGCGCAGAGTGAACTGCGGAGTCAATTCTGTCTTGCAACGTCGACGCCGCGGTATCTTCGGTCTTGACGGTGTAGTCGTGTGCCGCCGCCGACGTACTAGCTCCATCTCCAGGATTCGGCATTATCACCTTAGACTTCTGAATCAAGGTGCCTTGCCGAGTCCTAGAATATGTTTGCAGATACATATTCTGGAACTGCTCGACCAGCTTCTCCATCTCGGCTTTCTGCTCTACATTGAGCTGGTCGACGGTTACGGAGACGACGTTCTCCTCGGAGATCTCGGCCTGCTTCGACATCTCGAAGTGGTGTTCTTTTTGTTGTTGTTGTGTTGTTGAAGTCCCACCAGGCATGCCAAAACTGTGTTGGCGCAGAATTTAGACCCGCCTCGCAACAAAACGGGTTCCACGTTTCCACGGCGGCCTGGGAGATTTGCTTTACTCCAGTGCAGGTCCAAAAGGCTTGCCTAGTCGTGTGCAGAGCGTGCCAGTTGATTTGATCTGCAATCAACAAGAAACAAGTAAACCATGTCAGAAAACAATGGTCGATCGGCCGATAGGCCGATGTCACATTGTTATAACCCAGCCGATAGGGCAAAGCTGTATCGGCTTACTCAAGATAGTAATAAAATTGAACTGACAAAACAGATCTAATCTCATCGGCCCATGCTAACATGTGTATAACAAATTACTGGAATCGGCCGATGAGGGTTTCATAAAGATAGATACACTAGCTAATACTCTAGTGTAAACCTATACAAGCCGATCGGCCAATGTAAATACACCAACCACAGAGAGATCTTAAGAATACCCTGTAACCAATATATTTACATTTACCAATCCGCACATATAAGTGGCAAATACATGCAAAAACATAAACAATCACATGTATTAGGTAAGACCGGCTGAAACCCCGGTACTATCCTTAATTACAATCGAAAGCATGCTTTGTGTTAGATCTCAAAACAGGACTAAGGTCGATAGCAACTCAAAGTGTGAATTGAAACTTAACACAAAGAAAATCAAGTCGTCGATTGTTTTTGGGAATGGTAAATGCCTTAGATAATCTAAACGAGCAAGCCAATTCAATCATCGTCGGCAATAAACCCTAAAACGAGTTAACCGCTGGCGAGATGGAATTAGAAAGCCACATCGAGATTAGCTAAAACATGATAAACGACGATCACATCATCAGGGCTTAACGTGTCTAAAGCAACACGCTAGCCCCGACGATGTAAATCGTCGGGTACGAGTTCTTACCTCTACTCTGGGGAAGCAAGAACTCGTCGAGAGCTAACCTCTTGCGAAGGGTTGGCGATGCGCCGAAAGTAGATTGATTGTTGTTTGTATGATTGATTGAGAGAGCTTCTATGTACATACTATCGGGATATTTATACCCGAGATTACAACAGAACCCTTGTAGGGCACGATCTTATCTATAACTAACAAACAAGTCTTTGCAGCAAACTCTTGCCACATATTAGATCTAAACTTACTTGATTTACAAGATACAATTGCTTAAAACCGAGCTTTATCTATATTTGGCAACTTCCTTGAAGCTTATCTTGAGCCCAAACCAAGCCCATGCTGACTCTGTCAACTTACAACCCGTATCGGCCAACGACCTCATCGAATCCGTATCGGCCGATACGCTCTTTCTGGCAGCGCCTCTCCCAGTCCGATACGGTTACCGGGTCCGATACAAAACCTGGTCTGACTCCAACTCAATCCTTCCTCTCTGCTTCGGTTTCCTCTTTCCTTTCCAAATCGATTACCAAAATCCGCTGTTAACACATGCCCCCCAATTCTGCTTCATTATATAATGTAGTGGAATTAACTCCGAGGAACCCATCGACTTCCTTGCTAGGGCTTGACTGAAAACCGCGCAGATCCAGATTCGCACCCCTCCGCCGCCGATTCAGCAAACTCCGGTGACCCCTCGGCGTCCCATCAACATCAACCTCCTCCACAGCGACCCCTTCAACGACAACAATGGCCTCCGCTCCGTTCTACGCCTCCGAAGTCCCTGTAGTAAGTCAATCCCTTCACATTCTCACCTTCTCGCCGAGTTTTCCAAGTTAGGGTTTTTGCTCTTGCCCCCCGGGTCTTATTTTTATCGTTGTTCTTGTGACATAGGTCTTCAAAAACCAAATCTTGATCCCTACCAACGACAAATCACATCGCTTCCTGCTAGGCCCCATGGGCGACTACGACCCAACCTGGCTGATCAATGCCGAAACAGACAGAACCCCCTTTAGGCAGGCCAAGCCCAATGTCTCTTCGTGGAGACATACCTTCAAATCCTGGCCATCGAAGCTTACCGGATACAGAACCTGGCACAAGAGGATCGCTGCTGCCAAACAGGTCCACTGGGACGAGATAGGAATCGGCCAATGCATTACCTTATCCCTGGCCGATACCAAGAAAAACGAGCCACTCATGTCGGCAGCCAGTTACTTCTGGTCTAGCACCATGAACGCATTCCTGTTCAAACAAGGTCCGATGACCCCAACTCTGATTGATGTCAAGATACTAACAGGATTGGACATTGATTCCGAGATCAATCCCTTTAGCCTCCTGATAAACAGCAGTCACAAATTGAAAACCAAGAAGATTGGAGGCTGGTCCGGATATATCTCTGAACACATGGAACAAGGATCAGTCTTGGAAAGAGAACATGTGGCTTTCCTGACACTATGGTTGGAAAGGTTTGTCTTCTGTGGATCGACCTGCGGCCCCACTACAAATTGTCAACATTTGGCTCAAGCTTTGGTCGACAAGAAGCAAATCCCTCTGGGCCGATACCTCTTGGGAGCTGTTTATCGGCTACTCCACATCTCCACCCAAGACTTAATGTTGAAGCAAACTGTGGCTCATGGAGGACCATGGTGGTTTATTCAGCTTTGGCTTACCATCCATACCAATACCATGGTTAATCGGCCTCCACTATCAGACTCCTGCTTCCCCTCAAAGTATGCCGATCACGAAGATCCCAGGACCAGAAGGTGCATGTCCTATGGGGAAGCGGCCTCCGTTTACCCTGGAGCTGATCAATCGGCCGAAGACATGTCTACATAGTTCATCCAATTCTACACCGGCCCTCCATCAGTTAGGATGGACATGTTCGTCTACACCTCGGACCGAGATTTTGAACTCCCTGACGATCTTCAGTTAAGCTTGGTAAATGATGATATGGAGTCAAGGGAACTATTCATGATCGGTATCACCCCATGCCTGCTCCCAGTAGGCATATTCCAAGGAAGAAGCACCAGCCTGTCCTACGAATTCTACAATCCAATGGTGGCTGCTAGACAGTACGGGCTTGGACAACTCCCCATCAACTTATACCGTCATAGGCTCCTAGAGAGCAAAGGCACAGTTCCATCGGCGTTAGTCATGAGCAAAGTGCTGGAAATTAACCTCCCAAATCTCGGCGACTGTGACCGATTGCATTTGAACGCCTTCATTCATATCAGCTTCCAGGCGTGGTGGCAAGAATGGGCTGCTCATATTTTTCACCAATTGGGCAGATTCTATGTAACAGAACTTATCCAAGACATCAGCCCTCAGGTCCCCGATGGTCCGATTCCATCTGTAAGTAACAGTGGACAAGAAATCTTCAATCATCAAGCCTTAGCCCCGTCAGGATCGACTATCCTGGAATCAATCATCGGCCAAACTGCCCCAAGACTGACATCACTCCTCTAAGGTCCGATGACTAGGGAAAACCCCAAGAGGAAGGCGCCAGCAAAAAGCAAATCTCAGAAACCCAGCAAGAAGGCTAAGAGCAATGACTAGGCCGATCTTGAAGAGCTAGACCCCTCCATAGAAGAATTCCTTGATGAACAAGTGATGGAGGAAGAGGTCGATGCAGCAGCTGCCGATGCACTTGAGGAAGAAAACCCATCGGCCGAAACCACCAAGGAGCCATCGGCCAAAACCACTGTGATTCCGCCAGCTGATGACCAAGGCGATGCCCCCAACCAAAAAGGATCAGACATGCAGTTCGCAAGGTCAATACAATCCCTTCTTTGCATTTACATAATCACCTTTGACTGTTATACTTTATCTTGATATCCTTTTCAGGCCGCGGTGTCATCTGTGCTGAAGGAGAGAACTCGACCGGCCCCTTTACCAAGAACCAAAAAGGCAACTTTACAAAGGCACGAACGAGCCAAGGCACGATTGAGGACTCCTTCTCCTTCTCCACCACCCTCTCCGATTGTTTCGGTAAGAGTTGATTTTTGCATTATCTCACTAATCACATAGATCTGTTTACCAATTTCTTGCTTTTTCTCCAGCCTAGGGTTCCATCACCTGCACCACATCGGCCAACCCCCTCGCCTACTGCTTCAACACAGCAAAAGGAAGTCGATGCAAGCACCACCGATGCTCCAACACAGGTAACCAGGATTACTCTGATCCTCCTTTTTGCTGATTCTTGCTTGACAAGGCTAACCTCGACCCACCTTGATATCTGCAGAACCTAGCCGATATGTTCTCTTTTGATATCGGCCAGTTTCTTGATGATGAGGACAAAGAGCCATCCACCATAGCCAAGGCATCAATCTCTGATGTTCTGAAGAACCGGCTGACCGACATTGCCAATCGGCTGGAGTCCACATTGGAGTTCTTGGTAGAAGATTGCACCCCCATCAGGGTCAGGGTACAAGAAATTCAAAATGAACTGCCCGAAGACCTGATGGAGATTCTAACACCGACCATCTTCTTGGAGCAATATCGATTCAAGCTTAATAAGGCGAAAGAAAGACTTGCGGAGCGACGAGAACGTGAACAACTGGAATCGGCCCTGTCCGCTAGCAAGGCTCAAGTCAATGCTGACAAGACCAAGTTGGACGAGCTAGCTGTGGAGCCGATTGTCTTGAAGAACAGACTCGAAGAACTCCGTCGCCTCGAAGCAGAGCTAGAATCAAAGCTGGAAGCCATGCGCCAAGAAATCCAAGAAGTTGAAGCTGGGATAGCTGCATCACCCAAGGCTATAGAAGACCAGACGACAAAGCTAAAGGCATCGGTCAAGTACCTTGCAACCCTGAGCAAATCATTGAAGCCAATCCCAGGGTCGACGGCCGATGACGCCCAAGCTATAGAAGATATCGAGCAAATTCGCCGTAGAGCCATCGCAGCCATTGCAGATTTTATAGGGTGATGTAACATATTTTGTCTTTATATTGTGTAAACACAAATCTCATCGGCCAAGCAACCAAATTTGATCTAAATAAATCTGAAGAGATTCTTTGAAGAAATTCCAGCTTGAAAATTGTTTTTGTAATCCCTCTTGTAAACAGATATCCCTTTACTATAATTAATCTGATCGGCCAGGAAGCCGAATTCGATCTCAATTTGAAAAATTCCCTGAAAAATTGCTTGAAAAGTTTCCTTGAAAAAAAAAATTCCGCGCTCGTATATATATATGCCCCCCAAATTTTAGAAGATGAGGGCTCATGTTGTAAAATTTGAACTGAGGACGATAGTATATATCGGCGATCTAAAGACAATGCATAGCACATCGGCTGTAATCATAAATCGGCTGGAGGGCCAATCATGAGTCAATCCATAGGCTCGGATAATATAATTCATGGCCCTCTGATACATAGCTCCAGCATTCTTCAAGCCGAAGGTCATAACAACCCACTCGTACAGGCCAATTGCCCCCGGGCACCAGAAGGCTGTCTTGTGTATATCTTCCTCGGCCATGAAAATCTGGTTGTAGCCTGCGTTCCCATCCATGAAGTTGATAACCTTGTGTCCAGACGCGGCATCGACAAGCAAATCGGCCAAAGGCATAGGGTACTCATCTTTTGGTGTGGCTTTGTTCAAGTCTCTGAAGTCGATACATACCCTAAGCTTGCCATTTTTCTTCATTACTGGAACTATATTAGAGACCCATTCCGCGTATCGGCAAGGTCTGATAAAGTTGGCATCGTAAAGTCGTGTGATCTCTGCCTTGATAGCTTCGTGCATATCGGCCTTAAATCTCCTAGGAGCTTGTTTAAATGGCCGATAGCCCGGTTTGATTGGTAGCCGATGTTCTGCAATCGATCGGCTTAATCCTGGCATCTCATGATACTCCCATGCAAAACAATCCACGAATTCTTTCAAAAGATTTATCAAATCATTTTTATATTCCTGTGGCAGGTTAGCACTTACATACGTCGGCCTAGCCCTATCACCTATTCCTATATCAACCTCTTCAAGTTCATCAGCCGACATAAAACCCTGTCCCAACTTGCCATCTAGCTCGTCCACCGCATCCTCTGTGTAGGGACCAGCTTGCTCATCTTGAACGGTGGACGGCGCATCTTTGTTAAAGTAACTGCTTGTCCTGATCTTCAATCATCTCGATGTCGCAATCAGTTACTTTGAGGAAATCGGCGTCCCAGACTCGCCCGGACAAGCAATCGATTCCCTCCATCTCCCACACTGCGAGATCGGCATTGGCCATGTGTACTGACCGATCGGCCTACACGATCTCAACCTGGTCCCCTTGCCATTGTATGAGGCATTGGTGCATTGTTGAAGGGACGCAACAGTTTGCATGGATCCAATCCCGTCCCAACAACAAGCTGTAGGAACCCTTTCCGTCGAAGACGAAGAAGGTGGTGGGTATTGTCTTGCTACCCACGGTGAGCTCCACGTTTAGGACCCCCTTTGCCTCGGACGCGTTGCCACCAAAGTCTTTGAGCACCATGTTGGTCTTGATAAGGTCTTCAGGTACTTTTCCAAGCTTCCTGAAGGTCGTGTATGGCATCAAGTTGACTGCCGCGCCGCCATCGACCAACATCTTTGTCATCGGCCGTCCATTAACGAAGCCTTTGATGTATAACGGCCTGAGGTGCCTGTAGCTGGCGTCGACTGGCTTGTCGAACACGGCTTGATCGGGTGACAACTATAGTCTGGCCGAGGATTGCTCATCATCGGCTATTGCTTCATCGGCCATCTGCACGTTGTACTCTGCTAGCAATATGAAAATCATGTTAACAGAAGCCGATGCTACACCTTTACCTTTTGCGACCGCGGAGGCTCGAGCTGTATTGGAGGTGCCCTCATCGGCCTTGACCACCGTAGATTTCACCCTCCATTATTTTTTAGTTCTGGTGGGCCGATGGGCTATTGCCGCTTGCTGCTCCTGGATTTGCTCCTTCCTCCTTAGCCTCTGTACCTGCCGTTTCTGCGTCTTGCTGAATACGTCACTTGGGCACCATTGGGGGTTCTGGACTTGCTCTTCGTCCTTGTTCTGATGATCTTGGTGCATCGGCCCCAGCCTGTCGTGTATAGACTTCCTCTGCTTGTTTGGCCGATGCACTTGTTTGCTGGAGCTGCCCTGATAGGAGTCTTCTACATCGTTACACGCAGGGCACTCTTGGATAGATGGCAGCCTCATTCCTTCGTTCCAGCAGAAACAGAAAAACTCGCACTCCCAGTGAGGGTCGTAGGAGTTATCTTGACCGGTTTGGTCATGTGCTTGTTCCTCCCGCCTTCGCTGGTATTTTCTAATCAGGCCTTCTGAGGTCTGATAACGTCGCTTGCCGGTCCGATGGCCACCGCCATCGGCCCTGTCCGCCCGCACCATATTGACTGGGAACGGGTGTCCTTCTATCTTCATCGGCCTTTTAGCATCATCGATCTTGATTCTGCCTTGCTCGATGGCCGATTGGATCTGTTGCCGGAAGATTTTGCATTCATTGGTATGATGGGAATAAGTGTTGTGCCACTTGCAATATCTTCTCTTCTTAGTTTCTTCGGCCGATGGGAGTATATGACCTACTGGCAGCTAAATCTGCTTTTCTTGCAACAGTAAGTCAAATATTTTGTCGGCCTTATCGATGTCGAAGTCGTATTTGTCCTCCTTTCGCCTTTCTTGGCCCATTGGCATGTCGTCGGCTTCTTCATTCGGGCCCACTCAGCTAGATCAACGTCGACGTCTTCTTCATTGTCTTCACCGGAGGTGTACTGATAAATTGTGTTAATTTTCTTCGCAAACTTCTTCGCCTCCTAAAATCGTTGCTCGTGGGCCGATACCCGTTGTGCTAACTGCGCTAGGCTGTCGAATTCCTGAGAGTTGAACCTCTCTCGTATCGGCCCCAGTAAACCTTGGAATGCCAAGTCGGCGAGCTGTGAATCAGTCAGGCTGAGGCTGTAGCACCTGTTCCTTATGTCCCTGAATCTTTGAATATACTCTGGGACCGATTCATCCACTCGTTGCCTGATGGCAGTCAGATCGGACAGTTTCATCTCTTGTACGCCGTTATAGAAATACCTGTGAAACTGCTTCTCCAAATCTATCCATCCTCTGATGGAATTGCAGGATAAAGATGAAAACCATGTAAATGCTGACCCTGACAAGGACAGGGGAAAAAACCTCACCCTCAATGCCTCAATGGCCGATGCCTCCCCGCACTGTGCTAGGAATCGACTCACATGCTCGTACGTCGAGACATTGTCCTGCCCTAAAAACTTGGAGAAATCTGGGATTTTATATCGGCTTGGCAGTGGCACTCTATCAAATTCCTCAGGGTACGGGTGCCGATACACCGTAGAACTCTCCTTAGGCTTCAAGCCGAACTGATCTCGCATCACCTCGGCTATCATGTCGGCCCAGTACCCTGCGGGCCGATGCGGGAGGTCTTGCTGGTAGGATTGTTGCAGTCCCTCCGCTTGATACTGTATGGGGGAGTACGGCTGGTAGTGGTGATTCAAGTTCTGCGCATCGTACTGCCCCGTAGTATACTGCTGGTAGCCTTGCGGTGCGTTGTAAGCAGTCTGCGGTGGAGGGTTACTAAATACAGGGGCCTGAGGTTGTCTGGCCGATGGCGGATTGACAGGAACTTGTTGCATCGGCTCGACCACTGGTTGTTTCCCCTTTGACCATTGTGCGTACTGTTCCTCCGTGATGTGCTGAGGGCTGCCTCCCGCCTGCTTGGTGAGGACCAGCGGCAGGGTTGTTGGTTGCGCCGATGGGGGTGGCATCGGCGCTGTCGGCTGAGCTGTGCTCAGGTCGTTCCTTAGGGTCCGATAGGTAGGGAACTTATTTTCTGGCAGGAAAATTGGCCCCTGAGGCTTGTACTGGTGGATCGACCCATCTAGGATCGATTTGACCGTATTGGTCAATGTGTTCACTAGGATCCCTGACTGGTTGACTAGCGCAGAGTGAACTGCGGAGTCAATTCTGTCTTGCAACGTCGACGCCGCGGTATCTTCGGTCTTGACGGTGTAGTCGTGTGCCGCCGCCGACGTACTAGCTCCATCTCCAGGATTCGGCATTATCACCTTAGACTTCTGAATCAAGGTGCCTTGCCGAGTCCTAGAATATGTTTGCAGATACATATTCTGGAACTGCTCGACCAACTTCTCCATCTCGGCTTTCTGCTCTGCGTTGAGCTGGTCGACGGTTACGGAGACGACATTCTCCTCGGAGATCTCGGCCTCCTTCGACATCTCGAATTGGTGTTCTTGTTGTTGTTGTTGTGTTGTTAAAGTCCCACCAGGCGTGCCAAAAGTGTGTTGGCGCATAATTTAGACCCGTCTCGCAACAAAACGGGTTCCACGTTTCCACGGCGGCCTGGGAGATTTGCTTTACTCCAGTGCAGGTCCAAAAGGCTTGCCTAGTCGTGTGCAGAGTGTGCCAGTTGATTTGATCTGCAATCAACAAGAAACAAGTAAACCATGTCAGAAAACAATGGTCGATCGGCCGATAGGCCGATGTCACATTGTTATAACCCAGCCGATAGGGCAAAGCTGTATCGGCTTACTCAAGATAGTAATAAAATTGAACTGACAAAACAGATCTAATCTCATCGGCCCATGCTAACATGTGTATAACAAATTACTGGAATCGGCCGATGAGGGTTTCATAAAGATAGATACACTAGCTAATACTCTAGTGTAAACCTATACAAGCCGATAGGCTAATGTAAATACACCAACCACAGACAGATCTTAAGAATACCCTGTAACCAATATATTTACATTACCAATCCACACATATAAGTGGCAAATACATGCAAAAACATAAACAATCACATGTATTAGGTAAGACCGGCTGAAACCCCGGTACTATCCTTAATTACAATCGAAAGCAGGCTTTGTGTTAGATCTCAAAACAGGACTAAGGTCGATAGCAACTCAAAGTGTGAATTGAAACTTAACACAAAGAAAATCAAGCCGTCGATTGTTTTTGGGAATGGTAAATGCCTTAGATAATCTAAACGAGCAAGCCAATTCAATCATCGTCGGCAATAAACCCTAAAACGAGTTAACCGCTGGCGAGATGGAATTAGAAAGCCACATCGAGATTAGCTAAAACATGATAAACGACGATCACATCATTAGGGCTTAACGTGTCTAAAGCAACACGCTAGCCCCGACGATGTAAATCGTCGGGTACGAGTTCTTACCTCTGCTCTGGGGAAGCAAGAACTCGTCGAGAGCTAACCTCTTGCGAAGGGTTGGCGATGCGCCGAAAGTAGATTGATTATTATTTGTATGATTGATTGAGAGAGTTTCTATGTACATACTATCGGGATATTTATACCCGAGATTACAACAGAACCCTTGTAGGGCACGATCTTATCTATAACTAACAAACAAGTCTTTGCATCAAACTCTTGCCACATATTAGATCTAAACTTACTTGATTTACAAGATACAATTGCTTAAAACCGAGCTTTATCTATATTTGGCAACTTCCTTGAAGCTTATCTTGAGCCCAGACCAAGCCCATGCTAACTCTGTCAACTTACAACCCGTATCGGCCAACGACCTCATCGAATCCGTATCGGCCGATGCGATCTTTCTGGCAGCGCCTCTTCCAGTCCAATACGGTTACCGGGTCCGATACAAAACCTGGTCTGACTCCAACTCAATCCTTCCTCTCTGCTTCGGTTTCCTCTTTCCTTTTCAAATCGATTACCAAAATCTGCTGTTAACAAGCACACCACACATAACCTCGGGTATTTTGATTCTAAAGTTTTACAAAACCACACCACTGACCATTTTAACGTACTCATATATCCAAATTTTAAAAAAACGGATAGAACATTTATATGATGAATAAAATCCTTATAAAATTAAAATGTGATTGTAGAACTCAAAAGTGTGGTTAGATCAAACTCCAAAATGATCAGTAGCGTGGTTTTGTGAAAATTTAGGATCATAATATCAGAAGTTATGTGCCACTTGTAAAAGGGAAATTGCAGTACATGGGCGGCACCGAGCAGGTTTTGGAGCAGGGGCGGACGAACGCGGCTGCCAAGCTCGCTCACTCCACCAACATATGGACCTGTTGCTGCAGTAGGCTGACGCCATGGCCGCTGACGAGCTACTGAAAAGAGGAAGAGGCGCCGGAGGGTGGAAGAAGAAGTCCAAGGGCAAATTAGTCCAGTATGTCTATTCTGGCATAGAGATACTGATTGATGCTATTTCAACGAATCCAACCTTATATGATGGTAGATATGCAAATTTTTCCTTGCTAAAATACGTATGATTTTATGAAACTTGGACCATAATTGATGAAGTTTTATGAAATTTACTCTTTAAATATTGACATGGATGTTATCATATCTGCCAATAAAATGCAAATTTGGTAGATCTACCAATAAATGCAAATTTGATGTGTTATGCTTTTTTATTATTATTTTTCACACTTGTGTAAGGTAATAAAATACAACCTGTCACCTCTGACGGGCTAAAAAAAGCCACCCGTCACGGATGAGTCACATGTGACAATCCATTTCTATGTGGCCCGTTAGAGATGTTAATCATCACTCACGGGTCTTCACCTGAGTAGAGTCATCACTAACCACTAATATTTGACGAGGGCTAAACTCGTGAGAGGTGACGGTTTGGACTTGTCATAAGTGACTTGACTTGGCATAGTGATATCAATTATTTTAACCTTAAAAAATGGATTAATATGATTTTTAAAAGTAACTTTTCTATAAAAATTTTTTTACATAATACACAACGCTTAGTATTTTTGGGAGCATATGTCCGTAAAAAACGATGGATTTGCTGTCCCTCCTCCTTCAAAAGAACGCACCCATAAACTTACACCAATTAGAAAACACAAGAGAAGCAAATTAGGCTGTGTTCGGGAGGCAGTTTCCCAATCTTATCTTCTCCTGACATGGAAAACAAAGCAAACGATTAGAGCAACATTAATTAAGTATTAACCAAAAAAAACTTAAAAAATGGATCAATGTGATTTTTAAAACTTTTTTAAAAGATACGTTGTTAGCCGTTTGAAAAGTGTGCATGCAAAAAACGAGAGATAAGTTGAGAAAGAAAAAGAAGAACATCGGCTCAATGTGTTGGGAACTTATTCCTCTACACGAAAAATGAAACGACTTATTAGCACATGATTAATTATGTATTTATTAAAAAAATTTAAAAATAAATTAATAGGATTTTTTAAAGTTATTTTCGAAACACGAGAAAGAGTAGTCGGGAACCCATTCCATTGAACCGAACACAGCCTTGTGTGATGACGTGTTGTAAAACCTGTGGTCGTTAATGACAGATCGTATAGAATAAGTGCTTGTCAATTCTCTTATTTATACCTCGTCCAATCAATAGCTTCTCCTTCTGGAGTAGTACGTGTACCCTGCACGCTTCCCTCCTTGACCTCGCCGCCCTACCACTCGTGCCATTCGCGTCGACGCCGCAAGCGGTCGCGACACGCCGCTGGCCGGCGCGGCGGTCCAACATGGATCGTCTCCAGCTCGCGCCGGCTGCTATGGCGCTGCTGCTGGTGGTGGTTGCCTCGGCGTGGGTTCCGGCCGCCGCCGCCGCCGCTGACCCGCAGATCACGCTGCTCAACCTGGGGTGCAGCCAGTACAACGCGACACCGGCTGCCGCCTTCCTCGTCGCCCTCAACGCTACGTTCGCCGTGCTCCGTGCCAACCTGTCATCAGTTGGTGGTAGCGGCTTCGCCACGGCCGCGGAGCCGCGCGCCGCCGCGCCGGCGTTCGCCATGGCGCAGTGCCGCCCGTACGTCGCGGGAGCGGACTGCGTCGCGTGCTTCGACGCCGCGGTGTCGCGCCTCCGCGCCAGGTGCGGCGCCGCCAACGGCGGGCGCGCCCCCCCCCNTGCGTCGTGAGGTACGAGAGCGCGGCTTTCTTCGACGGCCCCGCCACGCTCCCCGGGAACACGCAGATATGTAACGGCTCCGCCGTCGCCGACGGCGGGTTCGCGGACGTGGCGCGTGGGCTGGTCGGTAACCTTGCGGCCGCGGCGCCTCGCACCCCGGAGCTCGCGGCGGCGGCCGCTCGTGGCGGCGTGTACGCGGCGGCGCAGTGCGTGGAGACGGTCGGGGAGGGCGGGTGCGCGCAGTGCCTGGAGGTGGCGGCGAGGAACATCGACGGGTGCCCGCCGGACTCCGACGGGCGTTCCGTGGACGCCGGCTGCTTCATGAGGTACTCCAGCAAGCCGTTCTTCCCGGCGAATGCGACCATAGACCTGGCGCCATACTTGCGATCACCTGGTGAGTTGACTCCAGTCCAGGGCTTGCACTTTCCGCAGCCACAGAAGTTTCTGAAATTTCAGTGGTTGCCGAAAGTTTGAAAATTCCGGTTTTTTCTGACCAAAATTATTGAAAATTTTTAACATATTTTGACTGAATTTGAATAATTTTTTTATCAAATTCACCAATATTTGAAAAAATCTGAAAATTTCGAGAGAGATTTGTACTTGCCGGTGGGGGTACGAATTCGTGAAATTTCAGAAATTCCAGAAATTTTGAACCGAAATTTCAAACCTTGCTCTAGTCAGAACTTATAGTTTTTTCGTGGTTTGTTTCCCGTAAACGGTGTATGTATTTTTTTTCCTTGGATACCCACAAAAATTTATGCTATTTCGCGTATATGCTCCCGCAGCACACACTCCTGGTCCATCCAGCCCGTAAGCCTTAGAGGTGAAAAGACCTTATCAACATTACTAGTTCCTCTTCTCTCGTTCCCCTCTCTCTATTCCTATCTAACGACCCATGAAGCGGCTCACGGCGGTGCATCTGCTCCGTGCCCGGCAGTCCCGTCACCATCTCTGCCCGCCCATGATCCATCTCCCGATCTGCATTCTCTGGCTAAGCGACGGCACCTGTAGCTTCTCAAACCCTAGTGTTGGGGCTAGCAATGTCGGCTGACAGAATGCTGCTCCCGCCGCGAGGACTCCGTCGGAGGGCTTGCACTTTCGGCAGCCACAGAAGTTTCTGAAATTTCAGTGGTTGCCGAAAAATTGAAAATTCTGATTTTTTTACCGAAATTATTTGAAATTTTAACATATTTTGACTGAATTTGAACAATTTTTTTTGACCAAATACACAAATAGTTGAAAAATCTGAAAATTTTGGGAGAGATTTGTGTTGGCCGGTGGGGGTCCAAATTTAGTGAAATTTCCGAAATTTCAAACCATGCTCCGTCGTCTGTTGTCGCTGGTGCCATCACGACCATGCGCCGCGTCGGGCTCATGCCAGCCAGGAAGACGTTGACGATCCTTCCAAGGAGGAGGATTTTGGTGATGAAAGTTTTAGATTTTATTAATTTATTTTTTGAAACCATAGTTTCATATTTGAAATTGAAAGTTTTATATCTTTGAACTGAAAGTTTTTGTGATTTTGAGATGAAAATTTTAGAGTTGAATTGAATGTTCTTTTTTGTTATTTGAGATGAAATTTATTTTTGAGTTGAAAGTTTTTGTGATTTAAGATGAAAGTTTATATTTTTGAATTGAATGTTTGTGATTTTGACACATGCACCCCACGCAAGCCATCCCAATCGCATACTGCTTTAATGCCGAACACAGTTTTTTACAATGAAAAAAGATACAAAATAGTTGAGTCACGACTTGAGTCATGTATCGTTTCTTCATAAATCCTACGCGGCTTTTTTCCCGTAAATGGTGCACATGTTTTTTTCTAATGCATGTCCCATGTTTATTTCTGCATGTTACCTTAAAAGGTGATTAAAATATTATGTGGAACTTTCCAGTTTTCGATCTTGAAATGTCCACCTTTTCTTTATCCATCAATGTTCCCTGTTAAAAACAGTAGATGAATATGTATGGTGGGCTTTTGTTTCTGTAGATGAATGTGTATGATGAGCTCTGTAGGAACGTTCCGTGGGCTTGCTTGGGCTTAAAGTGTGCTTTGTACTGTAAGTACTTCAATTGTTGCTTCTTTGGGCTTTTTTTTGCTTTGTGGACAAGGACAACATGTATTGGGTTCAAAAAATGTGGGACGCCTCATGGGCGCACGTGCTGTGGATGTCTAGCTCGCATTGCCACACGCACCCCTTCTCCCTGCATAACTTGATTAGCATTAATGATGTTAATTAATTCTAATGATACTTTTTAGTATTAGTTCTTTTTAAAAAATATACATAAATAAAATTTTCAATTCAGATTTAAAAACTTTCTAGTTAAGATTTGAAATTTTGAGTTAAGATTTTTTGAAAACTTTCGACTCAAATTTAAAAAATTTCAACTAAGATTTGAAAACATTCAATTCGGATTTGAAAACTTTCAACTAAAGATTTGAAACTTTTAACCTAGACTCAAAAACTTTCAAGTCAGCATTTGAAAAGTTTCAACTAAAATTTGAAAACATTCAAGTCAAGATTTCAAAACTTTCAAGTTAATATTTGAAACTTTCAAATCAAATTTGAAAACTTTCAACCGAAGATTTCAAACTTTTAACTCAAGATTTGAAATTTGCAACTCAGATTTAAAAACTTTTAATTAAGATTTGAAAATTTTTAACTCGGATTCGAAAGCATTCAACTCAAATTTAGAAAAAATCAAGTCAAGATTTGAAAACTTAACTTAGGTTTGAAAACATTCGACCAAAATTTTAAAACTTTCATCTTCAAATTCAAAACATTAAATTTCAATTTGAAAACTTTTATCTCTAAATTCAAAACATTCAACTTAGATTTTAAAAACTTTCAACTCAAATTGAAGGTTAAATATTTAATTTATAAAATACAATAAAAAAATTTTGCAAAAAAATTGGCTCGTGCGACGTGAAAAACGTAATAGTCGCGGGAGAAAAAATGCGCTTTACTTGAATAAAAATTTATTCAAGAGCGACAGGAAAAACAACTAGTGCGTGCATGGGCCTGGGCTGCGTCTGCGCCACCAACGCGTACGCGCTAATTAGCGTTTTCACAAAAAATGAGCCTACCTCAATCATATCTACATTAGTGAAAAGGGAATCCCATGATGTCACTAAGATGAGCCAAGTAAGCGACAAAATAATGGTCTTTCACATAGAGACAAGAAATCTAAGTCGTTGGATAGAGAAAGTAGTAATCCTTTCTTAGAAAAACAAGGGGACTAGAAGGCTCCTGATCCTACTAAACAAAAGATAGTAAGGTTGTGGATGTATAATTCTATAATGTGCATTTTTAGTAAAAAAGTAATTTGTAAATTGACTAAGCTTTGCAAATTAGCTTTTACAAAGATCTATTTGTACATTCATGGGTTTAGACTTAACTTCACATCATTCAATTTGTATATATCAGTAATAAGCTTATATATAGTATATATCTGTGATGTATTAATGTCACATCAGCTATTTACCCGGTGTTCTTGTGATGAATTATTATTACAAATTTATGCTCAGTATTACCACGAACAATCTATAGCAACATTTAATAGTGAGGAAGGTTATTGTTACGTGAATGCGCAACTTACACTAGTACAATGAAAAACAGAATCAAATCTCACAGGGAAGTTAACAAGATTGTTGGTGTCTGCCTTGATGCCACGCACTTCATTGTGGCCAGGTCACAGACCCTGAAACAGATAAGTGAGGACTTCGGATATTTTTTTAATAGCAAAATTTGATCTAGAACACTAGATTTGTGACATTTGCTCTAGGACACTATAGATTTTGGCTTTGTCATAGGACATCATATTTTTAAGTGGTTCTTTGCTGATAAACACTCTGACCATTATTTAATATATCTCCGTCAAAGGAAGAGATAAAACTTTACTAAAGATGATTTTATCCTTGGTTCAACTTGCATATTTAAATTTGAACAAATTTTAGCTGGTTCTAAACATTTTCTAAAATTTAAAAGTTATCCCAAATTATGGGAACAAACATATTTTACAAAGATTTGTGTAGAAGCAGAAAACAATATTTCAAAATATGTTTAAATTCAACATATAATGTGTTAAAATTTGGATTATGCAAGGTGGTTCAAGGGTAAAATTGTCCTTTGCAAAGTTTCATCTCTCCATTTGAAGATGATATATTAAAATAATGGTTAGAATGTCTTTTGGTAAAGAATGTCTTTTGGCAAAGCTATAAAACTAGAGGGAGCAAATACGATAAATTTAGAGTGTACGAGCAATTTTTTTCCTTTTCTAGGCAATAACCTAATGCTCTCTTTTTTCACACAGAAACAATGCGGCACCTTGCTATGGTCTTCGATTCAAATTTCGTAGACCAATCCTTCCCAATTCAATTTTTTGTTGAAAAAATTCTTTTGTAATTCTTCACATAAGGATTGTGAAAATACTAGGTCCTCGCCTTTTTTCATTACACTATTTCCGAAACCTAAAGACTCGCAAAGTTCCATGCTTGCAGTTTGGTCAAAAAAGTTTATAAACATTGATTACGAATCTTGATTCTTCAAAGAATGTTTTCTCTTTTTCATAACAGACTATCTGCTATTTGATTTTCTATTTATTAGATATTACTAGAAAAAGTGGTCGTGTGTTGCAACGGGAAGAAAAGATGAGAAAATTGAGAAAAGGTTAAGAAATGTTTACATTACGTAATTAATTAAAATTAGAAATTTCACCATCTTTTTCATCAAGTCGTTCTCATTGAATTGATCTCATCGATCTCTATTTTGATGAGCAGCGACAACAAAAATTTGAATGATGAATGGTTCTTGTGATGTTCAGCATTGTGCAGCTGCATATACGAAAGAAATTATGGGACATGGACATACGTATGTATCATCCTAATCCAAATCGAGAACGGGATGTAATGTTACATCCTGATTTTCGTTTGAGGGATTTATAAATTATTTAATAAATTATTTCCAGAACTTATACTGAAGTTCAAATAATTTAACAGTGAAGTAAATGTGGGAACTAAAATTTTTCAAACAACACATGGCTGGATTTATTTTTAATAAACTCTTCATGATTAATTAAGCTCTCTTAAATTTTCTCAAAATTTTTAGAGCTCAATTGCTGGTTTTAATTATACAAACATTATTTCAGTATTTATTTAAATAAAAATCTAAATAAAACCCTCCTTTCTCTTTGGGTCATTTTCAGCCCATTTTCTTCCTCAGCCCGCAACCGAGCTGGCCCGCTTTCCTCCCTTCTCCTCCCCTTCACCTCGGCCTGCAAGCGCGTGTCCGGACTAGCAAGCAACCGCAAAGTCTAATTGGCCTCTCCCTACTCCTCTCATTGTCATGTGGGCCTAGAGCTACAGTGTCATCCCCTATCTCTGTCCAGACTCCCGCAACTGTACGACACCGCCTGAAGCTGCCTCCTTCGTGAAATCCGGCCACATCCTTGGAGTTAATCAAAAATTGATTCAGGGGTTGATCCTTATCTCCTCCTCTTTCCGTTTTCCCGAGAATCGAAGCAAAACCGTGTCGTATCGAGCTAGGAATTGAGCCCTATCCTAAACAAGCAAACCCTAGAGTTTTCAGTCTCGTGTGGTAGAGTCTGTTTCGCTTGAACAAAAAATCACATAGCGTGCAGATGATGAAGATGATGGACAAAAGTTGTCCCAGAAGTCTTATGCATTTTTTAATTAGGTATAGATATTATGCTACCCGATTAGATTCCTTAAAGGGAAAGCCAGAAAGGTTGGACCTTTAGGACAATTTGGGGTAATGCAACGGGTGCAGCTATGTTTTTGTTAAATACTCTTGGGCCTGATCACCGTGACCTCCTTTTGCAACGGGGTGCCCCTTCGCTCGGGCTATTTTGCCAAGACAATTCTGAATCCCCTTTGTTTACGAATAAGGATAATACATCTGGTAATAAATAATTGATATAATACTAGAGTTATATAGAAACTTACTGTTAACAAATGAGAAGACCTGCCAATACTGAATAAGTCATTTAGCCTGTGACAATCCCACAAGGAAATAAAATTTCACATAAAAATATGGAACTTTTATTGAAAAACCACTTATGTGCAGCCCAAAATAGATAATCTAGCTTCGATTAATCAGCAACCAAAACTAAGTACAACATTGAAAATACAGTTTACAAAAACAAACATCATAATCTAGTTCTGTTTGTACATGATATCAAATGTTCCCTATAATTTATTTGACAAGTTACCACATAGACTTTTCTGCTGTATATTTTTATTTAAAAAGTTTGCAGTTCTATTTCATCGTTCGTTGTCATGATAATAGGAATTTAGTAACATTGATTTGGTGGTCAATGTTTAGCTGGCCACTTCTCAACAGCAATATAGTAATTCTTGTTAGCGCAACAATTTGCACAATATCAAGTCCGGCAAGTGTCCCCCGGAGGGGTGAGCCTAAGCTTAGAGAGAGGCACATGGGAGTGAAAAGAAAGTTTTCCCTTTAGTAAATGACAAATGACTCAGCCCCTTATTTATACTGTCTTTGGCTACATGGATTACAACGTTCCACCATGGAGCAATTAATTATAAGTCACTCGATGATAGGCAGGCTCTAATTGATTTGACGTGACCAAACTGTCACCTACTTGTTGATGTGAACCCACATACCGCCAAACTGTTGATTTTATCATTTCCACTGTGCCATCGGTTCTCCATGCCTTAGTGTCCATTTGTTGTGACATGGTCTTATTTGTACTAGACAGGTAAGGCTGCATTTAATGCCTTCTCAGAATGGCTTAGATGTAGTATAGTGGGATCACCCTTACCCTTGGACCAAAGGAAGAGGTTGGCGGAGCTGCCAACCCTTCGCTTGGAGCCCCATCTGAAGGGTCCTGTTTGAAACCATCCACAGAGTATGTGACAACTTTACCTTAGCCCCAAGGCATCGGACCCAAAGGTCATGAATAGGTCTTTGGAGGACGGGGGCTTCGCTAGATCCTTCAAGCGGAGCTCAGAGGACCCAGATTATTCCAAGGTCCGGTATCTATTGCAAATTAATGCCCTTTCCCCTGCCTTTGCCTCGCCTTGGGCTCCGGTTCCCCCTACAATATTTTTTTAGCAAGGATATTTCAATCAAGTGAAAACTTGTATCTTAGAACCATGTGTTGCATTGATGGATGGATCATACGTGGAGATGTTAGGTGTGGGGTCTTTTTTATAACTTCAGTTTTGTACATTTCAGGAAAATCTTCTACTGTCAGTAGTTTAGATTTCGAAGTCAGTTTATTTACATCAGGAAGTAGACACATTGTTGAGGTTAGTTTACTGTACAATTTCACATGGGGACCA
Organism: Oryza officinalis; assembly: GCA_008326285.1. Classification (NCBI taxonomy): domain Eukaryota; kingdom Viridiplantae; phylum Streptophyta; class Magnoliopsida; order Poales; family Poaceae; genus Oryza; species Oryza officinalis. The sequence continues at coordinate 20,820,766 of BDMV01000011.1, read as the reverse complement.
TTAACATAAGGTTTTCTGAAGCATTATCAACGAAATATGATGTCTCCTATTCAAAGCACTTCAGTTCAGAGCTCTCCATACATTATCTATGCAGGGAAATCAAATCACAAAGGTGCCATCATAGGAGGAATTTTAGGAGGTGTGGCCTTTCTGTTCCTGGTTGGCCTATTGGCACTCTTGTGGACCTGGCGGTCTAGGAAGTTGTTGAAGCCTCGTAGAGGTAAACAACAATGTTGTGATGAACTATACTTTCTTCTTGGGCTTAAACTTTATGTTCATGTCTTTAACGTAATCTTAACAGCATGGTCAAACATCAGGTAGGCATGTCATCAAAACTAATTTGACACATCTCAATAATTTGTGAAATTAAGCTACATTAGGAAGTCGAGCTCATATATGGAAGATATTGGCAATGCTTTTTTCCCCTCTCAATAGCCAGAGGTACACACACTTTCACGATCACAATATTGTTGAAGGCCTTTAATTCATTATGATATGTTTTTGTGGTATGTGAAGTCAACTTTCATATTTATCAATATCACTTGAGTATTTTCACTGGGCACAAAAAAAAGTGGTATGTGTAATTTTGTCTCAAAAAGTACTTGCATAATACTAATTATCACGGTTTATCAACATGTCGATGTCCTGAATAAATTAGAAGCTAAATTTGCTGTTTTGGAGCCTTTGTCGATGCCCAAAACATCACTTATTATGTTACTCGAGGGAGCAATAATTTTCAAATAAAGGACCATTATTGATGAACTGGTGTATGGAGAAGTTGTGCTTGTGACATCTTGTTTGAATTATCTCCAAAGTTTTGGAATCAAGCAAAGCCTCCAACTACATTTGTTTTGCATTTGCAAGTTTAATTAATTCTCATGTTAGTTTTGCAAAATACATTTATCCGTCAGGAGGTAAATGGGAAGAAAAGGAACCACTTCTATCTCTGACTGTATTTTTTCTTTAGGAGATATACTTGGAGCAACAGAACTGCAAGGTCCAACAAGTTTTTACTATAAAGATCTGAAGGTTGCAACCAATAATTTTAGTGAGCAAAGCAAACTTGGAGAAGGGGGGTTTGGAGATGTATTTAAGGTATTACAATCAAATATTGAATCCTCTGTACCGATTCTCAGACAAGATGCAACTATAAATAGAAGAAGAACATCTGATCACCAGTGTTGCTGTTTGACTATACAAAGTGCCAAAATAAATCTTGAGAAAGATCCATTTTTGACAGGCTTTGCTGAAAAATGGGAAAACTGTAGCTGTAAAACGGTTGACAGTGATGGAAACTAGCAGGGCCAAAGCAGATTTTGAAAGTGAAGTGAAGTTGATTAGCAATGTTCATCATCGGAATCTTGTCCGGCTTCTTGGTTGTGCTAGCAAGGGCTCAGAATGCCTGCTTGTTTATGAATACATGGAAAATGGAAGCCTTGACAAGTTTCTCTTCGGTATGTTTCTCAGTTTTTTATTTTTTCTGTTGTTTAAATTTTCTGGGCACTTGTTTGATATGGAAGCTTGTTTTTTTGGTGCATCTGATATTTCCATTTCAAATCAAACTTCTATTGCTAGACACTCCTATTAATTGTTGTATATGTGTAGTTTAAGAGGGGAATTGCATTGCTAATGATCAAGTGCAGACTGCAGTTAATTAGCTTAAAGATGATCGTGCTGACCTACATTATCTTTTGGCAATGGCCTCATTTTGTGGTAACAGGCGAGAAAAGTGGCACCCTTAATTGGAAGCAGCGATTTAACATCATTGTCGGCATGGCTCGTGGCCTTGCATATCTTCATGAAGAATTCCATGTGCGCATCATACACCGCGACATTAAATCTAGCAATGTCCTTCTTGATGATGAGTTTCAGCCAAAGATTGCTGATTTCGGTTTAGCAAGGCTCATACCTGATGATCATAGTCATCTCAGCACTAATTTTGCAGGAACATTGTAAGTTTGAAGATGAAAAATACTGCTTTAGGGGCATATACATGTTGTGTTTCTAATTGTATTCACATAAGCAGGGGTTACACAGCTCCTGAGTATGCCATCCATGGGCAACTCTCTGAGAAGGTTGACACATACGGCTTTGGAGTAGTCACTCTGGAAATAATAGGTGGCAGGAAGCTCAATGATGCAAGGCTGGAGCCTGATAGTCAGTACCTACTTGAATGGGTATCCGTCATTCTAAAAACTTTCTTTCTATTGTATAAATTATCATGCAACTTTACAGCTTCTCTATTTGTGCTTATGATTTCATTCCACCTCATTTTCCTAACTTGATGACATGAATGCATTGGCTGTTTTTTACTATAACTATTAGATTTGACAAAGTCATTGATCCCGAGCAAGCATTGCCTAATCTCAAGAATCAAGTTTCCACCAGAATTGGCCCATGTTAAGATCAGAACTAATTAAACAATTGAAATTTTTGTTTTTCAATTTGAAAAAAAAATCCTTAATAGTTCATATTATCATCTTGTAATGACTGTATTGAGATTTTGTTATGTGCCTACCAACACATCATTTTTCCTATATTTCAATTTGATCATGCCTTCTTGTTTTACAGGCCTGGAAGCTTTATGAAGACAACAACTTGATTGAATTGGTGGACAGATCACTAGACACAGAAGAATACAATCACGAAGAGGTGAAAAGAATAATGGAGATAGCCCTTCTCTGCACTCAATCAGCTGTTGCTTCGCGGCCAATGATGTCGGAGGTAGTTGTGTTGTTGCTGACAAGAAACGCTGTAGAGTTGCAGCCAACGAGACCTACTTTTATCGATGCGACTCGTAGAGTGCCAGGTGAAACATCCACCTCCAGTTCATCTTCTGCATCCAAGGCTACTGTTTCAATATCACAGATTTCAGCCAGGTAAAAGGCGTTCTATATAAATGTGCTTCTTTTTATTTTCGTGTGTAAATGCTATATTTGTATCAGTGTATCTATATTCTATACATCAACAAGTGGATATTTACTTGTGAGTTGCATGTAGGACATGAAATCTCTTTTCTCTTGTCCTGTACTCCATGCAACCGCGACTCGCATGGCGTTTGCCCTGTCTGTTCTGAGACAAAACATTGTCCACCTTGTATGTTTGGAAAACATTTGAGTGAAAATTTGAAAAATTACTTTGATATTTATGTCATCCTAGGTTGTGTGTTATCAGAATGAATTCTAAGTTCCAAAGTACTATTCCTACGGGGAAACAGTCCTATTTTGATATGTTCATTTAGCTTTTCACCTGATTCTAAACAGGAAACATGCATATTCAACTAAAGGTTTTGATGACTGAAAATTACCAACTTGATAGAAACCCGTGTGCTGTTGGCATGCTCTTCATGAAAGAGTAGTTTCTAACAAAGACTGTTTTTTGAGGAAACCATGCCCAACACATCCAGAAAGGTTTTTAGAATGTTTTTTTTTTGGCAAAAATCATACAAACACACATGATCATATACACGCGTGGACACTAACCCTATATTGCACACATATACTCTCTACTCCTATGAGCACCCTAAAGAGACCAGGCTAATATATCTTGATATTGTGAAGTCATGATAGATGTCTCACTGTCGATAAACACATCGACTAAATAATCAGCTGTAAATGCAAGGATCCGTTGTGAGTTGGAAACTTGAATGTAAGTGCTACTAACTGAGGTACGCTGAGTTCGAAATGCTTTGACATTGATATACAAACCTAGGCAAATGCATTTAGTATTGTTTTTAGTTCTAGAATTAGCTATACGAAAGTACGCTACGGAAGATGAATTTTCTGCAGGCATCGTTCCAAGATAAGCTTTGTGTAAACTAATAAAAGATGATCTTTCTCCTAAGAAATTAATACCAGTGTACATGAAACTCCAGCTAATTGCATATAACAGCCCATCTTTCAGAACCGCGCAGTCCAACCCATCCGACGAGCGGACCTACTTACACATACCACTTCACTCATATTTTCGTCCTCTCTTGATATAAAAAGATTAACCTTGAAGTGACATGGTTGGAGGGACAAACCCTTATAAGTTGGTTCTAAACTAGCAATGTGGTACTAAACATTTGCACACAACTCTCATGAGCCACACATGTCATATCTTAATTGGGCTAAGATGTCACATTCCATCTCTTGTTTCTTGAAATACCAACGGCCTTACTAAGATAAATTTTACAGAAGTTTCAGCATCAGAACATGTATAAATATAATAATTAGAGCATATCTGATGCTCTTTTTTTGTTAATTGCATCTGGAGATGCTTTATTTTCTTGCCGAGGAGTAATTGCCTTTTAACACAGAGTAGTAAGAAGGGATAACATGAAACCTCCACGGCAGAAAAAGAACATCCTTATGGAGATGCTTTGTTTTCTTGCCAAAAACAGAGAAAACCTTCTGGCTTTAGCATGTCCTTCTGTACTCTAATCAATTTAAAAATGGTGTTGATCCGAAGTAAGGAACTCTCCATTTTGTTTTCTATTGAAGCGTACAAGAGGAAAACAAAAAGGAAAGGCCCACGATTTAGTAAAACAATCTCAGATGATATGTTATATTATATGTAGGGTCCATAACATTAATGGATGTTCCATGCATTTGTATGTTATCCAAAATAGTTTCTGGAATTGTTGACAGTCTAAGCTTTTTTACAACCAAGTAAAATGGCCATTTTTTCTCTAACTGTAGATGAACACGTGTTTTTTTCCTAATGCATTTGATGGATCAGGAAGAGTTTGTAGCTCACTTGGCATCTTACTGTCCACCTCTCTATCTGCCTAACCACTATTGTCGAGAAGAGATGCCACACCAGACAAAATATTTGAGAGTCGAGACCGTAATTCAGAGGAGGAACTATGTAATCCACATTGGTGGTATTGGCTGCTGACGCGAGTGCAAGGCCACCAATCCCGATGCCTTCTAAGCCCATGGTTTCACAAGATTTTGTACGCAAGGAAATTCCTAGTTGAAACTAAAGGTTACTCTTTTGTAAATCAAGATACACATTCTGTGCATTCCTGATGGTTCTTCCAAGAAAAAAAAAAAGCTAGGCATTTGACAAGATGATACCTGGGCATTGATCCATTTATTCCTGGGCCGATTAGAACCTCTCCTAGATATGTTGGGCCCAGATGGAAATCAGCCACTTCATGCGCCTCCATGGAGAGTATTCAGGTGATGGTAGGGTTCTTTAAAGAATGTCAGAATTTTTTATACGCCACTTGAAATTTGCCGGTTCCCTTATATGCCACTTGAAATTGGCTTCTTCCTTCTATGCCACTGGTTCAAGTTTGTCTTCCCTTTTGTGCCACGGCAGTCACTGTATCATTGGCTAACCGTTAACTTCATAGTAAAAAGACGCATTTGCCTTGGTATATAACCAATGATAGGTATTTTTAATTTGATAGAGAAGTTGGTTGATTTGTATATGCATACAATATTTTAGTACTAATATAGCAATTGTATACAACATATGAAAATTGATTTTTTTTTTTGGTATCACGTGCACTTTTAGACATCACCATCACAAATGAATTTTCAACAAAAGCATGAAACATGCAGCTTTCCAACAAATTTTTTTATACAAAGAGCATTTTTCACTGGTTCTAAAAAAATTTGTTCCCTCAAAAAGGATTTAAAATGAATCAGTACAGGGTTCACTTTACCGCGGTGAGCCCGGTTACCGCCACCCGGCGGTACGGTGGTTACCGCGCGGTAACTGCGGTAACCGCCAAAAACCGTAACAAATTCGTGATTCAAAAATTTGAATTCAAAAATTCAGGCAAACCGTGATATGGGGCGCGGTAACCGCGCGGTTTGACGCGGTTACCACGCGATGTTAGAGCAAAAGAAGAACGAAATGAAGAAAATAATTAAAAAAATTGGAGAAACATAAAAATGTGTAGAATTTGGGGATAATAATTAAAATATGTAGGATAATTGTGGGTATACAATAAAAAATTTTGGCATGATCTTTTCTATATTACGGACTTGAAATCAATTGAACAATTCATAACATAATATTTCGACAACAACAATCAACAATCTCAAGATGTCGCACAAGGTGTCCACATGTCAAGATTTTCACAATATAGAGTTCACATGAGAAATGAATACAGTCCACAATGTAACATCCTCAATATGATAGTTCACATAACAAGCAACATAAAAATAGAAGTTTTGTTTTCAATCAAAGAAAATAGAGAAGGACATACCAACATAGAGCCAGCTATGCGTTCCACTGATTATATGCCATGTTGTACTCCTCTGTGGACATGAGCATCAAGCCATGCGAGTGAAGCAACCCTGCCTTGTATTCCTCCCAACTTTGACCTGTCCATGATGCTGTTGTTTGCCACTGAGCATACAATTGAGCATACCACTGGGGCTCTTGTCACTCGTACACCCATGTAGGAGGGGGATAATCAGAAGGTTGGGGACGATTGTACACGGATGCGCGTGCTAACGCTTTCGCGCTAGCGCGCTCAACCTGTTGCTTGTTGGGGAGGAAGATCTAAAAGTATGGGGCAAAGGATCAAGCGACATTGGATAGCCACTTTCAATGCTAGAGGCACTGAATGAGCTATAGCTATCCTGTGGTATGTCAAGATGCTGTCGTTGTTGTTGGTGACTCGGTGAAACGGTAGTTCGTTGAGAGCTTGAAGCACCGTGATCACGGTCCTAAGTCACGTGAGTGAAGTCGGTCTCACCTGCAAATGAAATTGTAGGAAGAAAATTAATCAATAATGAAATGCATGGTAAAGGTCTAAATGGTAATTGAAGCACATCGCACCAGTGAATTGAATAGGGCTGCGGTGATCTGACTGTTGGGTGTGACCCCTAGGAGGCACTTCAGTGGTGCCTTAGCCTCCTGGACCACCGTTGTCTCCGTCGTCTGTATCAGTTCTTGAGCTACTATCATTGGACTCTTGGTAGTCTGGGCTTCCTTCAGTCTCTTCATCGCTATCAACATTGCGAGATTGTGGACCTTTGCCCTTAACTCTTTTGGATGTAGGTGCTTTTGGTGGCTGCCGAGTCTTCCTTTTTCCAATATGAGTGTCACCTATATTCACATTAGCCCACTCTGCAATAGTAGAAGCTCCCGTGGTTCTACGCAGGTCAGTCAAGTCCACTAGGTTGGCTACAAGTGGACTAGGCACGGGGGCGTCACTCTCAGTTGAGTCTTCATCTAGTTCTGGACTAGCATTGGACCAAACATTGTTTATTCATTCTTTAATCTGATTGTTAGTTTCATAGAATGATAGGTCCGCTAGTCTTTGAAGGGGATCGTCGTCCTCCTTCCTAACTTGGGCATTTGCTTACTGAATTCGCAGGCGAAGGTTGTAGTTCACATAAACTAGTTTGTTGAGCTTCTTGTGAGTAAGTTTATTATGGACCTTGGTATGTACGAATGCGAATGTGCTCCAGTTCCGTCCACATCCACTTGAAGAGCAGCATTGACCAACCATATGCAGCGCAAGCCTCTTCAAATTCGGCGTGTCTGAGGCAAACATAGACCACCATTGTACTGCACATGCCAAATTCCATGTCAATTTACAATACTGAATACGTGTAAAGCATCAGGACATATGACATGTGCAAATGATTAAAACCATACCAGGGAAAGTTTTTCCATCGGTGACCATCTTTCTTGCAAGGGCCCTCCCAACCTCCAGCAAAGCGGCGGCGGCCGTATCGATGTCCGTCATCCACTCGAAGGCCTGACGGATGTCTTGGAAGACAGATGCACTTGGAGAGTACGCGTAGTGCGTCCTAGGGTTCAATGCCGCAGCTACAAATCATGAAACAAGATCGATGAGAGTCACACAATACCAATTTTCTCATTATGTAATGTCGGCTACTTACTAGCATTGATTAGAGTTTCATTGGTGAGGTCGTACATCTTTCTGTTAACAATTTCCATGTATGCTTCGAACTTATCCCTTTGACTCGCAAAAGACTGTCGTACTCCATTTTCAACAACTGATATCTCAGAAGAACCTCACTCAAATTGGGATTCTTGTCCACTGCCACCACCATGCTCATATGTGCCACCTCGATCCTCCACACCCCTCCTAAAGTTTGCCTCTTGCCGTGAGGTTTGCATGGCTGCTTCCATTTGTTCCTCCTCGTCGGCATCACCTGTTAGGTCATAATAGTTGACCCTAGCCGCTTCAACCCTTCTTGACCTCTCACTGTGACGATTATCACCTGCATCTTTTATCCTATCCAACTCGCGCCTGAAGAATTCACGGACATCTGGAGGCACTGAATTGCAATATGTAACCCCCTTCCCTTTTCCAGCCAATTGAATTTTAAGTCAAGTTGCTCCACCACCGCCCTTTCTCTGATGTCAATACTTACAACGTTATCCAGGTGCTATGCTCTCCCCGTGCTCCCACACCGGGTCCCTACTATTTGCCATATCCACCCTGTATGTAACATACGCGAAAAGTATAGTATTAGAAATGAACTCACCAAGGCCGCATAGCTACCCTTACGTTAAAAATCTGCTTATGTTTATAACGTTAATTTATTTTTTTATTTATCGTTGTTTGTTTTACAGTATTTGTTTTTAATTCACTAATGACATACATATAAAAATTCTACTTATAAATAGTCTTTTATTACTAATAAACGTTTCGAATAAGCATATGAGTAAGCGAAACAATATAGCTAAAAATATGGTGCTTCAAAGCTAGCTAAAGAATTTTTTTGACATTATATAAATTACAAATTGAATCTATGCGGTTTACCGTCGATTTGTGCGCAGTAACCACGGTATTAGCGTGGTTACCGCACGATATTGCGCGGTTACCGTGCCCTATAGCTCCCGGAAATCGCCCTCTGCTACTACGGTAACCGTACTAAATCGCGCGATAACCATCGCAAATCGCGTGGTTACCGCGCAAAACCGCGCGGTACGAGAGAGCTTACCTTCGGTTCGCTGGTGGGGATGGTTACCGCGTCATACCGCACGATTACCGCGCCCTACCGCGTGGTATCGCCACTCGCCGACGCGGTGGCGACGGATCTGGCACGGTTTCGCCGCGTCTTGCGCCGCCGAGGCTAAGGACGAAGAGGGAGAGAGAGACCAGAGAGAGAGAGCACGGTAGAGACAGCGAGAAGATATTTTCTCCTCGGTTGGGCCTCTATGTGCCATATGCACAGTACCGGGCCGGCCCAATTTTTTTTTTCCATTTTCCAAATTTATTCTCCGTTTAGCCCTTAAATTTGAATAAATATTACTCTTTTTCGAGAAATTTCTTCACCATAAAACACTACAAATCAAGCACTACCTTCACCATTTTTTTGATTTTTTTCCATTTTTTTTTGAATTTTTGAATTCGGGCAAATTTCGGCAAACCGTACCCCCGCGGTACAGGCAGTAACCGCGGTAACCGCGCGGTTACCGCCGGTAAAGTGAACCCTGATCAGTTATGAATTTTTGAAGTTTACACATTTTTCAGTTATAGAATAAACCATTTTATCATTCTCTCAGCTTTTACATTCCCCTAAGGGCATGCACAATGTGAACTAAAAGTGGGCATTATACAATAAATGCACCTATATAGGCTGCCTCTATACATTGTAGATGTGGTCTTTATAGTAATAATAGCTAAAGTAGTCCATATGGCTATGAGCTAGCCACAAGAAAATACAATATATTACTTTTTGAGATCACTGTTTGGAAATGAATATAAAAATGGAAGCAGTTGATCCATGGCTCTACTGCAGGTATCCGTTGGAGCTTAAACCGTTAAAGTTACTATTGCCTTGAGCTCTATGTTGGCTACAAAACTTGCTCGATAGCTTGAGCTCCATGTTCCCTACAAAACAAAATAGACAGGAGCTTCATATTACACCTCCTTATTTCATCATGGATTCATCCATCCGAAGTTTCAAAAACCTCCTAAATCAAGAATCTCCAAACCCAGTAGAAAATTCTAGCCACCACAACTCTCCTCCCCAATAGTTCCCCAACAATTTTCTCCAATCTCAGTTTCCCCAAAGCTTCAACCCAAATTTTTTACATAATTTCTACCCATTTGGTATCCCAGGCACCTCCAAGCTTTCAAGCTACTCAACATCGAGGAAATTGTGTGCAAGCTAACTCACCAAATTAGGTGTTTGGAGCTGTAGGCAACAGAGCACTCTAGCCGATGGTATTTATCCAGAGTGGGCATCGTTTGCCAAATCAATCAAAAGACCTTGAATGACGAGGCTAAATTATTTGCAGAATGTCTAGAATCTGCAAGAAAAGATGTGGAAAGAGCTTTTGGGGTATGCAGAAACGTTGGGCCATCATACGTCACCCAGCATGTCTTTGGGAGAGGGAAGAATTGGCTGATATTATGTATGCATGTATAATTTTGCATAACATGATAGTTGAGGATGAGAGAAGCGCCAATGATATACCCGATGACAATACATATGATCAAGGGCAATTTTCCGCACAAATGTCCGGTATATGGATTTGCTGATGTCCTAGAGAAAAACAGGAAGATTCGTGATCGAGCAACCCATCGTCGTCTCAAGCAAGATTTGATGGATCACATGTGGCAAAAATTTGGTGGCCAACAACATTAGAGCTTATTACTTTCTTATCAATTATATGCTTTCTTAACTTATTGCTTTGGTAGTTTGTATCCAGGCACTTAATTTAATATTTATATGTTTGTTTAATTGTTTCAAAGTTTATGTATTCCATAATTCAGATTTATTTTTTAAATAACCTATAATATATTCAGCACAACCTGAACTGACTAGTCTCTGCAACTGCACATTTAACTTAGATTAGCCAACTATGTGAGCACCTCATTCCATAATTGGCTGTGCTCACAAGAAGACTAACCTTTCTCATACAGCATAAAGAGCTTTAAACTCAATCCTAGCTAGTAGCACCAACAACCCACAAACTAAATGCAGAAGACTTTTCTTGAGCAACCAAATCATCAAAATCACCTAGGAAGCATGGATGTAGGAGATGATTAATTACCTATCGCTGAGCTTTATTTTGCGTCGTTGGTGCCTGAGGCGGAGCTGCTGCCGTTCCATGCCAACCCACTAAGCAGTCGCCGCCTCCACCGCCTGCTACGCGCGGGACAACATGGACCGTAGTGCTGCAGCCGCACCCTAAGCTGTGGCAACTGACGCCATCGCCCCCAATCCCTCTCCCTCCGCCGCGGCAACGATTAGCCCGTGGCCGTCCATCCGCCCGCCCGCAGCACTTGCTGTCCCTGACGCCAGATGGCTATCCCACGCGTCACTCGTCGCTGCCGTAGCCGCGCACCACCAGCCGTGTGCTTGGATCTGAAGGTAAGGTTTTTAGTGGATGAGGATTTGGGATTGGGAAGCTTCACGCCATGCAAGAGCCACGGGGAGTCGGGTGGTTGAGGACAAGCAATTTTTTTGGTCCGATAGGCCCCATCTCATTCCGGATATGGTTATATACATTGTGAAGTTTTTTTATAACTAATGCTCCTTCTTGTGAGGCCCACTCATATAGATTACTGGGACCACGTACATTGCTGGTACCGTAAATTTCCTCCCTGGGCGGGCCCACCTAACAGCAGCCCTGAACAGATGAGGCACGGGCTGACTTGGCCACCGGTGCTTCTCGCCGACGCCCGTGGTGAATGGCAGCGTGGCTCAGGCCCTGTTTAGATGGGACTAAAACTTCCTGTCACATCGGATATACGGTCACTAATTTGGAGTATTAAACGTAGACTAAAAATAAAACCCATGTCATAACCCTGACTAATTCGCGAGACGAATCTATTGAGCCTAATTAATCCATGATTAGCCTATGTGATGCTACAGTAAACATTTGCTAATTATGGATTAATTAGGCTTAATAGGTTCGTCTCGTGAATTAGCCTCTAGCTGTGTAATTAGTTTTGTAATTAGCCTATGTTTAATACTTCAAATTAGTGTCCGTATATCCGATGTGACATGGACTAAAAAATAAGTCCCTCAAACAAACACCCCCTCAGTCTTGCCCCAAAAGAGAAAATGTAGAGGGGAAAAGGCGAACTCTTCGTTGGTGGTGTTGTCACCGGATATGGAGGAGGCTCGCCGGCGACTTCGATTTGCGGCGCCCGCGGTCGGGTTGAACATGCATGCATGGCCACGGCCATGGAGCGAGCAAGGCAATGCATGCAGGACCAAACTTGGACCCCAGGGAAGATTACCGAACTCCGAGACAGTCCGGCGAGGTCAGCGCAGCTCGAGCGATGGTGGACTGGTCCGGCGGCGACAGGGCAACGGCGGGCAGCACCATCGGTTACATGTATGGACATCCATCACATGCACGACGTCAAGGGTGGTCCAGGGTTGCTCCAGGTGGAACGGAACGTTGCGAAACTCACCTGATCGATGGGATCGTGCGTGGCGGAGCTCAGCCAGAGCCGGGAAAGATGACGCCGATCCCCCACCTCGCTGCATGGATCTTGGGACTATTTAGGGGTGTTTTGGACCTGGAAGGGAGTTGAATGGTGTTGGCGAGGTAGCTCGGATCGAGATGGTCCATGGCGGCCGGAGAACGAGCTCGACGCCGTGGCCGCGCGCTGGGCGCGCCCTCAAGCTCCCACGGCGCGTCGGCGTTCCCAGCGCTACAAATGACGAAACAAAGTGAGGTCACAGGGAGAAATGCTCGGCATGCATATTTGGGTACAAATTGATTGAAAGAAGGAGCTTTTGAAGAGGAATCGACAGATGGCAGTAGCTTGCTCTCCATGGCTGACGTGCGAGTTGGGTGAAGAAGAGAATGAACGGGGTGCTCTCTCTGAACTGGGTTGGTGAGGGATGCTAGGTGAGCTTGCAGGGGAAGGTAGAAGACGAGCTGGAGCTTGGAAGCTTGGGACACACGGGCATAGATGCTACACGCGTCCACAACGTTGGCCAGGGCACATAATGGTCATTTACGGGAAAAAAACTAACATTTGACCAAATACGAGTAACAGTCAACAAACAAGTAGTGGAGTGATGACAGTGGCATAAGACAGACTTAAACCAATGGCATAGAGAAGACACTACTACAGAATCTCTATTAAGAGATGGGTTATAGGGGTCGGTTTATTTAAAATCAGTACCTATGGATCTTTTTCGCACCTTTGCGAGACAAAAAAAACTGACACCTTTGAACAACTATAGGTGCTGCTTCTAGAGAAAAACTAACAACAATACTATAGATGTCGGTTTTTTTAAAACAATCGGCACCTATAATCCTATAATATATTATAGGTACCATGAAATTGAGTCAGGCCTCTTTTTAGGCTCTATTCTTTTCCTATCTTTCCCAACTCACCTTCTTCATTTTTCGCGCGCACGCTTTTCAAACTGCTAAACGATGTGTTTTTCACAAAACAAATTTACACGAAAGTTGTTTTAAAAAATCATGTATTAATCAGCCGTTCCATTTTGCGTGTATGAGGGATTAGTTCCCAAAATAAACTGCCGAACACAGCCTTAGCCTCTCCTCTCTCTCCCTCCTCCCATCCTTATCCTCTTCTCCTCCTCCTCCTACCTCTCTCTCTCTCCATCCACTCTCTTTCCTGGCGCTACCGTGATGGAGTGGCTCGAGGAGTGCCGTGGGTGGCACGAGGTCGGCCCCCTTACCTCTTGGCCTCATGGCTGGCATTGCCCATGCCGTTTGTGTCGGTGGCGGTGAGGATTCAACGGCGACGACACCACTACTCTGACTCTTCGGCAATGCAACGACTCCATGGTGGCAGCGGCAACGGCTCTATGGCGGCGGCGGTGCCAGATTCGACGGTGATGGCTCTGAGGCAGGTTTTGAGGGATTAAATCATCGTCTTGATTTCTGTGATGAACTTGCGACTCTCTTTCTCTCTCGCTTTTCGATTTATTTTTGGTTGATTTGGAGCATTGGCTTGAATCGAGTCGAGTCTTTTTTTTTCACCTCGTACCTCACATAGGTACCGGTTGTTAAACCGGCACAAATGACTAGAGTCATCTATGTTGCTTGCTGGGTGCCGGTTGCCAAATCCAGCACTCATGTGGGGTTGGCAACCGGCACCTGAAGTAGTTTTGTAGTAGTGGGAGGAGCCGATTTCAAGTGACATAAAAGGGAACCAGCCAATTTTGAGTGGAATATAAGAAATGCTCTCTTAGAATTTATTGCATCTCTCTCCTAAAAAAAGGATTTATTGCACAATGTATATAACATAAAATGGACATATATATCGATGGGATGTCCGTTCTGTGAATTCGGTTCCACATTGTATGAGTTCAACATATAGAGTGAATCACATTATATATGATTTCTTATGAGATATGAAATGTTTTGATTATATGAGTTCAACATTATCGCTTCATATAAATGCTACATCATATGAATTCGTTTGATTATATGTATTTTTTTTTTACAAAAGTGCTACATTATATGAGCCAATGTGGCATATCTCGTGTCAGAATTCGGTTCCGGCCACACATTCGCTCTATGTTGAAAGTTGAAACTCATTCAATGAAAAGAAAAAGTGCTACGACATTATGTGAGTGAAATGGATTGCCAATCATAATGAAGACAAACTTCAGCAAAAGAGGCAGCAGTTTATCAACAAACAGGTTTAGCCCAACTCCAAAATAGGTGCGATTCAACACTTCCAAGTGGCATGAAGTCATAACAACTGTGTTTATCAAAAGAAAGGACCAATAACTAAAAAGCAATTCATTTGCTGGTTTCAACTGTGGACTTTTGTAGAACAGAGGGCTTGAGTATGAAATCACCAGTGCAGAAATTTTGTTCTTGTATATTTTCTTCGGATGGATATATAGAACTGTTCAACAAGAGGCCAATATATATATATGTTCGTACAGTAAAACCTTCGAAGCCCTGTATCTATTAATTGACCCCATAAACTGCCTGGATAACTTTTTACAGTAATTGGGCAAATCTACTAGCATCATCGTAGTGCTGCTTCCTCTCCTCAGGAATGCTGTGACACCAGGGCAGCAGAGTGGGGTAGGAAGGTAATGGAACCTGGGGCCTCATCTGAGCTGGTCACTGGAACCACCGTGGGAGCTGCGAGGAGGATGCGATGGTGGAGAAGCACGGCCCGGAGTCACCATGGGACGACACCAAAAGTATCATTACATGTACGACACAGAAAGTATTATTATTTTTCTATAGATAATGAAATGTTTTACATCTCTTGCCTCTACCAACAAATACACAGCCAAAAAGTTCCATTGTTGAAAAAGGAAAGTAATGAATGATTGAGTGCATGGCTTACACAGAGGCTGGAATAAATATATTCTTTTATATAAAACAAAGTATCATTACTAAGGAAAAAAGGTAACTAGATGTAGGGTTAGACTGGTTGAGGCATTTTGGAGTTCTAATTCTATTACGACAATTTTGCGCAGCTATCCAAGATTGCCAAACACCTCTATCCGATGAGTGGCGCAGCTGTGCAGACGAAAGATTTGGATATAGAGAATGCGAGGGTAGATAGAGCAGAAAGGGGTAGAGTTCAATTGTTCAATATATCAGAATTCAGATTCATTGCTTTCTTTTTAGTCAAGGATATATTGCGGCTAGATGGCTGGTTGACACAACCCTATAGGCTATTCACACAATCACACGTACAACCAAGCTAGGAGACGAGCTACTTGCTCTCACACTTCTCACCACAATTACGACACTTCGATCGTCGGCGTCGACAGGCTGCTCAACGGCCGGCTACCTCGTCGACGGCTCGAACGGCGGTCCTGCCATCTCTGCATCGTAATGGAGATGGCCGGCTGGCATCGACTCAACCGTCGCCATGTCCGGTGCAGGGGAATGATGTTGTCCCCTGCTGCGGGAGGAGGATGTCAGGACGTTGCTTTCGCCATGCCAGATCTGGCGTGTCCGCTCGTGCCTGGTTGGCTGCAGTTGCCGCTTCCTCGATGGATGCGAGTATGTGACAGCTCTCCTAATGGCCTGAAAGTTCTGACATTTGGTGCCTAATAAATCTATTTTGATGCTCCGTCTGATATGGGTTCATTCCTTTGCATCCAAATTGTTTGATCCATCGAGTCCTATGCATTCAGCGATGACAAGCGAAATACCTGCTTGAAAATAATACACAAGTTGTTGTCTGGTCACCTCATTCATCTGGATGTAGCGTGGTTGTAAGCTTGCAAAAACAATAGACGAAATAGTGAGGATCAGCCGATCAGGAGCTGTGTATATGCTGCCGAGTGATCTAGATTTGCATTATCTGACAAAAGAGTGGATTAGGTAATCCAGGACTGGTCTATTTGATTAGGAATAATCTGTTCCCTGTCAACAATTTTGACTGAATGCCACACTGAAAGTTACTCTCATCCCTCATGATATTTAGATTATACATCTGAATGCCGTATTGGGACTTGGCATGTGCAACTTTTGGCTTTGCGGCTGGTGTATTAGCTGGTTTTTCCCACCTGAATCATGATGTTTTTACTAGTTAAACTATATGCGTAGCTTCCCTATTCAATCCAGCAAAATCTCCCCTATCTGATCGAGTAGTGTGCTGAACTTAGGCTGAGTTCGTTGGGTGAGTTCCCAACTCATCTTACTCGGCGTGAGTTCCCAACTCACCCCACTCGTTTTTCGCGCGTACGCTTTTCAAACTGTTAAACGATGTGTTTTTTAAAAAGTTTCAATACGAAAGTTGCTTTAAAAAATCATATTAATTCATTTTTCAAAAAAAATTAGTAAATACTTAATTAATCATGTGCTAATGAGTCATTCTGTTTTTCGTGCGGAGGGAATATTTTTTCAAACCTCACAAACGAACACACCCTAAGGGAAGATTTTTCCAACTCACCCTACTTGTTTTCTGTGTGGGCCTGCAGGCTCCTTACGGCAGCGTGGTGGCCACCTCGACCATAGCAGCGACCGATTTCGTCGTAGCCAGGTAACGACCAAGCGCGCAGCGTCCGAGCGAGATCCGGGGTGATGATGACCTGCTGCGCGTCTGACAACAAGGGGAGATGGGAGACAGGCTCGTCTGGCCACGAGGGGAACGACGGCACTGGCGACGGGTGGATCCATCCACCACACCGGCCCTCTCATGTTCCAGCGGCTCCGTTCATGGTGCCTGTGTACTGAACCAACGCTGTGGAATGAAATGGGGACGGCAGCATCCGGCGGCACTGCCGGCGTGGAAGCTGAATGACACCTCGCCACAAACCACGTCTGCATCTGGACACGCGATGGCGGTCTGATCCGCTGCGTTCTCCACAGACCCGACTCGTCTGCAGTTTTGCATAGTGTCAGCTCCGATGCACTCTCTATGGCTACCGATGGGAGAAGGCGTTGACCACGAGGAAGACCGCTGCTTTTTTTTTTCAGTTGTATTTCGTTTTCTTAGCTTTGTAATTTTTTTATACCCATTCAGAGGCTTTGTATAAATTTTTTTCAGCGTTGTAAATTTGTAATATGCGATAAAAAAATTGATGAACTTTTACATTGAGATACACTTTTCTTAATTAGTTAATCTGAATAAATATATTACTAATAACAATACTTACTATGGACCTGTGTGACACAGCTACAGCTTCAGCTCCATCACTTCTGGAGCTAGAGCCCAGCCAAACGGTTTCAGCTCTATCTAAAATAGGAGCGGAGCTGAGTAGAGCGCTCTCTCAAAATGAACCAGACAGGTGGAGCTGGATTTATGTTGCTTCATAATTTCACTTCAGACCCAACTCCTAAAACTTAATTTAAGAGTTGGAGTTCTATCAAACAGACCCGATGAGTAAAAAAATTACCATAGATTCTGCTTTTCTCCTTTTCGTCTTTTTTCTTGTCGGAGTTGGATGATTCTACTCACTGTGTGCAATTTTCTACTAACTGAAAATTTCACATATCTATAATCTTTCTCATTGAGATTTTGACGATGGAATGTAATAATATGCATCATAAAATAATTATTATCCACGTTGTGATTATTATCCACGTTGTGATTGTTCAAATTTTTTACTGTCATTTTTAGTAGTTGAAATAAAAATATCACTACCAAAATAAATCTGTCAATAAATAAATTACCATAGACAGATAGTCATGTTGGGAAGAGAGAACTGTGAGTTTTTATTTGGTTCTAGGAGGACACTAATTTTTTCACTTGACAATGAGCTTATCTTTCCAATCTAATTGGTGAGTAATATTTTTACTTGAACTTACCGAGGCTAGTAATATTTTTACTTGCTTTAGCGAGTGTGTTAATTTTTCCCAATTCAACCGGTGAGTAATAATTTTACTTGCCGTAGCAGCGAGGAGCTATGTGCGGAAAAATTGAAACCCGAATCAGGAGAGCGAACAATGGAAGAAAACACAAATCACGGACAGGAGGAACGGAGAAAAAAAAAGGAAAAATCATGGAAAAAAAAACGGAAATCACGTGGATGAAAAGAACGGAAATCACGGACCGACGCCCTCTATGAGTCCTGCCATGCTGCTTCATATATATATATATATGTGTGTCCTTTTCGGTCCTCTCGTACTAGAGAAAGGTTCTCTCAATGCTCTAACGCCCACACCGGATATGGACCGAACGTCTCGTTCTGAACCCAGCTCACGTACCGCATTAATGGACGAACAGCCCAACCCTTGGAACCACCTACAGCGCCAGGTGGTGAAGAGCCGATATTATGGTGCCAAACCTCTCCGTCAATGTGGACTCTTGGAAAAGATCAGCCTGTTATCCATAGAGTACACTACTCGAGAACTGATCTTTGATCGGAATCAGAAAAACCAGAATAGTCCCGGTTCGAATATGAACTGGGGCTAAAGATCAACTTTAGTCCCGGTTCACACACCCACCGGCCCTGTCAGGCCAGTGTCAGGGGGGCGAGGATCTTTAGTCCCGGTTGGTGTAATCAAGCGAGACTAAAGATTCTCACTTTAGTCCTGGTTGGTAACACAGACTGGGACTAAAGATAATTTAGATCTATAGTCCCGGTTAGTGTTATTAACCGGGACTATAGTGATCTACCTTTTTATACTTCTTCTTCCTCCTCCAGCCCAAGCCATTACTGCCAAGAGGAGGAGGAAGAAGGGAAGTGCTGCCAAAATTTTTGATAAATTTGTTTTGGTGATAATATACAAATCGGAGAGATCGAAAATGTTAGCAAATCTATTCTCTAATAATGAATGCTTAGCATATTACATTTATAGCTTTGTTTCTATAAAATATTTTCTCCATAAAGGTTTATGCAAAATGATGAGAGAGAAAATATATTAGGCAAAATTAGGTTGATTTTGAAATTAGAAAATTTGGATAATGATGTTAGGCAAAATTAGAATATTTTCTCCATTCTCTTTTCTAGAAATTAGTTTCACTTTGAATAATGATGTTTTAAATTTTTGTATGATTATTTAATTAGTTTCGAGAATGTGGATTTCGTTAGTAACATTGGACTATTCGATGTCTAGATGGATCGACACTGGATGTACACCGCGGACCGACGGTCGAAAGAGTTTATTGAAGGCGTGTATTATTTTTTGAAGGTGGCTAATGCTAACAAATACAAGGGTTTCATGTATTGTCCATGCAAAAAGTGCAGTAACCGAAAGGAGTATTCATCATTAAGAACTATTCATGCGCACTTGTTTGAGTATGGATTCATGTCTGGATATACTTGTTGGACCTTGGACGGAGAGCTAGGGGTTACAATGGAAGAAGATGAAGTAGAAGACGAGAATATTCCGGACTGGGCTCATCAATACGGTGGATTTGAAGAAAATCCGGAAGACGAGGCGGACGGAGCTGTTCAAGATAACGACGCTGTAGATGATCTTGGTCAAATGTTGCGGGACGTAAAGGACGGCTGCAAAAGTGAGAAGGAGGTCCAAAAATTGGGCCGTATGTTAGTGGACCATAAAACTTCGTTGTATTCAGATTGCGAACAGGGGCACAAAAAATTGGGTACGACGATAGAATTCTTGCAATGGAAGGCAAAAAATGGTGTGAGTGACAAGACATTTGGCGAGTTATTGAAACTCGTCAAGAACATTCTTCCGTAGGAAAACGAGTTGTCCGAAACAACGTACGAAGCTAAGAAGGTGGTATGCCCTCTAGGATTATAAGTACATAAGATACATGCATGTCCGAACGATTGTATCCTCTATCGTGGTGAGGAGTACGAGAACCTAGAAGCATGCCCGGTTTGTAAAACACTACGATACAAGATTAGACAGAGATGATCCAGGTGATGTTGACGGACAGCCTTCGAAAACGAGAGTTCCTGCTAAGGTGATGTCGTATTTCCCTATAATACCATGGCTCAAGCGTTTGTTCAGGAACAAAGAGCATGCTAGCATGATGCGCTGGCACGCAGAAGAACGTCAACAAGACGGGATGCTGAGACACCCCGCCGACGGGTCGCAGTGGTGAAACATCGACAGAACATTTCCAGACTTTGGAGAGGATGCCCGAAACGTAAGGTTCGGTTTAAGTACAGATGGCATGAATCCATTTGGAGAGATGAGCAGCGGCCATAGCACTTGGCCTGTTACCATGTGTATCTACAACCTTCCCCCTTGGCTATGCATGAAGCGAAAGTACATCATGATGCCAATTATCATTCAAGGCCCAAAGCAACCTGGTAACGACATTGATGTGTACCTAAGACCATTGGTTGAGGATCTGCTTCTGCTGTGGAACAAAGAAGGTGTCTCCGTGTGGGACGAGGACAAACAAGAGTAATTTAACCTGCGAGCATTGTTGTTCGTGACCGTTAACGATTGGCCTGCACTTAGCAACCTATCCGGACAATCAAACAAGGGGTACAAGGTTTGCACCCATTGCATGGATGAAACTGAAAGTACGTATCTGAAACACTACAGGAAGGTTGTTTACATGGGCCATCGTCGATTCCTTGTTGCAACCCATCCTGTACGGAAAAAAGGCAAGCATTTCGAACAGAAGGCAGACCACTGTATTAAGCCTAAACATCGCAATGAAAAAACCGTGTTTGCTATGGTGAAAGATCTGAAAGTAGTATTTGGAAAGGGACCTGGCAGCCAACCTATAGAGAGCGAAGATGGTCACGCGGCGATGTGGAAGAAGAAGTCTATTTTTTGGGAATTACCCTATTAGGAAGTCTTAGACGTCCGACACGCGATCGACGTGATGCACCTCACTAAGAATCTTTGCGTCAACCTGTTAGGCTTCTTAGGTGTACATGGGAAGTCGGAAGATACACTTGAAACACATAATGATCTCAAGCATATGCAACAACGCGAGGACCTTCACCCGGAACCGAAGGATAAAGGAAGCCATTACTTGAGTCCTGCAAGCTACACCCTGAGCAAGGAAGAGAAGGAAAGTATGTTTGAATGCCTGAAAAGCATCAAGGTACCGTCTGGATACTCCTCGAACATAAAGAGAATAATAAGCATGAAGGAAAAGAAATTCACAAATCTAAAGTCTCATGACTGTCACGTGTTGATGACACAACTGCTTCCTGTTATAATTCGTGGTATCCTTCCTGATAATGTTCGGGGAACAATAACAAAGCTATGTGCTTTCATGAACGCAATTTCGCAAAAGATCATATATCCAGACAGTTTAACAACCCTTCAAGAGGACGTGGTCCAATGTCTCGTCGGCTTTGAGATGATCATTCCACCGTCATTCTTCAATATAATGACGCATCTTCTATGTCACCTTCTGAAAGAGATCAGTATTCTCGGTCCTGTGTACCTACACAACATGTTTTCTTTCCAGAGGTACATGGGCGTTCTGAAGAAATACGTTCGTAACCGTTCTTGCCCGGAAGCAAGCATCGCCAAGGGTTATGGAACAGAGGAGGTCATTGAGTTCTGCGTAGAATTTATTGAAGACCTTCGTCCAATCGGGGTACCCGAATCAAGCCATGAGGGGAGACTACGGGGAAAGGGGACTCTTGGAAGAAAAGCAATAATGACCGTGGACAATGATTTATTCCGTAAAGCACATTTCACGGTTTTGCAACAATCTTCGTTGGTGGCTCCTTACATCGAGGAGCACCTGGCGATTGTTCGGTCGAAAAACATCAGCAAGTCTGATGCATGGATTACACGCCATCACATCGATACTTTCCCCATTTGGCTACGACAATGTCTAATGGGTGCAGAAACCATTGACCGACAACTAGCCTTCTTGGCGAGGGGGCCTTCTTGCTCGATATCGACATTCCAAGGATATGAAATCAATGGGTATACATTTTATGCAAGAGCCCAAGATAGAAAGAGCACAAACCAGAACTTTGCTATTCGTATCGACGCCATGAGATACGATGGTGCAACTAGCACGTATTACGGTGTCATCGAGGACAGATGGGAACTAGACTACGGACCCCTGAAGGTACCTCTGTTTCGATGCCAATAGGTTAGGCTCACCGGTGGAGGCGTAACGATTGATGACAGTGGGATGACAACGATTGACCTAAGCAAGGTTGGATACTCAGACGAACCTTTCGTCCTAGCCAATGATGTCACACAGATTTTCTACGTGAAGGACATGTCTAGCAAACCAAAGAAGGGTAAAGGACCCGACGAGCCAAAGCACCACGTGGTTCTCCTAGGCAAAAGGAAAATCGTCGGAGTCGAGGATAAGACTGACGAAGATTACGATCAGTTCGACGGGCAACCTCCGTTCGCGGTGACGGTTGACCCGAGCTTTCTCCTTTCAAAGGAGGACACCCCTTACTCACGCAACAATCATAGCGAAGGAACATTACTGAGGAGAAAGTACGTGAGAAAAACTGTGACATAGGTTGTTGTATGGACAATGCAAATTATTTATAATGTATTGAAGGCCATGCAATGTTTGTGTTTTTTATTACTACAATTATGTAAGGAAAACTGTGACATAGGTTGTTGTATGGACGACGCAAATTATTTATAATGTATTGAAGGCCATGTAATGTTTGTGTTTTTTAGTACTACAATTATATATGTAATATCAATTTTGAACTATTTAAATAGGTAATATAGTATTAGATAGTAATATCAATTATTGGAATGTAATATCAAATTGAAACGTCATATGTTATTTATATGTGATTATTTATATTTAATAATAATTTAAAACTATTTAAATAGGTAATATGGTATTAGATATTTTAATACTATTCAAATAGTATTTAAATTGGTCAAATTTTAATTATGTATCATTATTGGAATGTAATATCAAATTGAAACTATTAAAATAGGTCATATGTTATTTATATGTGATTATTTATATTTAATAATAATTTAAAACCGGGACTAAAGATATTACCACCACCCGGGACTAAAGATATCTTTCGTCCCGGTTGCTGCCACCAACCGGGACTAAAGATCCCGACTATAAATAGCTGTGCGCATCGTCTTCTCCGGATCCACACTTAGCCGTTTCTCATTCTCTCTCAACTCTCAGCGCGCACGTCCTCCGTCTTTGCCGCCGCCGTCGTTTTCGTCGTCTCCGCCGCCGTACGTCGTCGCCGTCCGCACCGCGCCTCCCGGCCGAGGTTTGCGCCGATCTCCATCTTTTTTTCCATCCGTTTTCAAGAATGCTACGTACCGCACCGCCGTCGCCGCGCCGTCCGCACCGTCGTCGCCATGAATGGCACGTACCCGTGCGACCGCCGTCGCCGCCGGCCTGCGCCACCACGGCTGCCGTTGCCATGAATGCCACGTACCTGCGCCACCGGCCGCGCCACCACGGCCGCCGCCACAACACGGCCGCGCCACCACCACGGCCGTGCCACCAAGGCCGCTGCCACCACCACGGCCGTGCCACCACGGCCGCGACACCACGGCCGCCGCCGCCATCACCACGGCCGCCCCACCACCATGGCCGCGCCACGAACGACCTAACGATAGAAGGAACGTGAACAGACGTGAACGAACGAACGACATGCAGACCGAACGAGCGAATGACCGACCAAACGAGCGAACGAGCGAACGAGCGAACGAACGAGCAAACGAGCGAACGAACGAGCGAACGAGCGAACGAACGAACGGACGACTGAACGAGCGAACGAGCGAACGACCGAGCGAACGACCGAACGAGCGAACGAACGAACGAACGAACGAGCGAACGAACCTATGCACGAATGAACGAGCGATCGAAGGAACGAACGAGGGACCGAACGAACGAACGAGCGACCGAACGAACAAACGAACGATGTACGCATTGCTGCGAGAATTGGTATAAAATTAGTTATGTTTGCGAATTGGTATAAAAATAGTTATTTTTACGAATTTGGTATAAAAATAGTTATGTTTGCGAATTTGAATATAATATTACACATCTTTGTACATTTTCTAATAGTGTTTTAATTTTTTGTCTAATTTTTTTCTAATAGGTGCTGACCGCCATCGTCGCTCAAGCTTAAGTAGCCCCAATAACTTCAAGCAAAACTAAGGCAAGTTTCATGAATTCCTTCATATGTGTGTATATATATATGACATATGCACGTAGGTTGCATGTATAACAATGAATTAACTAGTCATTGTACGTATTTCTCAACAATGTCATTATATGTAAAACAATATACTGTTAGTTGATGTGTACCTCGTAATGTTACAAACAGATGGCAGATCGCGATGATGAACAGATCCTCATGGACGAGATCGCAAACGGCAGCAACCAATATTGGGCGGATGAGGAGCCAGAGGACCCCAACCAATACCTCAACGAGGAGAGAAACGAGATCACAAACCAACAGGAAAGTGAAAGGGAACCGACCGTTGGAGAGAAGATAGCACGCGGACAACGGGGTGCCGCAAGGAAGCTAGAGGGCAGGCATATTATTACTGAAGTGGCCCTAGACGGCGAACCAGTTGCCCCGGCCGGTATACTACGTAAGTTTGTGGGACACAGTGGTTGGGTCATGAGGGGTCACGTGCCCATTAGCATAGTGCACTGGCATCAAGCAAGAACAGCAGAGGATGATGAAAGTTATCTGCCAGATACGGAGAAAGCAATGCTGTGGACCACCATGCTCGAGACCTTCACGGTCCCTGAGGCAGATCAGCCAAGACTGAAAGAATGGACGATGAAGAAAATGGCTGAACAGTTCCAGAAGTACAAGTCAGCTCTATATAAGAAATACGTCGTGAAGGGTCTGACACCTGATTTCGACAAGTTAACGAAGCTGAGGGATCATTGGGATGCATTTGTTGCATATAGGACTTCCGAGCACGGGCAAACGCAAATAGCAAAGAATAAAGCCAATGCCGTTAAGAAGCAGTACCATCACCGGCTAGGGTCAGGTGGCTATAAGAAGGCAATCCCCAAGTGGGATGAACTAGAAGCCGGGTTGATTGGAAAGGGTATTGAGCCAGCCACAACGAACTGGCCTAAACGTTCAAGAAATTGGTACTATGCTCATGGTGGAAAGCTCGATCCCACTGATGGCTCCCTTGTATTTGGCGATGCGATCTGCGAAGCAGCTAGCTGACTCACGGAAGCAGTGGAGGCGTCTGCTCAGGGAACATTCCATCCTGACAGAGAGAAGGACGAGCTTACGCTCGCACTACAGAATCCCGAGCATCCAGGACGAACACGGGGAAAAGGCGTGGTTGCATGGAAATACGGATTTCAAGAGGACAGCCACACTTACAAGAGTCGGATGAGGAGCAAAAGGGATACCGAGGACAAATTAAGATATCTCGAGGAGAGGGTCACCCTGCAGGAAATACGAATCTGCAAATGGGTCTGAGCAGGGCGCAACTGGTGGGAGACACACCGATAACCATGGCGATAGAAGCCGACTTGAAATACAAATTTAAAGTCGGTGAACCGCTTGTCAAGCCTGGTGAGGTGAACACTCTCTCAACACAAATGCATCGATTCCATCAATGGTATATGGAACGTTCATCCAGAGGTAGAATAATGTTTGGAGCGAGGATAAGAAACACAGACTATTACCAAAGAGATGATGTTCTGTGGATCAACTTCGAGAATGTGTTCGATGTATACCAACTAGACACTCTCGACGTCTCCATTCTCAGCTGCTGGGTTTTATAAGTATCGTTTTAGCAAACTTTATTTTGTTCCTTAGCTTCTTCTATGTACCATTCCCTGGTTAGAATGTTACGATAAGACTGATGCAAATTCCTTTATCTTTTGTAGAATGGAGATTCAATTGTGCCGTAGGGAGGGGATTTTCAATATTGGATTCATGGACCCCCGCAAAGTCAATGACGTAATGATACGGGACTTTCAGAAAGATACAGAAGACAATATTGTTCATTTCCTGGTGAAGCAGCATTATAAGACCTACATACTATTGCCCTACAACACAGAGTGAGTTTTAACTGTCTTTCAAATTTGTACCAACTTCCTCCCCGTACTCATACCGTCATATATATATCGTCTGACGCAATTTGCAGATTTCACTGGGTCCTTTTCCTCTTCGACCTTGAACTTTGCAATGTCCATGTCTATGACTCAATGGATAAACCAGAGTCTACTTTCACCAAGGTTTTTGAAGTGATAGACAGGTAATGTCATCTATTCAACTGTCATTAATTATGAACACTGCTATTGGTACTATGCAGATCTCCGGTATTTAATCATAGCTTCCAACTGTACATAGGGCATGGGCAAAGTTCCGTACATTGGTTCGCGGGGTTTGGAAAAAAAACTTGGTAGGAGATTTAATTTTTCGGTGAGTACATGCTCCAAAACATATTTAATCATTCATTGCTTCTAGAAAAAATTAGTACATTAAATCTCTCGTCGTTTCTCCTTAAGTGTGCAAAACAGGAGAAGGGGAATAACTTGTGCGGCTACTACGTCTGCGAATATACTCACGCACTTGTACAGCAAATCAACAGTGACAGGGATCTGGAAGTACGTAAAAATTATTTATACATTATGTCCTGATTTCTTATTGACTTCATATACTTATATCTCAATTTTTCTTCAAATGATAGATTATTTACATGAGGGAAAACCTATCCAGCGAAAAATTTATCAAGGCTGTTCAAGAACAACTAATGGGATTTATCAATGAACAAATAATTGATCCCGCGGGAAAATTCTACTATGATGGAAGAGCTATTGATCATCCTCCACATGGATAATATGTCTTAGCTTTCTTCGTAATATACAATAGAACATTATAATTAACGAAAGATTGTAATATATGTACATATTCAGATGTGCATTCATGTACTTATGTGTGTGAGTATATTTCGGTAATATAAATATATATTTAGTTGAGTGCTTATATGTAGGATATATATATATATATATATATGTAAAACATGTATATATATATATACACACACATATATTATATATATACGCATATTATATATACATATATATTATGCATATATATGTATTTATACAGATATATGTATAATATATAAACAAGCAGCTGGCAGAACCAGCAAATGTTTTTTTTAAAAAAATATTATTAGTCCCGGTTGGTAACACCAACCGGGACTAAAGATAACTGAGGCAGCTACGTGGCACAGCCATCTTTAGTCCCGGTTGATGTTACCAACAGGGACTAAAGATTCATCTTTAGTCCCGGTTATTTCACCCGGGACTAAAGATGGGCATCTTTAGTCCCGGATTCGTAGTCCCGGTTGCATAACCGGGACTACAGGGGGTTACGAACCGGGGTTAAAAACCCCTTCTCCACTAGTGGTAACTTTTATCCGTTGAGCAACAGCCCTTCCACTCGGCACCATCGGATCACTAAGTCCGACTTTCGTCTCTGCTTGACGGGTTAGTCTTGCAGTCAAGCTATATATATACACACACACTATACTATAAATGGGTTGTGTTGTAGCTAAAACACAACCCACCCTCCCCCTAGGCATCCCGCACCCCCTCCCCCCACCTCACAATACGCACCCTAACCCTTCCACCATGTGGAGCAGTAGTAAAAACATTACTATCATACTCCCGAAATACCGTGCAGCACTCACGAGTAATTTTCTTACTATGGATTTGGCTAGCATATTAATAAAAGCAATTGCCACAACACAGGCATCAGTTACCTACCCATTTTTCCCATAACCTCTGCGGTTTTTACGGATCAAGCACGAGCAGCGATAGGCCGGAGGTTCATGCTCAGGCAGGGCGGCGGCGGTGGCGGCGGCGAGTAGCAACGGGCTGGCCGCAGGCGGTGGCCTTGGCGTGAAGTCATTTTAAAATTTTCATTTTGGTCGGCTGTACACTTTGATACTTTGTTGGCTTCAAAGCTCTGAAATGTTGTGAAAATTATGGGGTTTAGGGACATATCATGCTCTAAATGTCAATTAGATATATATCATTTGCAAATTTCATTTAGGTATATGCCTTTTGCAAGTGCTATTTGGAGATAAATTTGTAAATGTCATTTTCATGTACAGCAAAGTACATCATGCTCATGTGAATGAAATTTGATATATGGTCCAAATATATTTGGACATGTGTATGCCTCAAAGTAAGATCTGTGCTATTTGTTGGTCATTCTATCAATTTGATGACACGGAAGCTTAATTTATCTCATGTATCGCAAATTGTTGGGTGGTACTGCTCTCCCCATTTGTAAGTACCGCACATTTTTATTTTTTTCTCTTGGTTGTATAACAGCTATGTCTTGGATTATATATCCCTAAATATTTTAGCTCAGGCCGAAGGATAGCAGCTAAAATCCTTCGAACATAACTGAGCAGTGGAAACATTCATCATGATAGCTGTTTATTTGCATCATATATTGATCAAACTGGATTTTTTATGCTCTTACCACTATTTCCAGAATAATTTGTTCACATTAATAGGTAACTGAAAATTTTCTTTGAACTTAGGCCTAAGTTCTTCCAGCAGTGGTGGCGTGGGGGGTTGGTCTCTGGGCACCCTCTCCTTGCTCAGATGATCAGAGCGTGTTCTACAAAATGTCTACATGAGCATGCAGGTTTCAGGGTTAGTTTCTTTTTACAATGAAGGTTCCATTTTCATCAATCATGTTAGAATTAAGCTTTTGTGATAATAGTTCATTGTTGCGATCCTTCTAAGTTTCCCTGTTGTTGCTTTGTAGATCGGTGCAGGCACCATCGTCGACTTGTTTTTTAATTGTAGAATCAATCTGTATCTATGTCCCTGCATCCTTGTAATCATGTGTGTAGTTTTTGTTACTAAAAAAAGATTGGACATAATTTTTGTGGCTAGATCAATTTGTTCGAAGATATTACGAAAATAGATGCACAACGGAGACACGATTTTTACGTGGAAAACCTTTGCGGGAAAAAACCACGGGCGCCGACCGGCAATGATTACTATTGAGGAATTGATTACAAATGTAGGGGAATAACAATGAGAATTTCTCACTTCTCGTACGGCTTACAAGAGTATATATAAGAGATAAAAGGAAAGACTTCTAATAGGAAACGACTAGAAATCCTACTAGGAAACTAATTCGAATATATTGTAGGCTTAAATTCGGATCACATATTTAACAATCTTCAGCTTGAGACGAATTTTCTCTTGTAGCATAAAAACATCAATCACCAAGAAATACCTCTTGTAGATAAAATCACCGCGCGCCAAATAGTCTCTAGGATTATACTGTAACACCAACCAAGCTTGAGCAAAACTCAAACTTAGTTGTAGGAATTGACTTTGTCATCATATCAGCTGGGTTATCATGAGTACTTATCTTGCATACCTTGACATCACCATCAGCAATCACACCTCAAATAAAGTGATATCTCACATCAATGTGTTTTGTTCTCATGGAACATCTGATCTTTTGTAAGACATATTGCACTTTGACTATCACAATATATATTAATGCAAGACGTAACTCCACAAAGCTCAGTGTACAAACCTTTAAGCCAAATAGCTTCTTTACAAGCTTCAGAAATAACCTTATTCTCTGCTTCTGTAGTAGATAAGACAACAGTTGCTTGCAAACTTGCTTTTCAACTAACAGCATAGCTTCTAATAGTGAAAACATAACCTGTAAGCGATCTTCTCCTATCTAAATCTTCAGCAAAATCTGAATCCACATAACCAACAAGTTCATCTCTAGATCTTCCAAACTGCAGACAAGCACTAGACGTACCATGTAGGTATCTAAAAATCTATTGAACTGCTTTCCAATTCTTTTTGTCAGGATTAGCCAAGTATCTACTGACAACACTCAAAGAATGTGATAAGTCAGGACGAGAACATACCATGGCATACATAAGTGAACCAACTACACTTGAATATGGAACTCTAGATATGTACTCAATATCATAATCTGACTGTGGACATAAATCTGAAGATAATCTGAAATATCCAGCTAAAGGAGTACTCACTGATTTTGCATCATGCATATTGAAACGACGAAGAACTTTTTCAATATAACCTTTCTGACTAAGATATAACTTGTCAGACTGTCTTTCTCTAGTAATTTCAATACCGAAAATTTTCTTCACTGCACCCAAATCCTTCATCTCTAACTCACTACACAATTGTGCCTTCAATTTTGCTATCTCTGATTTATCTTCTGCAGCAATTAACATATCATCGACATAAAGAAGCAAATATATAACTAAACCATCAACAACTTTGAGATAAACACAGCTATCAAAATTAGATCTTCTAAACTTCTGAGGAAGCATGAAAGAGTCAAATCTCTTATACCATTGTCTAGATGACTGCTTCAACCCATAAAGAGATTTCTTCAACCTACAGACTAGATTCTCTTTTTCAGGAACAACAAAACCTTCAAATTGCTCCATATAAATGTCCTCTTCTAACTCCCCATGTAAAAATGCAGTTTTAACATCCATTTGCTCTAGTTCATAACCATGCATTGCAACAATACTAAGTAAAGTGCGAATTGAACTATGCTTCACAACAGGGAAAAAGACATCATTGAAATCAATACCTGGAATCTGGCTCTAACCTTTAGCAACTAATCTTGCTTTGTACCTTGTCTCATCAGTTGGAGATATACCTTTCTTTCTTTTGAAGATCCATTTGCAACGGATAAGTTTCTTCTCCTTTGGCAATTTTACCAATTCCCAAGTATGATTCTTTTCAAGTGACTCCATCTCATCATGCATAGCAGTTATCCATTTATTGCAATCATCAGAAATAATAGCCTCAGAATATAAAAAAGTTTCTGCATTACCTTCAATTTCCTCTGCCACACTCAAAGCATAAGCAACTATGTTCGCTTTTTCAATATATCTTTGAGGGGGTTTAATAATTCTTTTGGGCTTATCTTTTGCAATAGAATGTTTTGGCGACTGCTCAACGGTAGAAGAATCTGAATCTTCATTAATAGATGCATCTTGGTTAATAACAACATCTTCTTTTTCTAGTACATGCCCTGAACTGATCTAGTGCTCCACCTGCACACTTGTTTTCTGCCGACTCTCAACAGGAATATTAGTAGAAGGTTTATCATGTAACATAACTGATTCATGGAAGACAACGTTTCTACTAATCACAATCTTTCTAGTTTCAGAACACCATAACTTATAGCCTTTCACACCAGACGGATAACCATGAAAAATGCACTTAATAGCTCTAGGCTCCAATTTACCATTATCAACATGAGCATAAGCGGTACCACCAAATACTCTTATGTCTGAATAATTTGCCGGGGAATTAGACCATGCCTCAATTGGAGTCTTCTTATCAATGGCATAACTGGGTGACCGATTAATAAGATAACAAGCAGTGGAAACGGCTTTCGCCCAAAACTGTTTAGACAAACCTGCATTAGACAAAATACAACGGGCTTTTGATATAATTGTCCTGTTCATACGCTCAGCTACGTCGTTTTGTTGAGGTGTATGAGGAACGGTGTAGTGTCGCATAATCCCTTCAGACTTGCAATATGATTTAAATATCTTAGAACAGAACTCCATCCTATTGTCAGTACGAAGTATTTTCACCTTCCTTTCAGTTTGTCTTTCAACCATAGTTTTCCACTCTTTAAACGCATCAAAAGCTTGATATTTGTGCTTCAAGAAAAAATGCCAAACTTTTCGTGAATAATCATCAATGATAGTATATAACGAGCACCTCTAAAGGATATCTTACGGGCAGACCCCCATAAATCAGAATGCATATAATCAAGAATACCTTCTGTAGTATGTGTAGATGTGTTGAACTTCACCCTCTTATGCTTGCCAAAGATGCAATGCTCACAAAATTTGAGTTTCCTGATGTCTTGTCCGTCTAGCAATTCTCGCTTGCTCAATTCTGCCAAACCAATTTCACTCATATGTCCAAGACGCATATGCCAAAGATTAGTAGTATCGGAATTAGATAATGAATCTGAAACTCCAGCAACATTACCTAATATAGTTGTACCTCGCAGATGGTACAGGTCGGCAGTTTTAATATCAGCTTTCATCACAACAAG
Organism: Oryza officinalis; assembly: GCA_008326285.1. Taxonomy (NCBI): domain Eukaryota; kingdom Viridiplantae; phylum Streptophyta; class Magnoliopsida; order Poales; family Poaceae; genus Oryza; species Oryza officinalis. Next base: position 20,788,433 of record BDMV01000011.1, on the reverse strand, counting down.
AGAGCCCTTGGTTACCTTCAAAATTCCGTCTCCACTGGAATATTTGTACCCTTTGCGATCAAGAGTACTTAAAGAGATGAGACTTCTCTTTAAATTTGGAATATGCCGCACATCTGACAATGTTCTGATACAGCCATCAAATATCGTGATTTGAATTGTTCCAATACCTGCAACCTTGCATGGCGTATTATCACCCATCAAAATAGTACCACCTTGCACAGACTCATAGATGGCAAACCAATCCCTGTTCGGGCACATGTGATAGGTGCATGCAGTATCAAGAATTCACTGGTCACTAGTTTGAGCACAACCAGCATAAGCAATAAGTAATTCTGCACTAGACTTATCATCGGTAACAACTGCGGCTTTACCTTCCTCTTCTTTATTACCTTTCGGTCTATAACTTCTGATTCTCTTGTCTTTGTTCTGTAGCTTCCAACACTCAGAGATATCATGTCCATCTCTCTTGCAGTATTTGCATGACTTGTATCTGCCTTTGGACTTTGATCTTCCATGGTAGCTACTTGAACTTTTATCTCTTGATTGATTTTTTGTGTTCCTCTCCTGTTGCCTGCCTTGAACTGCCAAGCCTTTTGCTTGTGAACTTGAACTTTCAGAGGGTACCAGCTTCTTCATCTTTTCTTTGACATGCAAAGCTTCATAAACTTCTTTCAAGGTTAAAGTATCATGACTATAAAGAATAGTATCTCCGAAATTTGCATATGAGCTAGGCAACGAACACAATAGAATAAGGCCTAAATTTTCTTTATCATACTTTACCTCCATAGACTCAAGGTCAGCAACAATTTCCTTGAAAGTGGAGAGATGATCCATCACAGACTCATCATCTTGCAACTTGTGCAAAAATAACTTTTGCTTCAGGTGCATCTTACTGGTCAGATCTTTTGTCATGCATATCTGTTCTAGCTTCAACCACAGCTCAGCGGCTGTCTTTTGCTTAAGCACCTCCTGCAAAATATTGTTAGATAGATGAAGATAAATATATGTCATAGCCTTACGATCCCTTTTCTTACCATTGTTGGACTAATCCTGAGTCCTCTTGTCAAATCTAGATAGCGCATCATCAAGGTCTTGCTGTGCAAGAATGGCTCGCATCTTCACTTGCCACAGTGAGAATCATGTGTCTTGATCCAGGAGCGGTAGATCATACTTTAAACTCGTCATGGGAATTAATCCTGAATTTGCTAGTAATAAATTGGTGTAAACCTAGCAAAAATGTGAATCTCTGGGTACACATCTCGTGTGCACGTAGCGTAGATCTGGAAACCTCCTGGTAGGCCAACCTAGGTGGATGTAGCAATTTCAACGTGAAATTGATTCACATGGATGAACAGAAGCGGTGCTGGCTTCAGTTGATTTTTCTACTCCCTCCTTGGTATCCGTGCGCTAGCTGCTGGTAGTAGTAGATGTATTCGGCCCTGCTATTGCTTCTCGGCTTGATGCGGTGCTACTGCGGGAAGGGCAGAGACGCGAAGCAACTCTGCTTAGGATTGGGAATCGACAAAACAACGCGACGACACGCGCTGGCTGCTCGTCTATCAGATCGATTTTTCAATCGGAAAAATACACCGGTGGCCGAAAATCAATAGATCGATCTCCAATGCTCTGATACCACTTGTTACGAAAATAGATGCATAATGGAGACACGATTTTTACATGAAAACCCTTGCGGGAAAAAACCACGGGCGCCGACCGGCAATGATCACTATTGAGGAATTGATTACAAACGTAGGAAAATAACAATAACTTCTCCCTTTCCGTACGGCTTACAACAGTATATATAGGAGATAAAAGAAAAGACTCCTAATAGGAAACGATTAGAAATCCTAATAAGAAACTAATCCGAATATATTGTAGGCCTAAATTCAGATCACATATTTAACAGAAGGGATTAATTTATTTTACAGAGAGAAGGCTTGAGCAAATTTTGTGGCTACATCTCATATGATAATTTGTTTTACTCCAATGTTCGGAGTAATTTATTTACTGAAAGTAGGCTTGGTTAGATCAAAAATTTTTATCAACATTTTTTATTTAGTAAGGTTCTAGTTGGGAGTAATTTATTTACTCAGAGAAGAATGTTACTGGAGTAATTACTTGCAAATAACTGAAGTTATTAATTGTTAGTGTTCTGTTGCAGTTTCTGCATGAGAGGGATTATTTTTCTTCTATGACTTTTGCTTTTTTTTTTCTGGTTTCGTTTTGAGATTTGGTAGAGTTCTTCAGTCCTGTAGTATGCCTAACAGTACTGTATTTTGACTCAGATGAATGCTTACTGACCTGTGAGCATGTGACCAGTTTCTGCTAATTAAAATTGTGCCTTCGTATTAGTAAAAATCAGAGATATCAAAGCTAATTCATGTTTATATGCTGCCTTACTAATTTCCTTTACCATTTATATGTGCCTTTTTTTTTTCAAATGTCAGTATGGAAATGTAATAGACATACCATTCTGTAAATATCATTTTGGAGAATGGACACATTGTCTTTGCAAAAAATGGCATGTTTGGGAGATATACATAGAGATAGAGATAAGTTACTTTTGTTTTGGACTGGTGAATGAGATAAGTTACTTTTGCCTTGGACTGGGAATGCACGAACTTACGATCAGCAATACTGACCTAGGTGTGTGATGTTTTAGTTCCTTCTACCCTAGTGTGTGAATACTGATTTCTCGCAAGATACAATTTGTGATTTTCTCTATGTGGTTGGGATGATGTCCATGTAGCTACCAGATGCTTTTTGTGATTGATGTGGTTGTTTCCCTTGTCCATTTTCTCTGTATTCTTTCCTGCTTGATGTGGTTGTCTCCCTTGTCCATTGCAGGCCACCTGTTCGATGGAATGTAGCTTTCAGCCAGATTGCATTAGCACCAATTTATTAAGCATCCACCACTTTTTAATGAAAATTTGCCCAACGAAGATGGTACAACATGGTTCTTATAGGGGAGTCTAAATTGGGAGGATGGCGGCATCAGCGTGGTGGTGGAGGATGCCGAGTTGGGTTCTTGTCATCAGCTACATTTTTCTTTCTTTTCCTAGATCAAGATGAATATGGGTATTTGCCTTCCTTATGTAATGACACTGGCTTTGCTTGTGGTGTTCGGTGACTTACGATGTTGTCAGCAGCAACATTTTTTTCTCTTTTTTCCCTTACATCATGATGAATATGTGTATATTTGTCTCCCATGTGTAATATTGTTGGTCATGTAATAGAAAAAAATCAATTGTCACGATATCACCATGTTTTTGTTGTTAATATGATTAGTAAAAAAATTATTACTTGCAAAAAACTAGTTGTAACATTTTTACTAAATCATGTCAAAGCGAAGTGAACAAATTTCTAAATGCAAATGGAGTAAATGCATTACTACAATAATGATGTCTTGGTAAATATACATGGGAAGTAAGAATATTACTGAAAAGATTAAAATAGAGAAAAAACCAAGAAAAAAATATTACTACTGTAAATGAGTTCATTACCTCGTAATCCACTAGCAAGTATTAAAATATCACTAGAAGTAAAAATATTACTATCAGTATATGGGTGTCCTCTAGAGCCTAATCTTTAGTAATTGTCTTACTCATGGGCTAACATTCTCATTAAATTTTTACCCATGGGCTAATACGAGAAGTGGCTAGAAAAGCTTACTCTTCTTTGTTAGTAACTCATTTACTCATGGTTTTATAGACTCAGTAATCTTTTTACTGATAGGCCAATTACAATAGGAGTGTGGGAGGAAAGAAAAAAAAGAACTAGGAACAGAGAGAGTATGGACGGGAAAAAAGAAAAAAAATGTGATGGGGGTGAGGAGGTGGAGGGTGGGGGTGTATGTGAGGGGAACGTTTTATTTATTGCGCAACTCGGTGTACTTTAGCACATCTATATATATATATATACATATTAAAATTAACTGGGGCATCATGGTGCCTGGGACCAAAATTCAAATGGAGTATATACCCAATTCAAATGAGTATAAATTTTTTTTAAATGTTTAGGTATGAACATTGACTTCTTTATTAACTAGTTCAAATAAGTTTGAACTGAATGTGAACATGTTTTGTTAGATTTTGATTCTAGGTATATAGCATCCAAACATATAATTAGTTAAGTATGTAATAATGGATTATAAAATAAAGTTGAATTTTAGTTGTTTTGTTGCTAGGGATAGGTATGAATCAAATTCTTATACCTAGATATATACTCAAAATTTAAATTTTTTTCAAAATTTAAGTGAATTTGTGTATTTTATACCTTGGAGCCCAGGCACCATGGTGCCTAGGCAGCAAAATTCAAATTGAGTATATACCTAATTCAAATGAGTATGAATTTTTTAACTGTTTAGGTATGAACATTAACTTCTTTACTAAGTAGTTCAAACAAGTTTGAACTACATTTGAACATTATTTTGTTAGATTTTGATTCTAGGTATATAGCATCCAAACATATAATTAGTTAGGTATGTAATAATGGATTGTGAAATAAAGTTGAATTTGAGTTGGTTTGTTGTTAGGTATAGGTATGAATCAAATTCTTATACCTAGGTATATACTCATAATTTTTTGAAAATTTGGGTGAATTTATATATTTTATACCTTGGTGCTTGGGTACCATGGTGTCCTATATGGGTGTCCCACACACACACATATATATATATACACACATATATATATACACATATGTATGTGACAAGACTATTCTACACCCCACCCCTAGAATAGCTATTCTACAACCCCCTTCCCCTTAAGAGCCTAACTCATCTCCCACCCTAGTCAAAACGCGGTGCAAGCACTCTCACGTCGGTCAAACCCGCCTGCTAACTTCCCTCACGTTCATCTATTTGATGTCCTCATCTCATACGGACGATGCAGTAACAGGATGACCATCATGTAGTAACAATTATGAAATATAGTTAAAATATAGTTATGACGGATCTAGTTTTGTAGAACTCTTTTTTGAAAGCATTATGGTGCAAAAAGTTTGAAAATATAATATATGACTTGAGAGATATCATTGTTTAAAGATGAGAATTTTAAAAATATCACTTGCACTTAGCTTTGCTAGTGTAAGGTGAGTGGTAGTTCTCGTACCTGTGTTCGGTTGTTATCATATGTTATTGCAATAACACTATAAATAAATTGTAGTAACATGCTATGTTATCGCAAAACTTATAGTCATTTTTGTACTCTTGTAGTAACATCACGATGAAATTGAGTAATGGACAACAAAAAATAGTAACAATAATGCTATAGTATGACTACTTATAGAGAGGTAAATTTCAAAAAAACAATCTTTGAAAAGCAATATCTCTTAGATGATGTAGTGTTTTTTAAATCGTTTGCCCCATGACGCTAGAAAAAAACTGCTTATCAAAAGTAGAAACGTCATAGCTATATGTCAGCTATATTTTAGTGTTGTTACTATACGTAAGACACAATGTTACTACACGGTGACTATCGTGTTACTGCGCCGTTCTTACGAGACGAGAGCTGAGAAGAGGTGTGTGAGTTTGGCCCTTAGGAGGAAGGGGTATAGAATAGTTTTGCTATACACACATATATACACACATATATATATAACTCAAATGTAGTATAGTATGTCTAAAGTGCACCTAGGGTATGCAATATCTAAAATGCTCCCCTCACATACCCCCAACCACCTCCTACCCCCAGCCACTCACCTTCCACCTACCCTCTACCCCCCCACCCCCACCTTGCCCGCAATCCCATCCTCTTCTCCCTATGGGGCCCTGCAAGACTCATATCGCACCTTTTTATTGCTTATTAAGTAAAGACATTACTATTAGCAATATGCGGGTTTCGTAGTGAACTTTTACTATAGTTAAATATTTACTTATGGCTAAAATTGTTTGTGCGCAACAATATAAGTAAAAAAAAATACTCCATTCACTTCCCAGGTTTTTCCTTAAGTAAATGGTTAACCATCCCATATATGCTAGTATCCTCCCATATTTGACCTTTAGTAAAAATTTTATTTTGATTTTCTCCACTCACTTCCCATGTTCTTCCTTTAGTAAATATTTAACCATCCCATATAGGCTGGCGTCCTTCCATATTTGATCTTTAGGAAAAAAATATTTTTTCAAAAATATTTTGATTTTCTTAGATAAAGGTAGTATTTTTTAAAGCATATCTAGAGTAAACAAATTACTTAACAAGATGATCCAGCCTGATAGATAGACAGTGAATATTTTACTGCATCACAAAATGTGTATAGTGATTTAATTTCGATTCGTCATGCCATCATTATTATATACACATATATACATTCGTTGTTTAGTAATATTTTTTCTGCCAAGTGTTTTTGCATTTTTAGTCCTATGTATCTACCCATTAGTAATTTTTTTACAAACAATTATTATCGCATAGTAAATATTTCACTAGACAATGATATGAGAATAATAGCTTTTTTTACAATCAACCTACACGGCATGGATACAGTATTACAATCTGAGTAAATATTTTACTTCACAACGATGTGTGAAACACTTTTTTTACATTAATTGTCTTTTATTAACACAAGAGGATTCATAAAAAAACACAAAGGCCTTGCAATAGTGGAAGGGAGTCTTGGCAAGGCAGCAACTTCCCTGTTGGCTGCTCCTCCCCATTGATGCTAGTGCCAGTAGAGGGTGCGCTCTAGTTAGCCAATGCCATGGGAATCATTTATGGATAAAAAAATTAGACATCATTGCTGATGGATAAAAAAATTAGTCATCTGCAACCTCCTGCAACGACACCAAGAACACAACCATTCACAACTGCCGGCCGCATCGGCCACTCACTGGAGCTGTGATCCCCACTCACTTCCCACGATCTAGTAAAATATCAAAGTACCCATTAGTACCTTCATCAAACCGGATATATTGAATTTAAAACAATAGAAAATTACACACTGTGGACTATGCACCTTGCCTTTAGTATGCATTGATCTAATTTTTGCCAATATATTTCCACTAAGGTACAAAGGTCTAGCATAAAAAAATAGGTACAAAGGCCTGTGGAGCTATAGAAATTGTTGCAGCTAGTATATGAAGAAAGATCTAATCTGTTGTTAGCTTCTAAACTAACAACATGAGAGCAAACAAACAAATAAATGCACTAAATAAAAAAAATCTGAACTATGATCGTTCATAGCTGAAAAAAATAATGGACAAACATATCTGAATCTTCTATTAAAAAACTGAAATAGATAAACTGAGCTAAAAATCGTATGAGCCTATAGGGCCTCCCAAGCTGAAGTATCTGATGCTGCCAGTGCCAACAAAGATCACAAATGGACACTTAAGCCAAAACATTTTTTGGTAAGAAGATGGAGAACACAGAGATAAATAGTACGCTGGTCTAGGGTCAAGAAGATGGTGGACGCACCCCTGCCGACCAGTAGGTCCAAAAATTGGACCGTATGTTAGTGGACCACAAAACTTCATTGTACCCAGGTTGCGAACATGGGCACAAAAAATTGGGTACGGCGCTAGAATTCTTGCAATGGAAGGCAAAAGATGGTGTGAGTAACAAGGCATTTGGCGAGTTATTGAAACTCGTCAAGAACATTCTTCCGGAGGGAAACGAGCTGCCCGAAACAATGTACGAAGCTAAGAAGGTGGTATGCCCTCTAGGACTAGAAGTACATAAGATACACGCATGTTCGAACGATTGTATCCTCTATCGCGGTGAGGAGTACGAGAACCTAGAAGCATGCCCGGTTTGTAAAGCACTACGATACAAGATTAGACGAGATGATCCAGGTGATGTTGACGGACAGCCTTCGAAGAAGAGAGTTCCTGCTAAGGTGATGTGGTATTTCCCTATAATACCACGGCTCAAGCATTTGTTCAGGAACAAAGAGCATGCTAGCATGATGCGCTGGCACGCAGAAGAACGTCAACAAGACGGGATGCTGAGACACCCCGCCGACGGGTCGCAGTGGTGAAACATCGACAGAACATTTCCAGACTTTGGAGAGGATGTCCAAAACGTAAGGTTCGGTTTAAGTACAGATGACATGAATCCATTTGGAGAGATGAGCAGCGGCCATAGCACTTGGCCCGTTACCATGTGTATCTACAACCTTCCCCCTTGGCTATGCATGAAGCGAAAGTACATCATGATGCCAATTATCATTCAAGGCCCAAAGCAACCTGGTAACGACATTGATGTGTACCTAAGACCATTGGTTGAGGATCTGCTTCTGCTGTGGAACAAAGAAGGTGTCTTCGTGTGGGACGGGGACAAACAGGAGCAATTTAACCTGCGAGCGTTGTTGTTCGTGACTATTAACGATTAGCCTGCACTTAGCAACCTATCCGGACAGTCAAACAAGGGGTACAAGGTTTGCACCCATTGCATGGATGAAACTAAAAGTACGTATCTGAAACACTGCAGGAAGGTTGTTTACATGGGCCATCGTCAATTCCTTGTTGCAACCCATCCTGTACGGAAAAGAGGCAAGCATTTCGAACAGAAGGCAGACTACCGTACTAAGCCTAAACATCACAACGAAAAAACCGTGTTTGCTATGGTGAAAGATCTGAAAGTAGTATTTGGAAAGAGACCTGGCAGCAACCTATAGAGAGCGAAGATGGTCACGCGGCGATGTGGAAGAAGAAGTCTATTTTTTGGGAGTTACCCTATTGGGAAGTCTTAGACGTCCGGCACGCGATCGACGTGATGCACCTCACTAAGAACCTTTGCATCAACCTGTTAGGCTTCCTAGGTGTATATGGGAAGTCGAAAGATACACTTGAAGCACGTAATGATCTCAAGCATATGCAACAACGCGAGGACCTTCACCCGGAACCGAAGGATAAAGGAAGCCATTACTTGAGTCCTGCATGTTACACCCTGAGCATGGAAGAGAAGGAAAGTATGTTTGAATGCCTGGAGAGCATCAAGGTACCGTCTGGATACTCCTCGAACATAAAGAGAATAATAAGCATGAAGGAAAAGAAATTCACAAACCTAAAGTCTCATGACTGTTACGTGTTGATGACACAACTGCTTCCTGTTATAATTCGTGGTATCCTTCCTGATAATGTCCGAGGAACAATAACAAAGCTATGTGCTTTCATGAACTCAATTTCGCAAAAGATCATAGATCCAGACAGTTTAACAACCCTTCAAGAGGACATGGTCCAATGTCTTGTCGGCTTTGAGATGATCTTTCCACCTTCATTCTTCAATATAATGACGCATCTTCTATGTCACCTTGTGAAAGAGATCAGTATTCTCGGTCCTGTGTACCTACACAACATGTTTCCTTTCGAGAGGTACATGGGCGTTCTAAAGAAATACGTTCGTAACCGTTCTCGTCCGGAAGCAAGCATCGCCAAGGGTTATGGAACAGAGGAGGTCATTGAGTGCTGCGTAGAATTTATTGAAGACCTTCGTCCAATTGGGGTACCCGAATCAAGCCATAAGGGGAGACTACGGGAAAAGGGGACTCTTGGAAGAAAAGCAATAATGACCATGGACAACGATTTATTTCGTAAAGCACATTTCACGGTTTTGCAACAATCTTCGTTGGTGGCTCCTTACATCGAGGAGCACCTGGTGATTGTTCGGTCGAAAAACATCGGCAAGTCTGATGCATGGATTACACGCCATCACATCGATACTTTTCCCGTTTGGCTACGACAACGCCTAATGGGTGCAAAAACCATTGACCGACAACTAGCCTTCTTGGCGAGGAGGCCTTCTTGCTCGATATCGACATTCCAAGGATATGAAATCAAAGGGTATACATTTTACACAAGAGCCCAAGACAGAAAGAGCACAAACCAGAACTCTGTTATTCGTATCGACGCCATGAGATACGATGGTGCAACTAGCACGTATTACGGTGTCATCGAGGACATATGGGAACAAGACTACGGACCCCTGAAGGTACCTCCGTTTCGATGCCAATGGGTTAGGCTCACCGGTGGAGGCGTAACGATTGATGACAGTGGGATGACAACGATTGACCTAAGCAAGGTTGGATATTCAGACGAACCTTTCGTCCTAGCCAATGATGTCACACAGGTTTTCTACGTGAAGGACATATCTAGCAAACCAAAGAAGGGTAAAGGACCCGACGAGCCAAAGCGCCACGTGGTTCTCCCAGGCAAAAGGAAAATCGTCGCAGTCGAGGATAAGACTGACGAAGATTACGATCAGTACAACGGGCAACCTCCGTTCGCGGTGACGGTTGACCCGAGCTTCCTCCTTTCAAAGGAGGACACCCCTTATCACGCAACGATCATAGCGAAGAAACATTAGTGAGGAGAAAGTACGTGAGAAAAACTGTAACATAGGTTGTTGTATGGACAATGCAAATTATTTATAATGTATTGAAGGCCATGCAATGTTTGTGTTTTTTATTACTACAATTATGTAAGGAAAACTGTGACATAGGTTGTTGTATGGACGACGCAAATTATTTATAATGTATTGAAGGCCATGTAATGTTTGTGTTTTTTAGTACTACAATTATATATGTAATATCAATTTTAAACTATTTAAATAGGTAATATAGTATTAGATAGTAATATCAATTATTGGAATGTAATATCAAATTGAAACATCATATGTTATTTATATGTGATTATTTATATTTAATAATAATTTAAAACTATTTAAATAGGTAATATGGTATTAGATATTTTAATACTATTCAAATAGTATTTAAATTGGTCAAATTTTAATTATATATCATTATTGGAATGTAATATCAAATTGAAACTATTAAAATAGGTCATATGTTATTTATATGTGCATTGTTTCAATCTTTAGTCCCGGCTGTTAAACATAGCCGGGACAAAAAGATATTTTGGCCCAGTGAGAAAACATCTTTAGTCCCGGTTGATACCACCACCCGGGACTAAAGATATCTTTCGTCCCGGTTGCGGGGACGAAAGATATCTTTAGTCCCGAGTGGTGGTATCAACCGGGACTAAAGATGTTATCTTTAGTCCTGGTTGTGGATCTAAAGATCCCGACTATAAATAGCTATGCGCATCGTCTTCTCCGGATCCACACTTAGCCGTTTCTCATTCTCTCTCAACTCTCAGCGCGCACGTCCTCCGTCTTTGCCGCCGCCATCGTCTTCGTCATCTCCGCCGCCGTACGTCGTCGCCGTCCGCACTGCGCCTCCCGGCTAAGGTTTGCGTCGATCTCCATCTTTTCTTCCGTCCGTTTTCAAGAATGCCACGTACCGCACCACCGTCGCCACGCCGTCCGCACCACCGTCGCCATGAATGGCACGTACCCGCGCCATCGCCGCCGCCGCCGGCCCGCGCCACCACGGCCGCCGTCACCATGAATGCCACGTACCCGCGCCACCGGCCGCGCCACCACGGCCGCCGCCACAACACGGCCGTGCCACCACCACGGCCACGCCACCACGGCCGCCGCCACCACCACGGCCGCGCCACCACGGCCGCCGCCGCCACCACCACGGCCGCTCCACGAACGACCTAACAATAGAACGAATGTGAATGGACGTGAACGAACGTGAACGAACGAATGACATGCAGACTGAACGAGCGAACGACCGACCGAACGAGCAAACAAGCGAACGAACGAGCGAACGAACGAACGAGCGAGCGAACGAGCGAACGAGCGTACGAGCAAACGAACGACTGAACGAGCGAACAAATTTTGTCTTGACTCCTATGCATGGGGAGTCAAGACAAAATTTGTTATGAAAATTATCCGTTTGTAGCCATGAAAGAGCGAGGTGTTGTGTTCACCCAATATCTTGAATCACTATCTCTGTCTTTATTCATTCATATGTATGTATGGAACGATTACCTCTAAAAGTATATATTTAATAATGATTAAAATTAAAATTTTCTTTGTCTTTTCTATATGTATGTACGAACGCTTACCTCTCATTCATATGTGTATATTTTCTCTGTCGTTATTCATTCATATGTATGTGTGTTAGTTCCATTTTCACCAATTTTCTCTATTTTACAGTAGGAAAAAAAGAAAAACACTTAATTCAACTATTTTTCTAAGTGAGTTTGCGATGGTCCACTATACATGGAGGCCTGATATAACTAACTATGTACGCGTTGCTGCAAGAATTGGTATAAAATTAGTTATGTTTGCGAATTGGTATAAAAATAGTTATTTTTGCGAATTTGGAATAAAAATAGTTATGTTTGCGAATTTGAATATAATATTGCACATCTTTGTACATTTTCTAATAGTGTTTTAATTTTTTGTCTAATTTTTTTTCTAATAGGTGCTAACCGCCGTCGTCGCTCAAGCTTAAGTGGCCTCAATAACTCCAAGCAAAACTAAGGCAAGTTTCATGAATTCCTTCATGTGTGTGTATATATATATGACATATGCACGTAGGTTGCATGTATAACAATGAATTAACTGGTCATTGTACGTATTTCTCAACAATGTCATTATATGTAAAACAATATACTGTTAGTTGATGTGTACCTCGTAATGTTACAAACAGATGGCAGATTGCGATGATGAATAGATCCTCATGGACGAGATGGCAGAGGGCAGCAGCCAATATTGGGTGGATGAGGAGCCAGAGGACCCCAACCAATACCTCAACGAGGAGGGAAACGAGGGCACAAACCAACAGGAAAGTGAAAGGGATCCGGCCGTTGGAGAGAAGAGGGCACGCGGACAACGGGGTGCCGCAAGGAAGCTAGAGGGCAGGCATATTATTACTGAAGTGGCCCCAGACGGCGAACCAGTTGCCCCGGCCGGTATACTACGTAAGTTTGTGGGACACAGTGGTTGGGTCGTGAGGGATCACGTGCCCATTAGCATAGTGCACTGGCGTCAAACAAGAACAGCAGAGGATGATGAAAGTTATCTGCCAGATACGGAGAAAGCAATGCTGTGGACCACCATGCTCGAGACCTTCATGGTCCCTGAGGCAGATCAGCCAAGACTAAAAGAATGGACGATGAAGAAAATGGCTGAACAGTTCCAGAAGTACAAGTCAGCTCTATACAAGAAATACGTCGTGAAGGGTCTGACACCTGATTTCGACAACTTAACGAAGCGGAGGGATCATTGGGATGCGTTTGTTGCATACAGGACTTCCGAGCACGGGCAAACGCAAATAGCAAAGAACAAAGCCAATGCCGCTAAGAAGCAGTACCATCACCGGCTAGGGTCAGGTGGCTATAAGAAGGCAATCCTCAAGTGAGATGAACTGGAAGCTGGGTTGATTGGAAAGGGTATTGAGCCAGCCACAACGAACTGGCCTAAACGTTCAAGAAATTGGTACTATGCTCATGGTGGAAAGCTCGATCCCACTGATGGCTCCCTTGTATTCGGCGATGCGATCCGCGAAGCAGCTAGCCGACTCACGGAAGCAGTGGAGGCGTCTGCTCAGGGAACATTCCATCCTGACAGAGAGAAGGACGAGCTTACACTCGCACTATAGAATGCCGAGCATCCAGGACAAACACGGGGAAAAGGCGTGGTTGCATGGAAATACGGATTTCAAGAGGACAGCCACACTTACAAGAGTCAGATGAGGAGCAAGAGGGATACCGAGGACAAATTAAGATATCTCGAGGAGAGGGTTGCCCTGCAGGAAATACGGATGCAAGAGGAGGTCGAACGACGGGTGGACCAACGCCTTGCGGAACGACAGAGCGAGCAGACGGTGCAGCCGTATGCCCCTCCAATCATGGTGAGCCCCTCGGGCAATCACAGCAGCTGTGCTTCTACAGGGCAGGCAGGAGAACAAGGCATGGAAGGTGCAGCAGGGCAAGCTTAGGACAACCCATCGTACCCCGTAGATGAAATCACACGGCGGACACCTTTTGAGCTATACATTCCCTTCAAGAACATATCACTCAAGGTATGCTTTTAGTCCACACCACCAAGAAAGAAGCCAAAACTTGACGAGCCAAAACTCCCCACTCTCAAGAAAAGGGCGTACGACCGCACTCTCGAGGAGAATGAGGAGGTCGTACGAGCAGAAGTGCAGGCGTTCTTCGAGGCACGGAAACCACCAAAGAAGATTCCAATAGATCCGGCTGCTAAGAAATTCTTCCAGAAGATGAGCGAACCGGTCAAGAGGGCTATACTTTCCGATTATGATCGGTCGGTGACGAAGTCGTACAACAAACAAAGAGCAAAGGCCAAAGAAGTACCTCAGCTCGGAAAGCAGCGGAAACAATCGGTTGAGCCGTTGCTACCACCCGGTGAAGAGGAGCTGAGGCAATGGATGAAAGAGACGGGTCTGAGCAGGGCGCAACTGGTGGGAGACACACCGATAACCATTGCGACAGAAGCCGACTTGAAATACAAATTTAAAGTCGGTGAACCACTTGTCAAGCCTGGTGAGGTGAACACTCTCTCAACATAAATGCATCGATTCCATCAATGGTATATGGAACGTTCATCCAGAGGTAGAATAATTTTTGAAGCGGGGATAAGAAACACAGACTACTACCAAGGAGATGATGTTCTGTGGATCAACTTCGAGAATGTGTTCGATGTATACCAACTAGACGCTCTCGACGTCTCCATTCTCAGCTGCTGGGTTTTGTAAGTATCGTTTTAGCAAACTTTATTTTGTTCCTTAGCTTCTTCTATGTACCATTCTCTGGTTGGAATGTGACGATAAGACTGATTCAAATTCCTTTATCTTTTGTAGAATGGAGATTCAATCGTGCCGTAGGCAGGGGATTTTCAATATTGGATTCATGGACCCCCGTAAAGTCAATGACGTAATGACTTTGAGAAAGATACAGAAGACAATATTGTTCATTTCCTGGTGAAGCAGCATTACAAGACCTACATACTATTGCCCTACAACACAGAGTGAGTTTTAACTGTCTTTCAAATTTGTACCAACTTCCTTTCCGTACTCATACCGTCACATATATATCATCTGACGCAATTTGCAGATTTCACTGGGTCCTTTTCCTCTTCGACCTTGAACTTTGCAAAGTCCATGTCTATGACTCAATGGATAAACCAGAATCTACTTTCACCAAGGTTTTTGAAGTGATAGACAGGTAATGTCATCTATTCAACTGTCATTAATTATGAACACTGCTATTGGTACTATGCCGATCTCCGGTATTTAATCATAGGTTCCAACTGTACATAGGGCATGGGCAAAGTTCCGTACATTGGTCCGCGGGGTTTGGAAAGAAAAACTTGGTAGGAGATTTAATTTTCCGGTGAATACATGCTCCAAAACATATTTAATCATTCATTGCTTCTAGAAAAAATTAGTACATTAAATCTCTCGTCGTTTCTCCTTAAGTGTGCAAAACAGGAGAAGGAGAATAACTTGTGCGGCTACTACGTCTACGAATATACTCACGCACTTGTACAGCAAATCAACAGTGACAGGTATCTGGAAGTACGTAAAAATTATTCATACATTATGTCCCGATTTCTTATTGACTTCATATACTTATATCTCAATTTTTTTTCAAATGATAGATTATTTACATGAGGGAAAACCTATCCAGCGAAGAATTTATCAAGGCTGTTCAACAACAACTAATGGGATTTATCAATGAACAAATAATTGATCCCGCGAGAGAATTCTACTACGATGGAAGAGCTATTGATCATCCTCCCCATGGATAATATGTCTTAGCTTTCTTCGTAATATACAATAGAACATTATAATTAACGAAAGATTGTAATATATGTACATATTCAGATGTGCATTCATGTACTTATGTGTGTGAGTATATTTCGATAATATAAGTATATATTTACTTGAGTGCTTATATGTAGGATATATATATATATGTAAAACATGTATTTATACATATATATATATGCATATTGCATATATATATATAAAAATACATATATTACATATATACGCATATTATATATACATATATATTATGCATATATATGTATTTATACAGATATATGCATAATATATTAACAAGCAGCTGGCAGAACCAGCAAATGTTTTTTTTAAAAAAAATATCATTAGTCCCAGTTGGTAACACCAGCCGGGACTAAAGATGGCTGAGGCAGACTAAAGATGGCTGAGGAAGCTACGTGGCGCAGCCATCTTTAGTCCCGGTTGGTGTTACCAACCGGGACTAAAGATGGATTTTAGTCCCGGTTATTTCACCCGGGACTAAAGATGGGCATCTTTAGTCCCGGATTCGTAGTGCCGGTTGCATAACCGGGACTACAGGGGTTTACGAACCGGGGTTAAAAACCCCTTCTCCACTAGTGAGTAAGCGTAGCAGGCATGCGCTCCATGCATGATCTTTGCACATTTCTAATCATTGTGATTTCTTTCAGATTAGAAGTAACTTTTCAAAGAATATACCCAAATTTATTAGAATATTAGGTATATACCCAATCTTTGGGATGTGCTAAAATGCACCTGGATGTGTAATAATTAAAATGCTACCCTCACATACCCTCTACTCCACCCCCACCTCCACCCCCACACCCACCAAAAAAACCCCTCCACCTGCACCTTTCTCTCTCCTCTCTCAGTTTTTTCGTTCCCATACTGTTTTTCTATTCCCACCAACCCATACCTTTTTTCTCTGCAACTTCTCTCGGTTCTAGTAATCGCTTTTCCACTCTCTTGTCAAACCACACATCTTTCCTCTGCAACATCTCTTAGTAAATAAATTACTTCTAGTAATCGTCTTTCTGCACTCTTATCGTACTGCTTCTGTAATGGATCCATGGGTCAAAGAATTACTAACTCTATTAGCCCATAAGTACGGGTGGATAGCGAGCTAGCTTGGCTCGCTCTAGCTCGTTAATATAACGAGCTGGCTCAGCTCGACTCGTTATCCTAATGAGCTAAAAACCCAACTCGGCTTGACTTGTTGCAAAGCTCGAGCTGGCTCGTTTGCCTCGTGAGCCAATGCATCCAAACACTGACCCAATGCGTCGATGATGAGTGGCGGTAGTGGCGTGGGCTTCGGCGATGAGGGGCACGGCGGGACGGCATTGGAGTCTTGGGCCGACGAGCGCGATGGGCGATGGGCGATGGCAATGGCTGGTGGCGGTGGCTGGTGGACGGGCGGAGCCGCGGAGGCGTGGAGGCAGAGGCGTAGGCGTAGAGCGCTTGCGCAGTTACGCACTTGCACTTCTACTGACGGTCACGGGTGGGGAAGAATAGGACTAGGTTTGGTGGCTTGGTGCCGGCATGCCGTGCGCCCGTGCTTGCTCCAGTGGTCCAGCCGCCGCAAGAAAGAGATGACAAGGAACCTAGGGTTTGTGCCTATTGGGCCGCCTTCTAAATAAATGGGCCTATGGGCTTTGTGGTCTGGCGCCCTGTGGCCTGCTGAGGTATGGGTTGGTCTAGCTCGTTAAGGCTCGCGAGCCAGCTTGAGCTGGCTCGTTATCTCTAACGAGCTAAAATGCCAGCTCGGCTTGTTAGGAAAATGAAACAAGTCGAGCCGAGCCGACCTTGTCGCGAGTCGAGTGAGCTAACGAGCCACGAGCTTTCCGTCCATTCCTACCCGAAAGTAAATGAGTTACTAACAAAAAACACTAAGCTTTGCTAACCGGATTTTTTATTGGCCCATAGGTAAAAATATTACTGAGGTTGTTAGCTCACAAGTAAAACAATTACTTACAAGAAGACTAAGCCCTTGCAGGAAACCCGTATACTGATAGATGGTATCTACTAGTGATAATTTTTTACTTGCCGGTGGATCAGAAGTTAGTCAACTCATTTACTGTAGTAATATTTTTACTCTTAGGTATATTCATAATTTTAATCTCTTTAGTAATATCATTGCTTCCCATATATTATAGGCATGTATGTATTTAGCAACATATTTACTCTATTTGTATTTAGTAATTTGTTCACTCCGTTGTGACATGATTCAGTAAAAAAATTATCACTAGTTATTTGCAAGTAATATTTTTTTTACTAATCATATTAACAACAACAAGAACATGGTTGTCATTAGTGTTATGGATAAGTCATACCCAATGATCTTGGATTGGACTTGGCGGGGCCTACCATATATCAAGTCTTATACGGAATCATGCCTCATATACGGAAGGTATTCCGCATAAGGAAGAAGCAGATTTCAAGTTTTAAACTACAAGGACTACCTTGTCGTCGACTACGTGTGGAGATCCATGTCGCCAAGTCGGCAACGACTAGATTAGGTTCTCCCAAACTCCCAAATATTGTACTCATGTGATTCTGATATATAAGAGCAACGCCGGCTTCGGCCAACAAGAGTAGGGCTATTACCTGTCAGTTAAGGGGCCCAAACCTGTATAAAAATCTCCGTCTCACGTCTCTTTTACCTCAATTTTGCGTATACCTTGGTTCCAACGATCTCCATACTCTACAAATACCGTAGTCGTGATCTACTTCGTCGACATTGGTGTGCCAAGTTGGTGATTTTGGTGCTAAAAAGTTTCAACGAGATGAGTTTCAAGAGACGGATTCTTCGACAACGAACTACTCAACGACTTCGGCTTTAGGGAGATACGACCCGACCGAAGTATGTTCTCCGATGGATCAGGACACTCGTCATCTCAAGCTTCGTCAAGTCATCGCCGCTGTGGATTTTTCGACAAGGGATACTTCAATGACTTTGGCCTAGGGAGATCTGACCCAACCAAAGTACGCTCCCCGACCAGATCGGAATCATTGCCACTGACAATTCGATCTATCAAAATCAACCAAGCTTCAAAGACATCGTCGCCTCAGAAAACAACAGTTCAATACTGTCGACCATGAGGCTTCAATCCGGGTCGTCTGCTTCCGAGTTGCTTAACATCGCTAAACAAGTTAATTAGTATATTGATTTTTTAAATCAATCTACTGATTTCGTAGATACATTCGGCATGTATCTACAAAGGTACGCAATATTTCGTACAATTTACTGTACCTTTTTTCATATCCATGATTTATTATGTTCACCTAGAGCATGTTTTATATACAATGTCTGTTGTGCGAGCGTCTCGTATCTTAGGCCGACAACTGTATAATACTAGGGGCTTGCTCTGTTTCTTCTATATAAATCATGCTTGTTTACGGTTTACATATTACCCAATATTTAATCTGAATCTGCTCATTATATCCTAATAATACTAGAAGATTTATATAGTTTTTTGAATACATGCTCGGTATTCTCTGCTGTATATATTGCCTTTTGGAAAATATTTTTCAGGAACAGTCGAGCGGTCGAGTACACCCCATTATCGAGAACGTTATCGCACAAATGCGGAGTTATCGGACCAAACCTACCAATAGAGACCGATGACTTATCTCACATTTAGCGCCGGTCACGTCCGGACTATTTGCGAAAAGGTTATTATGGACAATCCCCGCGCGAACGTTGTTGGCTTGATCACTCGGCATGATTGTGAATGGACGTCCGATATGCCACAAGTTGGGTATGTGAGTCATGCTAGCCCTCTACCAACTCTAGCGCCCCTAAGGGTGGTCGAGGAATGACTACGTCTGGTCCTCTACCAGCGTTGTAACGATCTCTCACCACCTGCCAGTTGCCTTTGGGTTGTCGAGAGTTGACTACGCCTGGTCCTCGACCAGCATTGTAGCGATCTCTCACAACCTAACAGTTGTCTTCGAGTGGTCGAGAGTTGACTACGTCCGATCCTTGACGAGCGTTATAGCGATCTCTCACCACCTACCAGTTGCCTTCGGGTGGTCGAGAGTTGACTACACTTGGTCCTCGACCAGCGTTGTAGTGATCTCTCACCACCTACTACTTGTCTTCGGGTGGTCGAGAGTTAACTACGCTTGGTCCTCGACCAGCATTGTACCGATCTCTCACCACCTACAATTGCCTTCGGGTAGTCGAGAGTTGACTACGCCTGGTCCTCGACCAGCGTTGTAGCGATCTCTCACCATCTACCAGTTGTCTTCGGGTGGTCAAGAGTTGACTACGCTTGGTCCTCGACCAGCGTTGTAGCGATCTCTCACCACCTACCAGTTGCCTTCGAGTGGTCAAGAGTTGACTACGTCTGGTCCTCGACCAGTGTTGTAGCGATCTCTCATCACCTACAGTTGCCTTCGGATGGTCGAGAGTTGACTACGTCTTGTCCTCGACCAGGGTTGTAGTTATTTCTCTCCCACTCACCCGGGTTGACTTCGAGTGGTCGAGGGATAACTACACCTGGTCCTCGGCCGACGGAGGTAGTCATCCTCTCACCATCTATCCGAGTTGCCTTTCGGTGGCTGAGTACATCAACAGACCTAGTCCTTGACCAACGGTTGTAGTGATTCTCCCACCACCTCTATGGGTGGTCAAGTACATCTACATACCTGGTCCCTTACCAGCGGTTGAAGTGATTCTCTCACCACCCCTATGAGTGGTTGAGAATGACTACATACCTGGTCCTCGACCAGCGGTTATAGCGATTCTCCTACTACCTCTGTGATTTGTTGAGTACGACTACACGACTAGTTCTTGACAAGCGTGGTAGTGATCTCATCACACCTTGTGCATCAATCTCCGTAAGTGTTTATACATATAAAATGTACAATATTTGTTTGTTGATCCCCTTTTCTTATATCGCTACGTCTCGAAGTCGATCCTACTATCCTCTTACACTAGTCTAGCAAGCTTCGGGGTCCCATGGATCTCGACTCGAGACGCCTAGTACTGTGAAAGTTTGTCAAGCCATGCAGAGTCAAATGACCATGTTAGATCTGATCATGTTAGAGTACCCACTTGAGCGTATTAACCAAATCATGTAACCGGGAATTGGTTTTCCCATCTTCATGGCTGGGGGCTAGTAATTCGCTGCTTCAACATATTTTGTTATAAGATTTAAGCTGCCTTTGTGGAAAACAACTTTTTCATAAAGACAGCTGGGGGCTAGGAAAGGTACCATACTCCGATTGCTTGGGGGCTTTTTCTATCTAACAATTTGTTTTGAGTAATTGATTTCAGAAGAGTCAGATATCACAGCAGTTAAGTTAGACATAAAGACTTTGTCGCACACTCTGCACCTACTCGGCTGTTCGAGAACGGTTGGTTGAGTTCGACAACTGTTGTTTCAAGGTGTTCGGTCGAGAACGTCAACTCATTCATTTGTATTGAAGTCGGGGGCTACTGTTAGTGTTATGGATAAGGCATATCCAATGATCATGGATTGGGCTCGACGGGGTCCACCATATACCAAGTCTTATACGGAATCATGCCTCATGTACGAAAAGTGTTCTGCATAAGGAAGGAGAAGCAGAGTTCAAGATGAAAACTATATGGACTACTTGGATCGTATCCATATTTGTCTCCTTAGTTCTACTTGGACAAGGAGATATCTGTGGGTATAAATACAAGACCCCCAAGGAGAAGAGGGAAAACACGAAAATAGAGACTAAGACGCACCAACATGAAGGACAAGCCTAGACAGACCCAATCTGGAGCCACAGAGGTCGACATGAGAGATCTAGGGCTATCCTCCAAAGCTCATCGAGATCATACATGAGAAAGAAGACTACATTGTCGTCGACTACGTGTGGAGATCCATGATGCCAAGTCGACGACGACTAGATTAGGTTCTCTCAAATATTGTACTCGTGTGATTCTAATATATAAGAGCAACACCAGCTTCGGCCAGCAGGAGTAGGGCTATTACCTGTCAGTTAAGGGGCCCGAACCTGTATAAAAATCCCTATCTCCCGTCTCTTTTACCTCAATCTCGCGTATACCTTGGTTCCAATGATCCTCGTACTCTATAAATACCATAGTCGCGATCTACTCCGTCGACAATGGTGATATCATGGCAATTGAATTTTGGTTCATTCACGTGACCAACAATATTAGACATGGGAGACAATATCACATATTCATCATTATCTAAGGAAAAAAAAGAGAAAAATGTTACCACTGACAACATCCCAAACACGACAACCAACACTGGTATCATTACATAGTGGAGACAAATACACATATTCATCTTGATCTATGGAATAAAAAAGAAAAATGTAGCCGATGATAACATCCCTACTCGCCAAACACCACCACCACGCTAGTGCCGGCTGTCCTCCCAATTTAGACATTTCCTGGAATCACAAATTGTATATTGCACGAAAACAAGAGTTGCTTCATTTAGAATCAGGAGCCACATTCTTTCTCGATCGTTCCAAAAATTGACAAAATTCGTGACGCAAACAAGATCGAAATCGCATAGATGATACATTACATTTACATACACAAGAAGTTGGGGAAGTTAGGGAGGAATAGCTCATATACATCGCCGTGCAGACTGGAGCAACGCATAGTTCAACGAGAGAAGAGTTGTTGATAGAAGTAGAGCAGACGATGTGCCTCTTGGGCTCATGGGGAGTGAAGGAGCTCTTAAGAGGAAACCATTCAAACGGATCTGTTCATCGAGAAAATTTACATCACATAAAAATATATGGTCAGAATCCGGCTCCAAAAGACAAAAAAAAATTGGTTATGATCTGTAACTGCTTGTTAGCATCTATCTGAGAAAAAAGGAACGCCAAAAAAAGTCAGAATACAAGAAAGATCGATCCAACCAAAAAAAATCAGACCTTATAGTCGTTGCCTTTGATGTGTACATCTCGTCCTTAAAGCAGATCGAGCAACTTTTTGTTGCCTCATGCCAAGGTGCAAACAAGCAAATCTTGCAGCGCCATAGCCAGGTCATTGCACCACCATGGAATTGGCAGCAACGGTGGAGAAGGAAGCCCTTGGGCTAATGTGGATCCGGGGGGAGGAGGTCTGCAGGTCACCGGTGGGTAGGGGAAGAGCTGAATCCTCCTGGCTGCGTTTGCGCGGTGAATGAACTCGACATGACGGCCAGAAGACGACTAGCCGGTCAATGGCTGCCTGATCTGGGAACACCGGGTGCGCCACCGACGCCAACGCCGGAGTGCAGCAAGGGCCGTGCGATGAGGGCTGCCTCCTCCATTTTGCCAATCGCCACCACACCCATCGCATCGTGAGGGGAAACACGAGGCGGAGTGCCAAGAACAGATGTCGCCGTCACCCCAACGGCAGTCGATGTTGCTGGTTCCTCCACCTTGGAGTGCTGCTTCCTGCAGATCCAAAAAAATCGGTGAAAAAAGTGGATGGGTCGTTGGTTATGGTGTAGGGAACCACCGTAAATATGTTAACCAGTGGGTGTGATGTTTAGTAAAAGGATTACTACAATGATGGAGGCCTGGAGGTGTGTGATGGGCTCAACAGATATATTTGAAGATGATTTCTCAATGAGTAAAAATTTTACTATGCCCATTACGCAAAAAAAAGGTATGGGAGG